>QJPP01001733.1:0-522413 GCA_003996215.1 Jaltomata sinuosa | reverse complement strand
TTCTAACTCTTTATATATTGAGAGAAAAGCTACGAGACATTTTACCCAAAGTTCAGAAAATTTATTAAAGAACTTACGATAACTTTTGCCGACTTGCTTGACTTCAAAACTTATAATGCGACCAAACAAATGGACCCAACACCGAAATACCGGTCCTGACGAGCCTTAAGTGACTTGGGGCCGCTACAAACAAGCTCTAACGGTTCAAGAAAAATGTATACGTGGAAATAACCGGAAGGGTCATTATACCATAGAACCCACTCGTGGTTCTAGACCAGAGGCTAAACCAGTATAAGGCCAACCACGACTCCATTCCATGACCCATGGTTTGAACCACGGTCCATGGTTTGGACCCATAGTTCTTGGAACATGAATTTTTCTAAGGTTTTTATCTTAGATAGCTGGATATGTTTCTGGGGTGTTACAAGATTGAGGGAGGAGATGGCTGCCTTCGTGAACTTTGTCCTGCACTGCCCCTGCCAAAAGTCATAGTATGCACATAGAGATTGTGAGCATTCAAAGTAAAAGCAATTTTTTTTTGTATTTTGGAATAGGAGTAAAAGTAAATACTATAAGAAGTTATATAACTAAAAGGAATGGAATGTAGAGAGGAAGAAAACAAATTGGTTAATTGATGGCTTGTGCGGACCATGTGCGAAATGCACCAAGGGTTGTACGCGTCACACATGACATCACACAAGGTGTCAGAAACCCAAGTGGATTTTTACTTTGGGGTGCGAAGGCTGGTGCGATTCTCACCAGCCATAGTGTGTGTCGCATGGTACTTCACCTCCCATTCCAGTCAACTGGCACTATTTATTCATAGTGTGTGGTGGGCATTTCGCACATCAAGATCTGTGTGTCGCATGCGAATTACACAAGGAAATAGTTGGAACTTTTTGGTTCCTTGTGTTCTTGTGTGTTACGCATATGAGTCATAGAGCAAGGTCTGCGATAGGCACTTGGAACCAATCAACAATACCAACAACTAACCATAGGGCAAAGCATGTTATGACCAAAACCAAATCGTCCGAGTACCAAGACTTCCCCAGAATCTATCAACATAATTAAAAACCAAAAGAAGAACTTAATGACTTCCCTTAGGAAGGACGTTACCCCGTCTATCATTTGGAACATCAGCCTTTAATTAACAACTCAGGAGACACATTCAATTAACAACAATTTTATATCCCCCACTAAGAACGTACACCCAACAACACATTCAATTTAAATAGATCATGGGCACTATGGCAGTAACAATTTCAGCCCCAAACAACAATTTCTAACAAAAATCTCATGAAGATAAGGGTTTGCCCTTAAGAATGATGTCACCTAATCTATCATAGGATCAAATCATGCACCAACACAAGTGAGTTACTCAGACTTCACCCAAACATAGATTTTCAAGGCTAAAAACTATCACAAACAACATGCATCATCATAACTTCAAGTTCTACCAAGCTAATTCTAAGCAAAATCAACAATATAACCCAAAAGTGGGGATCCAAAATTTTCGGATCTCACCAAAAATCAACATGGAAGAATAAATAATCATGCTTCACAATGAGTTCCCAATCATCATAAAAGCATGTATTTAATGTCGGGGAACTTACCATAAGTGAATATTAGAGAGAGGGAAGCATAAATTAAAGCTTTTGAAGGGCAACAATGGAGTTCCAAAATTTTGACCCAGAGGATGATAGTGGCGATTGGTGGTGATGCGGCGGTGGAGAGATTTAGGGTGAGAGAGGAGCAGATTTGGGAGAGTTTGAGGGATTTTTAGGGAATTTTAAGAGAGAATTATGGATGTTTTAGGAGAAGATGGAAGAAAAAGGAGGAGGGTAGCAGTTTTAATAGAGGAAAAAGAAGAAGAAAGGTCACTGGGTTGGTTTTCGAGTCGGGTCGGTCAATGGGTAGGTCAACTAAAATTTAAAACTTACATAGGTGTGTCACGACATGCGATTCGCACAAGCCCTTGTATGTGTCACATGATGCTTTGCACCAGCCAAATTCATTCCCAAACTAGGCCTAGGTTTCTGCTTTGGTATGCGTTGGAGGTGCGATGCGCACATTAGGGTGTACGAAATGCACAACCCAGTGCATGTTACCTCCAACTTAATATTTTTCTTCCAATTTCTATTTTTTTTTTGGGGGGGGGGTTGGCTCGTGCGACGTGCACAATGGAATGTGCGAACTACACGATCTTCCACACGTCTCCTTTTTATCTTTGTTTTCAATTGGTCATTTTTCCTCTCTATGCATTCCTAAAAACACACCAAAAAGAACAAAAGGTAACAAAAATAAAGTAAAAATACTTAGGTTACCTCCCAAGAAGCGCTTGATTTAACATCGCAGCCCAATGATGTTACCTCAATCTTCAATCATTGTTGGAGAGCATACCAATTCGATTGGTGTGGCCCCATCCCAAGCAAGGGAATTACTCCATCAACACCTTCATTACATCATCTTGTCACTGACAAGTGGTGGATTTACCACTTATCTATGTCTCTTTTCTTATGCTTTTGTGTCTTTTAATGATGATATGATATCGCTTATGGCATGTTTTGGCTATATTTCAGGAGATTCGTGTTTCTGCGGATATTTGGAATAAGTGGAGCAAAAATAACAAAAATAGGAGGAAAAAAGAAGAAGACTCCACTGAAGTGCCAGGTCTGCCGCCCCTGCACTCTTTGAGGTGCAGCAGCGCTTCCGCAGGTGCAGAGACAGGAGCGCACTAGCGGATTTTATGCTATGATAGCATAGGCGCACTTGCACCACTAGTTCCTCCAAAGCAGCCACGCCTCTGCACCACTGATGCCGCCACAACAGTCACACACCTGTTGCTCAAATTTTGCAACTGTGGCTGATGGATTCTAGTCAAGCCCCAATCGATCATTTCACACCCTTGGATACCCAAGCTTACATAAAACACCTGAGAGATGGCTTGGAAGATATCTTTGGCCATTCTAACAACTTTTGGCAAGCTTGGAGAGCAAGTTCATCACCCTACACCAAAGGAGTGAAGATTTGGATGATCTTTATTGTAAAATTCTTAAATTCCATTCTTCAACTCTTGTTCTTAATTGCTAATTTGTAGGTGTAATTGTTGAATTGAGATTTGGATTTTGTATTAGAGATAATACTAAATTTGAGTATTTCATTCTTATCTTGTGCTTTCTCTTAATTAATTATATGGGTCTATTGAATCTTCCATGCTTAAATTCTATAGTTGATGGCTGCAAACATTGACTTAGCATATTAATTGTGTTCATGCTTAAAAGAGGAGTTACTCAATTAGAGAAGGTTTAATAGTGGGGATTTGGGGTTTCTACTCTAGATAAAGGCTAGAAATAATTTCATTGCCAAAAACTCCCATTTAAGAGTTGGGGTTAAAAATAGCCTTACTTACCCAAGTTAATTTGTGGGTTATTGCTCACTCGTGGTGATTTGAGAGAACCCATGAGGATAGTTTCTTGATTGGTTGAAAGACAGTTAAGTATACCTTTAACCAAGACTACCCATATGTTAATTGGGTGCAAGTCTTGTGAATTGAATTCCCATTCCCAATTCTACCTTGTTGTCCTTGCTTGCTGAAAGCCATTGATCAAATCTATCTTTTGTTTGATTTTATTTTATCTTTTATTTTAGCTTAAAACCCCCTATCGTTATCTTTTATTTTTGCTCTTTAAACTTCAATAAGTTGCTTGGATTCTTTATTATCTCTATCGTGATTACATTATTCTATGTGGGATTGACCCCGACTCTCGTCGGGAATATAAATGTGTTTTGCTTAATGATTGCCGATACCTCCATCTTAGAGAGTACATTTGAGCATTAGCAAAAATGGCACTGTTACCAGGGAACAATTTGGCATATTGAGTTAGTTTAGAATTTGAGCTTGCTTACTCTAGTTTGATTTTGTGAATAATTGTTTTTATTTTGTTGATTGAATCCATGACCTCTCGTAATGATAGAAACTTTAGTGGTTGGACCCCATGTTATATGAATCCTTGTTGTTATTATGAAAGGCCCCATATTTGGTGGAATTGTAAAATTGGTTCAAGGAGAGGAAGGTATTCACCTTCCCCGTCCTATAATGGAAACAATTGTTATTTGTGTGGTGGTCGTGACTACCATTGGAGTTAATGCCCTAATGATGATTGTCCTCTTCCCCCCTTTTGTGCTAACAATGTTGCTAGAGGTGTTTGTGATCTTAATAGAAACAATGACTTAGAAATCGAAGAAGGCATTTGTGCCAAGCTCCAAACTCTCTTGGCCACGCAAGATGGCTTAGAAGAGGGTGTGTGATCCATAAAGCAAGGATTTGTGGATGCAAGAGCTAAGGAAGAAGAGGAGAGAAATTGTGCCATGCAACTCATGCCGGATTTGTCTACTCCTCTTGGTCAATTTAATGAAGAAAATCCTCCAAACCAAGCAAATTAACATGTCTCGAACATTGAGCTCAATCAAATTCACTTTGGGGATGATGATGAAGATTTGCAAAACATGGAATCGTCCTAGAGTGAGTTTGTACCGGTAGTGCTTGAACCCCAACAAGAAGAGAAATTTGTAGTAGGTAAATTTTTGAGCCTAGAATGGATGTTAAATTGAGCTCACCGACTTAAGGCTATGTGGAACAACGTGAAAGAATGCTACCAATGCTCGGGATATTATGTAAAAGGCATGCCAAGAGAAGTCAAAAAGAATGGTTACTTGAAATTGCTATCCATAATTTCAACAGCGATGTGAATGCTCGGGTTGAAACATGCACGATTGTGGGTAGTAATTTTGAGTCGGTACCTATTGAAGAGGAGGACACAAGGGATGCTTGTGAATCGATGATGTCGTGGCAACCTACTACCTTATATAAGAATCATGATGCCGAGATCAAGTGAATGATACTAGAGTTTCAAGTCAAAGTCCAACATTTCATCTTGAAAGACTCTAGTTCATTCGAAAGTGGGGATGTTATGCAGGAGGAAAATTTGAAGGTGGAGACACCCAAATCCTACTCCAACCACTTTTCGACCTTAAGTTTGGTTGAATGGATGAAATTTGAAATAATCAAGCTTTTAAAAGACCTTGGCAGAAGGATGGATTAAGATTTATCCGATTTTAATGTTTTCGTGGATAGAAGGCAAAACGACCTTCGGCACTTAAAGGCAAAAAAGTGCAAAATGCAAAACCACAAAAATGGCCTTCTCATGTTCACACTTTTACCTCGAGATTGTCACCAGAAGTTCGATTCAAGTTTGGGTCAAAGGCTCAAATCCTCCAAATGGAGATCCAAATGGTGAGGTAACTTGTGTCGCATTGCGACGTTAAATTGTGCGCTTGATGAGAGGCAACCCATCGTTTCAAAAATTGCAAAGGTTTACAATTTTCTTTTTATTTGTTAGGATAGCTTAGTTGTAATTTTTTGATTAATCCATAAAGTTTCATGTCTTTTTGAGTTGATTTGGGCAGGTTGAGAAGTGGAGGCCTCATGAAAAGCCAATCAAGGAAAAAAAGGGTGCTAAAATAACATGCGAAATGGGTGTGTTTCGCACCTCAAATTGTGCACGTCGCACGTTTAATCGCACCCCAAAGAAGTAAAGATGACAAAAAGGTTAAATCATGCGTAGTTGGTGCATTTTGCACATAGAGTTGTGCGCATCGCATCAGTCGTTGCAACCTGAACTAGTAGCTTAGAAAAAAAATTGGCAGAACTTTCCAAGTGAGGTGCACCTGCAATGAAAAATGTTGTAGGTATGTTGATGCAGGTGAGCTAAAGTAAACGCAGGGGCAATGATCCCGCTGCAGTCAAACAAGCATATGTGCACCTATCGACAAAATAAAAAGGCAAACACCCTTTCAAATTCCCCCTCTTCTCTCTATACCATTCCCATCCCCCTCTCATCTCCACTCCTTAATCTCTTATTATTTCTGTCACACTCACACACTGCACTTCCCTATTCCAAAACAAGAGAATTTTCAAAGAGAAGAGAGAGGCTTTTTGGTTTTTCAAGAAAGAAAAGGGTCACAAGGTGTCAAGTTCAATTTCCCCATAAATCTTCAAGGTATGTGTCTAATTCTGTTTGCTTTGAAGGTTGGTTTTGTATAGGTGAATTTTTGTGTGTTTTTGGTGATGGAAATATGAACAAATTATGTCAACCTATGTGGGTTTTCTGCCGAAGGAGATGACTATACAGGTGTAGTCCTAAGGGCACAGGGGCGGTGCCGCACCTGTGCTCACCAGGCTGCCACTGCGGCAGTCCAGAAATCCCATAGAGGAACAGGTGCACTGGGACTGACTACCATTGCGCCTCCGCACCTGTGATGAAAAATTTCGCAGATGCACCTACTGAGTAGATTTTTTGCAAATATTAGCAGTGCATCCGTGTCCTCCAAAAGTTTTAAAAATTATTTCTTTGGCCCACATACTTGGTTTTGAATTGATGAACAGATTCATACACTCCTTCTAACTTGATTTCACATATTTTGGTACTTCAAGCTTCAAAAATGGACCACAACCTTGTTGATGATGAACCCTTGGTTGATGAAATTAGGGAGGATGTGGCGGAAGAAGCATTGTACACCTCAAGATTCATGTCTCGTGATTTTCAGCACCATTACTACAAAAATCTCCTTGACAAAAAGATAAAGCCGGAAAGGGGGATAGATGACACGAATTTAGCAGTGTGGCTATGGGATAGAACTGTTTTATAACTACCCCTTGTGAGGAAAATTAGGAATGGGTAAGGGAGTTCTATGCAAAATTAAAGTGTACGGACTTCAACAACCCGAAACTCATCATTAGGGGGAAAGTTGTGAAATTTGGGCCGGAACAGATTAATGCACACTATGGGTTGCCCGACCATCCACTTGAGCCTATGCAACAAAAAGATTCATGTTCGGGCACTTGGCTAGTGTCTAAGTTGTGCCCTCAGGGAGCGACAGTGAGTTGGGCAAGCACGCTCAAGTTCATATCATCAAAGACTTTTATGGTTGAGGCAAGGATGTGGCTTGAGATTATTTGTAGCCATGTGTCACCTTTCGGGCATAAATCTAGGCTTCCTCCTCTTTGGGCTAGGATGATTTCTTACATTCTTGATGGCATTCCCATGAATGCCAGACACTATATGGTTCAAAAGCTGAAAAAGAATTTGCTTCAGAACAGCCCTACTTTAATGTTCCCTTCCTTGATTACTGTAACACCTCAGAAATCAATTCAGCTTTTAAACTCAGAACTTGCAGAATTTTAAACTTCCAGGGACTACAGGTCAAGTCCACGAGCCGTGGAAAGTTCCATGAGTTATGGAAAGGACTCATGATTCCAGTCCTGTAGACCACCCTCAGGTTTGAGGACCACGGGTCAGTTTCACGGTTCTTGGGTGTTTCCACGGATCGTGGTACCAACCCGTGGAAATCAGACAGAGAGTGGTCATTTCCCTTGAAACCACAAATTGGTTCCATAACTCATAGAAGTTTCTACAGGTCATCGTGTTAGTCCATGCAAAAGTTATTCGCAGCCTGAAATTTGGCTCAGGAACCACGACTAAAGTCCACGAGCCGTGATGAGTTCTACGGTCCGTGGAAGGGACTCGTGGAACCTGAAGCCGAGCTTTAAAAAAACTCTTTTTAATTAAGTCCCAGGGGTATTTTTATAATTGCCCACCCTTTTAACTCCTAAATGAGGTCATTTTGACTACTTCTAGGAGGTTTTTCACCCTCATTAGCCTAAGTCCCTTCTCAAATCTTCATTCATCTCCCAAAAAGGAAAAGAACTCCTTCAAGCTCCAAGTCTCAAGCTCCAAGATAAAGTTTCCTTTCTTTTCAATTTCAAGTGGGTTAGCTTCAATCAAGGTATGTGGGTATTCAACAATGGGTTCCTTTCACCCTTGTACCCAAAACTCCAAATCTTTATTTTGATTTCATGAACTTTCAAATTAGGGTTCTTACCCAATTCTTATGAATTTTGCTATAAATTGTCTTCTCATGATCTTATTCTGAAATTACTACTAAATTGTATGATTTTGCATGAGTTTTTACATATGAACTCCTATTTCAAATTGAAGGCTAATTATGGCAAATTCTACATGCATAAGTTGATTCAAGTAAATTGGGTATTTGATAGCATATTTTCATGAATTTCAAGCAAGTGCATGCCTAGCTCCTATGTTTTATGAAAGTATATGTTATTATTAAATTAAACTAGTGCCATGAAAATTTTCAAGTTATAAACTATTATGCAAGACAAGACACCCGATATACCATCAATGCTCATGAATCATTTTCTAAAACCAAGGTTCGTGAGTAGTATGAAGATTTGAGTTATGAACATGTTTATGAACAAGCTTTGACATCTAGATATGTCACATGCATGTGAGCTCATATTATATGTTTTGGGAGTAGTATTTGTCACCGAGCAATGAGGGTTCTTGATAACCCAAGTCTAAAACTACGTTTCCACCGTATATTTTCCTCCGTGGCTTATGAAAGGATCCTTATGAACATGGTTATAACCTTGGCCGGTTAGGACAACCTTTTTCAGTGTGGGTGCATGACACTGGACTCCATGTAGCTCATCGTGTTTTAATGTCGGTTAAGAGAAACTCCCACGTGATTATTTTAAAGTTATGAAGTTATATGATACCTTACTTTGAATCATGACTTTACTTCATGTTTCTGTCTTATATCTTGATAATTCCTTATGCTATCTCTTATTTTGAAAGACTTCATTTTAAGCACGTTTTAAGTATGTTTTTATCTTGATTATGCATATCTCACATACTCGGTATATCCTATAGTACTGACGTTTATTTTGTGTTGCATCCTCTTGATGATGCAGATTCAAGTTCCCTCCCTTGAGCATGTGGATAGAGACCGCAGGGTGTATCCAGTCATTGTTAGTGAGTCCTCATTGTTCGAGGGCTAATTATGTCTTTAGCTAGTGTTGTTTATTTACTTTCATACCTCGAGTTAGCTAGGGTCTTGTCCTAGCAACTCCTTATGTCATGTGTAGAGGCTTTTCAGACATACACAGTATTTGGGTCTCTTTTGAATCATGTTCCTCTTGATGTTTATCTTATGTATTGAGTTGTATAATTCATACTATGCTTCTGCTATGCCTAGTTGATATACCTGAGTTATGCTATGAACAAGGATTAGCTTGGGAAACTTGTGGTCCCAGGTCCCGTGTTACGTCTAGGGGGTAACCTCGAGGTGTGACAATTACTGAGCTATGTCAGTTGGCTGAGGTTTGTGAATGTCTTGGGGATTATTGGGTAGTAACTGAGCGGTTTTTTCATCCATTGAAGGTGAAGGGAGAAGGAGGTGTACCACATAACAAGAAGAGAAAGGTTGAGGTAGTAGTGGACCCACCTTCCTTCTCTCAGGACACTCAGGCTGAGGGCCTTTTTGGGTTGATGACCTCTCAGTTAGACTCTATTTGGGAGATCGTGCGTCAAATTCCCAGTAGCTCTACACAGCAAGCACCTTCATCCAACTTATTCACCAGAGCAGAGATGCATTCATACTTGGATGTCCAGAAATAGCAGGCCGAGTCCATTGCCACACTGACATCCTCTGTAGGGATGCTTGAGCAGGCCTTTATTGAGTCTGCTAAAGCTCATGCTGCTCTTCAGTGCAATTTTGAGACTGAAAAGAAGAAGAACAAACTCATGGTCAAGATGTGGAGAGGTATCAAATCCATCTTCAAGTGGGGACAACCGAGCAAGAAGATTCTAGTGTCCAAGGATGATGATAGCGGGGAGTACTCTTTCCTATCTGAGGAAGAGAGTGATGAGGATGATGATGATGAAGCACAGTCCTATGTTTAGCATGTTGCAACATACTCCAGAGTTTGCTAGTCTGATGCAAACTCCAGGGAGCCCTACACTATTTCCCTTGTTTTTCATTTCTTTATTTTGCATTGAGGACCATGCTTTTCTTTTTAGTTGGGGCTGTTATTTTACCCATGTTAGATATTGTGTTTTACCCTTGCCGGGCTTATGTTTGATATTATGCCCTCATCGAGTTTGTTTTGTTGGATATTGCCCTCGTCGGGTTTTGCATTGTTTGAAATTTGGTTGGATTAGTCATTTTTGGTATTTCTTTATTTTGAGACAGTTGATTTTGAGTGACGATCCCAATGATAGATTGAGTGACTATATTTTTAAGGGAAAATCATGGCTTTGTTTGGTGTTTGAAGCCAGGGGATGTCTGAGTACCCGTTAGGCTTGATGAAATTGCTTGTGTGTTAAAGCGTGTGCATGGTGAATTCTGAGTAACCATATCGATTTAGATAGATGATTTAGCCCTATGATAGATTGAGTGACAACATTCTTAAGGGCAAATTGTCATCTTTTGAGATAAATTAGATAATGATTTGATTGGTACTAATAGAATAAGTCTTGCATGCGAATTGAGCTAAATTGAGCATAACCCTCAAAAGGTTTTGTGACATAGTTGAAAAGCAAAGAATGATGCTTATGGCAACACCTTTTTGTGACTTTTGACCAATTAGTGATTACATAGATGTAAAATATGGCTCTATTTTTCCTTGTTTAGGAAGAAAATTGATCTGTCTTGAATAGTTCTGTAATGACCTTTCCGGTCATTTTCGCATTTGTGCCTTCTTTCTACTGCTAGAGCTTTCCTGTAGCGACTCCAAGTCATTTATGACTTGCTGGGACCGGTGGTTCGGTGCCCTGGTCGTTCGTTTGTTCGTTTGCCTCTTTTAGAGCCTTAACTTAGAATATCATTGACTTTAGTTAATATTCTTGGTAAACGTGCTTGAAATTGAACTCCAAATATTCCGTTAGCTCCGGAGCATGAATTTTGGTCTGGATGGACCTTGGGTCAGGTTCTGGGAGCTTTCGGTTTAGTTTTGTCTGGGTTTTTGTGTTATAGCCAAGTTGAACTTGAAAGTTTGACTTTGGTCAATATTCGGAGAAGACAGCTTCGGATGAAAATTTTGTCTATGCTATTAGCTCCGGAATATCAACTTTGGGCTTGGGGAACCTTTGGTTCGAGTCTCGGGGCTTCTGAACTTATTTTGGGGTATTGAGTTTTGAGTTAGTTTTGGCCAAGGGGCCTACTCTTCCTTAAAACAATCTCCGTTGGTAAATTCGTTGATTCCATTGAGTCCAGAATGTCTTTTCCACTCAAATAGCTCTATAAGTTTGTGAGTATCGAGTTCCAATTGTGCCCGAAATGCCCCGTAGAAGTTTAGAAAATTACAGATTTGTTTGTTCTGTACCAGCTTTAAATAGCAGTTGGCAGCTTTATTTTCAGCTTTTTCTCTCATCTTCCCAACTCGTTTTCTCCATCATTTTTACACCATATTCCTTCAAATATTCACCTGCTCTTACCCATAACTTGGAGGAATATTGTTGCTAATTCAGCTGTGTTTCTTGGCCTCGTGAATAGGTAAAATCTCTTGTTAACTTCCGTTAATTTTCAAAAAAAATTATTCTTTAAATTCTTTTTTTCACGATTTTTAACTTATTTTTTTCACTTCTTTCAACTCCAACTTCATTTTTCTCAAATCTAATTACTCAAGAACAATGTGGGCTCATGGGAATTCTCCAAATTATCGTTAATCTCGCTCTTTTATCATTGGTAAGCCTCTTCTTCTTCTTCAAGCATTGTTCTTCTCTTCAAGCTCAAAAACCTCCATGGTTGAGGCTCTTACAAGCTTGATTTTTCTTGGGTTAAAGTTGCGTTGGAGAGCTTGATTGTTCGTGGTAGCTATAATTATGGTCTTTGGTCGATTCTTGCTTCCAAATTGGTACGTTTTTGCCTTTGAAAATCACAATTCTCCACTTTTGTTCTCATGAATTAGCAGTACTTCGGGCTTTGTTTTGAGCCCCAAAACAAACTCCATTTGCGCTCAAATTTTAAGCATCGGTTACTAAATTCACCGCGGATATAATTGCGAATTTTATTTTCTATTTCACTTTATGGGCCTTGAGGGTCATTTTTCGACCCGGTTTTTTGTATAGTAACATGGGTGTCGTTCTTCTCGTCTTGACACCTAGATTATGTTCTTGATAGCATGGTAGCTTTTCGAGGCTGTTCGGAAGGAGAAGGCACATGAGTGACAGTTCGTATTTGTAGTTCGACCGCGAGGTAGATTATGGTTTAAACTCCTTAGACTTCACATATATAGAATAAAATTATTCTAATGTGCATCCTTGGGTTGGGTTTACTAGTTGGTACCATAGACCTTGACCGCCTTATTCATGTCTGATTCCTTTTGTTTCTCTGATGGTTGTAGTACCTGCGATAAATGATATTATCACCCTTGTGGTCCTGTGAGGCCTTATATTAACTCTGAAACATAGATGGTGGGAAATTAGGGATGTTCGTGAGTCTTGTACATCGTTATTATTATTATAGAGCTGGATATCTGTGTTGTAGAATGTTTGGAGCATGTGTAGGGCTGATAGGTTGATTGTGAGTTGTTGGGATATTGATTGTGATTGAGCATACCATTATCATGTATATAAAGGATTTTCTTCATTATTTTACTATGGTTTTAGCTTCGGGCCTACTATTGCTGAATTTCTAAATCTTGCATGGCCCGTGGGGCCTATTTTTGGTAAAAATGATTGAGAGAGGGTTTGGTACCATCATAATGGATCTTCTTGGGGTAAGGGGGAATTAAAGGATGTTTTATCACTATTTCCACTTACACAAGACTCGCTGGGGTCGAGCGCTAGACTTATTTTACTACAACTTCTAGGGTGATACTAGACTCGGCGAGGCCGTGCACTAGGACTATTTAACTTCCTAATTTAGACAAGGATACTCTCTGGGCAGATTTACTTGGGGATTTTAGAGATTGTGGGGCATCTAGTATGTTGGTCGAGGGATTTTATAGACCTTGCCATTCCAGACCATGGGCTACGTGTATTGAGTGTTGGAAGGCGGTATACGGTGTAGTAGAGGTATACGGGTGTGACCTTCCATGGATCCCGTCTTATGGGCCTTATAAGACGCCAAAAGTGGGTAACATACGGTACTACTATCACCCTTGGCTTAGCATGGCATGTCATACCATTCATTTGTCTAAGGTTCCACCCTTGTTTGTTGTTTGTTAATTGTACGCTCTGATAGTATGGGATGTCAGAGGGTTTGTCTTCACTTGTTTGTGTTCCTTCGGTGTATGGGCACCTGTGGGACTTTAGGTAGACTTATTGTTACTATTTCACTCTATTGGTTCCTATTGTGGTTCTTATTACTTTGGATATTATTAAGGTTAAACTTGGGCTTCCAGTTATTGAATTCTTAACTTGAGATTGCATGCTTTGTTGGTTTATCGTTCATTGTATTCGATCATGTTTACTATTTTCTTCCTCTCCTTCTTTATTCGTTAAGGTTATCGGTATACCACCTATTTTCTAAAGTCTTCTTTGTATACTTATTGTTGCGAGGATCCGGGTACGTGTTTCTTTCTTTCGCATGTGATGTGTATTCTTTTAGCTAGCCACATTATTGTTCCTGCTTGTATTCCTTATGTGCTGGCTTCTGTGTACTTCTTCATTGCCTTTTGTGACTAGTTGTTTTCTATTCTGCTTATTACTGCTATTTTATCTTATATGTGCCCAGTCGGACTATGATACCTACTGGGTACAGGTTGCTTTGCAATTGGTGCTCATACTACACTTTGCATCTTTTGGTGCAGATCCTAGTATGGGACATCGTTGTTAGCTCATTGAAGACTCGTGCGATGAGATATTTTTAAGATATTTCAGACTGAGGGTGAGCTCTTGGCGACCAGAGCTTAGCTTTTAGGTATCTTTTATATCATGTATTTTATTACTACTCGGAAACATCTGTATATATTGTTTTGGATCCTTTGAACTCCATATATGTAGTTCTGGCTCAATACTATGATACCAGGTTTTGGGGTTGGTTTTAGCTTCCACATATGTATATATATTCCTGTTATCTATCTTTTCATATTGTTCCTTTGCTTTTGCTTGATTATGTCATTTCTTCCGCTTAACTGTTAGCTAGTAGCCCATTACTAACCGTTCTGGGCTACGGGGATTAGTTCACCTACTGAGGGGTTGTAGGTGTCCTCATGACCAAGAAATTGGGTCATGACAGCTTGGTATCAGAGCCTAGGTTCACTGGTATTATTGGTATAGGAGCCAATGTCTAGTAGAGTCCTGCAGATCGGGGCGGAAATGTCCGTACTCAATCTTTGGGAGGCTATAGTGACATCTTAGGAAATATGACACTCATATTTTCTTCTGTATCATGTGTAATCCTTGGGAGTTTCTTGAAATCTCACTTATTCGCATTCATTCTTTCGTAGATGGCTCATACGAGATCGTTGGCATCGGTAGAGATGAGACTCCGAATCCAACTAGGGGCTAGAGAGGTCGTAGAAGTAGAGGTTGAGGACGTCCCTGAGCAACGGTAGCTGCTAGAGTTGAGATAGGGCTCGAGCATGATCATAAGCCAGAGTTTGCTCTCGAGAAGCATATGGACCAGGGGGCAACCCAGGTACCATCAGCTCCAGTGCCAGCTTCAGCCTCAGCTCAGTCTTCAGATATTTAGGGCTTACTGTTACAGTTATTGGGTATGATTGGAGAGCGGCCTTCTGAGGCAGCACAGACATCCGCTCAGGGGGCATCCTTGAGTGAACCGAGTTCAGGAACGTAGCCTGTTACTGTGGCTCCTGGTGTCGAGGTTATTCTGGTCCCATCAATTGCACAGCCTCTTACTCCTCACCCAGCTATGACAGAGGCTGAGCAAAAGGCGTTGGGTAGATTCTTGAGATTGGCACCTCCGAGGTTTGCTGGTACTTCTGGGCAGGACCCCCATGACTTAATTACTACTTATGAGGATATGCTGTACCATCTGGGATTGTTGGAGACTTACGAAGTTTGCTATAAAACATATCAGCTGGAGGGCCCAGTAAAGTTATGGTGGAGGGCCCAGGTTTCTTACAGACCATTATCGTCACCTCCTTTGACTTGGCCCAAGTTTTATGAGGCCCTTATGGTGAAGTTCTTACCTTAGAGCGACCGAGATAGGCGAAGAGAGGATTTCACCAGACTTACTCAGGATACCATCACTGTCTCAGAGTACGAGACCCGTTTCCATTAGCTTGCTTTATTTGGGGCCATGATTATGCCTACTGAGTCTGAGAGAGTCCGTAGATTTGTTTGGGGGCTATACCCATACTATAGAGGATTTGTGTCATCATGACATCAGGTCCAGATATAAGAGGCTTCAATATCAGGGTAGCTACAATAGTTCTCATTATGGTGGTAGGGGTTCAGGCCATTAGGGTCGAGTTCATCAATCACAGAGGCACCAGAGTTAGTCTAGTCGACATGTTTAGGCTTCACTTCAGCCTTCTAGTTCTCAGTTTGAGAAGGGTCAGAGCAGTCAGCATGGTCACAATAGTCAGTCTTCGAGAGGTACTACTTCTAGGGGATGAACCCGAGGTAGCCACAGAGGTTCAGCTGGTTCATCTCGATAAGGTGGACCATCAGGGCCTTGCTATGAGTGTGGAGTCAATAGTCATTTTTCCAGAGATTGCCCTTAGCGGGGTACAACCTGCTATGTGTGCAGAGTTAGTGGTCATTTTGCTAGAGATTGCCCTCAGTGGGGTACAGTTCAGCCAACCGTTCCGTTGGCTCAGCCTATTTTCTTGGTTCAACCACTGGCTCGAGGAGGTGGTGGTTAGGGTAAAGGTAATGTCCCATGAGGTAGGACAGGTGGTAGGGATAGCGATCAGTCAAGTGATGGTTGCCATCATTTCTATGCGGTCCTGGGAGACCGGAGGCAGAGGCCTCGGATGTTGTGATCACAGGTATGATTTATGTATGTCATTGACCATTTTATGCTTTATTTGATCTTGGATCTACATGTTCATATGTATCTGCCTACTTTGTGCCTTGTTTGTTGTTGGTTAGTGAGCCGTTATCTGTTCCTATTTCTGTTTTGACCCCAGTAGGAGATTTTTGAGTAGTGGATCGGATTGTGAGATCTTGCATGATATATATTGGTGATTTGGAGACTTTGGGTGATTTGATGATACTTGATATATTAGATTTTGATGTGATACTAGGCATGGACTAGTTATCCCCTCACCGTGTGGTTTTGGATTGTTATGACAAGATTGTTACCATCACCGTGCCTGGTGTATCCCCGATTGTGTGGCAGGGTTTTTTTAGTCGCGCGCCATCTGGGATCATCTCTTGTCTTCGAGCTAGAAAGCTAATTTTGTGAGGGTGTTTGACTTACATAGCATACGTCTGAGATGCTAATGCCGACCCTTCTTCCCCTTAGTCCATTACTGTGGTTAGAGACTTCCTAGATGTGTTCGCTACCAACCTTCCAGGCCTTCCACGTGAGAGAGATATTGATTTTTCTATTGAGTTAGAGCCGGGCACCAGGACCATTTCTATTTCTCTTTACCGTATGGCTCCTGCTGAGTTAAAAAAGCTTAAGGAATATCTCCAGGATTTTTTTAGCTAAGTGGTTTATTAGACCGAGTGTGTCGTCTTAGGGTGCTCCTATTCTCTTTGTTAAGAAGAAGGATGAGTCGATACGGATGTATATTGCTTATCGGCAGCTGAATAGGGTTACTATGAGGAATGAGTATCCGATGCCACGTATTGATGATTTGTTTGATCAGCTCTAGGGTTCAGCCGTGTTTTTGAAGATAGATTTAAGGTCAGACCATCAATTGAGGATTAGTGTGGAGGACATCCCTAAGACAGCATTCAGGACACGTTGCGGCTATTATGAGTTCCTAGTGATGTCTTTTGGGTTAACTAATGCCCCCGCAATTTCCATGGATATGATGCACAGGGTGCGTAGACCGTATTTGGACTCCATTGTAATAGTCTTCATAGAAGACATTCTGATATACTCGCAGAATAGAGATGAGAATGAGAAGAACTTGCAGATTATACTCCAGACTTTGAGAGATCATCGTCTTTATGCCAAGTTCTCAGAGTACAAGTTTTGGCTTGAGTCAGTTGCATTTCTAGGACATGTGGTGTCTAAGGATAGGATTAGAGTAGATCCGAATAAGATTTTAGCGGTTCATGATTGTCCTGGACCTACTACTCCTACTGATATTTGCAGCTTTGTTGGGTTAGCCGGGTACTACTGATGGTTCATAGAGGGGTTTTCTTCCATAGAAGCACCTTTGAATAGGTTGACTAGGAAGGATATCCCATTTTAGTGGTCAGATCAGTGCGACGATAACTTCCAGAGGCTTAAGGCCTTATTGACTTCAATTCCTGTATTGACTTTGCCGATTGAGGGTCAGAGTTTCTCCATGTATTGTGATGCTTTTGGGGTTGGTCTTAGTTGTGTGTTTATGTAGCAGGGTCGTGTGATTGCATATGTATCGAGGCAGTTGAAGTTTCATGAGTGCAACTACCCTACCCATGATTTGGAGTTGGCGGCGGTAGTTTTTGCGCTCAAGATCTAGAGCCACTACTTATATGGAGTTCATTGTGATATATTCACCGATCACTGTAATCTTCAATACATTACGAGTCAGCAAGATTTGAACTCGAGGCAGAGGAGATAGATTAAGTTGCTGAAGGACTACAATTTCACTATTCTGTACCATCCGAGCAAGGCAAATGTGGTAGCGGTGAGTATGGGCAGCCTAGCTTCATGTTCAGTTTCTGAGCGACTGTTGGCCTTGGACATCCAGTCCTTGGCTAACATCTTGGTTAGACTTGATTTGTCAAATTGCAGTCGATTTCTTGCCAGTGTTGATGTTCAATCTACTCTTATTGATTAGATACAGAACCGTCAGTTTGAGGATCAGTGGTTGTATGACCTTTGAGATCAGGTTTTTCGGATGAGGCTAGCCGAGCTACTTTATATTCATATGGGGTTCTGAGGGTTGGTGTTTGACTTTGTATTTCGAGGGTTGAGATTTTATTTAGTTGATACTCTATGAGGCACATTTTTCTAGATAATCCATTCATCCTAGTGCGGCAAAGATGTATAGAGACTTGAGACAGCCTTACTGGTGGAGTGGTATGAAACAAGATGTAGCAGAGTTCATGTCTTGGTGCTTGAACTGTCAGCAGGTGAAGTTCGAGCATATGAGATTTGGTAGGTTGATGCATGACTTCCCATTCCTGAGTGGAAGTGGGAAAGGATTACTATGGAATTCATGGTTGGTTTGCCTCATACCTCCAGGGCTTTTGATTACATTTGGGTGCTTGTGGATCGACTGACTAAGTCAGCCTATTACTTGCTGGTTCAGACTTCTTACAGGGCTGAGAGGTTAGCTCAAATCTATATTCATGAGGTTGTTTGGTTACACGGGGTCCCAACTTCTATCATATCAGAATGCGGCACTCAGTTCACATCTCAGTTTTGGAGAGTTATTCAATGAGACTTAAGTACAGAGGTTCAACTTAGTACTCCTTTCCACCCTCAGATAGATGGCCAGTACGAGAGGACTATCCAGGTCTTGGAGGACATGCTTCGAGCTTGTTTTCTTGATTTTGGAGGTTCTTGGGTTCAGTTTGTGCCTTTGGCCGAGTTTGCATATAATAATAGCTTCCATTCTAGAATTGGCATGGCACCCTTCGAGGCATTGTATGGTAGGCATTATAGATCGCTGGTTTGTTGGTTTGACAGATCGGAGTCTAAGCCACAGAGTACTGATTTACTTCGAGACTCCTTAGACAGAGTTAGGGTGATTCAGGATAGACTTCGAGCTATTTAGAGTAGGCAGAAGAGCTACGTTGATCGTAGACTTCATGCCTTGGAGTTCAGCGTTGGTGATTTGGTATTCTTCCGTGTGTCACCCATGAAGGGCGTGATAATATTTGGTTAGTGGGGTAAGCTTAGACCCAGTTATATTGGTCCGTTTGAGATCCTCTAGAGAGTTGGTAGTGTTGCCTGTTAGTTAGCCTTGCCTCCGATGTTTTCATCTATGCATCTGGTGTTTCATGTTTCGATGTTGAGACGGTATGTTCCAGATGAGTCTTATGTGTTGCATTGGGAGTCGGTTCGATTGGATAAGAGATTGTCCTTTGTCGAGGAGCCAGTTGCTACATTGGCCAGAGATGTGAGGAGGTTGAGGTCTAGGGAGATTCCTGTTGTAAAAGTTCAGTGGAGGCATCGTCCAGTCGAGGAGGCTACCTAGGAGACCGAGAGAGATATGCGCATCCAGTATCTGCAGCTGTTTGAGCCTACAGGTACCTCTTTCTTCTTGACTTTTGAGGATGAAAGTCCTTTTTAGTAGTGAATGATGTAATGACCCTTTCGGTTATTTTCACATTTACACCTTCTTTGTACTGCTAGAGCTTTCCTGTAGCGGCCTTAAGTCATTTATAACTTGCTGAGACCGGTGGTTCGGTGCCCTGGTTGTTCATTTGGTCATTTTGGTTGTTTGCATGTTTTAGAGCCTTAACTTAGAATATCATTGACTTTAGTCAACATTCTCGAAAAACATTCACAGAATTGAATTACGATAGTTCCATTAGCTCCAGAGCATGGATTTTGGTCTAGATGGACCTTGAGTCAGGTTCTGGGAGCTTTCAGTTTAGTTTTTGTGTTGAAGATGAAAGTTTGACTTTGGTCAATATTCGGAGAAGAAGGTCTCGGATGAAAATTTCATCTGCACTATTAGCTCCGGAATGTTGACTTTGGTCTAGGGGAACCTTTGGTTCGGGTCCCAGGGCTTCCGGACATGTTTTGTGGTATTGAGTTCTAAGTTAGTTTTGGACATGGCGCTCACTTTTCCTTAAAACTATCTCCGATGGTAAATTTGTTGATTCCATTGAGTCCAAAATGTCATTTCTACTCAAATAGCTCTATTGTTTTGTGAGTATCGGGTTCTGATTGCGCCTGGAATGCCCCGTAGAAGTTTAGAAAATTGCAGATTTTTCTGTTACGGGCCAGCTATAAATAGTTGTTGGCAGCTTTATTTTCAGCTTTTGCTCTCATCTTCCCACGCGTTTTCTACATAATATTTTCACCAAATTCCTTCAAATCTTCACCTGCTCTTACCCATAACATGGAGGAATAATTATTGCTGATCCAGGTGTGTTTCTTGGCCTCATGAATAAGTAAAATATCTTGTTAACTTCCGTTAATTTCCATAAATTTCATTCTTTAAATTCTTGTTTTTCACGATTTTCAGCTTATTTCTTTCACTTCTTTCAATTCCAACTTCATTTTTTCTCAACTCTAATAACTCAAGAACAGTGTGGGCTCGTGGGAATTCTCCAAATTATCGTTAATATCGCTCTGTTATCGTTGGTAAGCCTCTTCTTCTTCAAGCCTTGTTCTTCTCTTCAAGCTCAAAAACCTCCATGGTTGAGGCTCTTACAATCTTGATTATTCTTGGGTTAAAGCTACGTTGGGGAGCTTGATTGTTCATGGTAGCTGTAGTTCCAGTCCGGGTCAATTCTTGCTTCCAAATTGGTACGTTTTCACCCTTGAAAATCACAATTCTCCACTTTTGTTCTCACGAATTAGAAGTACTTCGGGGTTGTTTTGAGCCCCAAAATGAACTCTGTTTGCGCTCAAATTTTGAGCATGGGTTCCTAAATTCACCAAAAATATAATTGTGTTTATTTTCTGTTTCGTTGCGCGGACCTTGAGGGTCATTTTTTGACCTGATTTTCCGTATAGCAATATGGGTTTTGTTCTTCTCGTCTTGACACCTAGATTATGTTCTTGATAGTGTGGAAGCTTTCTGAGGATGTTCAAAAGGGGAAGGCACACGAGTGATGGTTCTTGTTTGCAGTTTGACCCCAAGGTAGGTTACGATTTAAACTCCTTAGACTTCAGATATATAGAATAAACTTGTACTAATGGGCACCCTTGGGTTGGGTTTACTAGTTGGTACCACAGACCTTGATCGCTTTATTCATGTCTGATTTCTTTTCTTTCTCCGATGGTTGTAGTACCTGCGATAGATGATATTATCACCCTTGTGGTCCTGTGATACCTTATATTGACTTTGGAACATAGATGGTGGAAAATTAGGGATGTCCGTGAGTCCTGGACATCGTTGTTATTGTTATAGAGTTGTTATCTATTGTAGAACGATTGGAGCCTGTGCAAGGCTGATAGGTTAATTGTGAGTCGTTGGGCTATTAATTGTGATTGAGCATGACATTATCATGCATATAAAAGGATTTTCTTCATGATTTTACTACTTTTTTAGTTTCGGGCCTACTAATGCTGAATTTCTAAACCTTGCATGGCCGGTGGGGCCTATTTTTGGTAAAAATGATTGAAAGGGGGTTTGGTACCGTCTTAATGGATCTTCTTCGGGTAAGTGGGAATTAAAGGATGTTTTATCACTATTTACACTTACACTAGACTAGGTGGGGTCGAGCGCTAGACTTGTTTTACTATAACTTCCAGGGTGATGCTATACTCGGTGGGGCCGTGCGCTAGGACTATTTAACTTTCTGATTTAGACCTAGATACTCTTTGGGCAGCTTTACTTAGGGATTTTTGAGATTGCGAGGCATCTAGTATGTTGGTCTGGCGCCTCCATGGACCGTGTCTTTTCGCACCAGGGGCTACATGCTGCGAGTGTCAGAGGGGGGTATATGGTGTAGTAGAGGTATACGGGTGTGACCTTTCATGGATCCCATCTTCTGGGTCTTATAGGATGCTAAAAGTGGGTAACATACGGTACTACTATCACTCTTGGCTTAGCATGGCATGTCATACCATTCATTTGTCTGAGGTTCCACCCTTGTTTCCTATTTGTTGATTGTACGCTCTGGTAGTATGGGATGCCAGAGGGTTTGTCTTCACTTGTTTGTGTTCCTTGGGTGTATGGGCGCCCGTGTGACTATAGGTAGACTTATTGTTACTATTTCTCTCTATTGGTTCCTATTGTGGTTCTTATGACTTTGGAAATTATTAAGGTTAAACTTGGGCTTCCAGTTGTTGAATTCTTGACTTGAGATTGCATGCTTAGTTGTGTTATCGTCCATTGTATTCAAACATGTTTACTATTTTCTTCCTCTCCTTCTCCATTCATTAAGGTTACCGGTATACTGCCTGTTTTCTAAACTTTTCTTTATATACTTGTTGTTGCGAGGATCCCGGGTACGTGTTTCTTTCTTTCGCTTGTGATGTATATTCTTTTAGCTAGCCACATGTATTGTTCCTGCTTGTATTCCTTCTGTGCTTGCTTACGTATACTTCATCGTTGCCTTCTGTGACTAGTTGTTTTCTATTCTGCTTATTATTCCTCCTTTATCTTATATGTGCCCAGTTGGCCTATGATACCTACTGGGTATCGGTTGCTTTGCAATTGGTGCTCATACTATACTCTATATCTTCTGGTGCAGATCGTAGTGTGGGCCATCGTTGTTAGCTCATGGGAGACTCGTGCGAGGAGCTGTTTTTGAGATATTTCAGACTGAGGGTGAGCTCTTGGCGACCGGAGCTTAGCTTTTAGTTATCTTTTATATCATATATTCTATTACTACTCGGAGACATTTGTATATATTGTTTTGGATCCTTTGTACTCCTTATATGTAGTTTTGGCTCTATATTATGATACCAGGTTTTGGGATTTGGTTTAGCTTCCACATATGTATATATATTCTTGTTATCTATCTTTTTATCTGGTTCCTTTGCTTCTTCTTGATTATATCACTTATTCTGCTAATTTTTTAGCTAGTAGCCCATTACTAACTATTTTAGGCTATGGGGATTGGTTCGCCTACTGGGGGGTTGTAGGTGCCATCATGATCGACAAATTGGGTCGTGACATATTTGCATGCCATGTGTGGTGAGTTTGTTGAATAATCCTCGTACTTGCTTGTGTCATCTAGAACTTGCCCATTTAGTCGTTCAATTGCTACTCTTAATTTTGTTGGTTGGATAAATGATCTTAGGCCTTTTTTATGATTATTGAAGCCTACTAAGCCTTTAAAACCCACCATTGAACTCAAATTGTATCACTAGTCACCCCTCTTGAGACTAATACCTCTTCTTTGGCAACCTTGGTACAAGCCTTAAACCATTTTAAAAATGAATCCCTATTTTGAACCCGTCCCTTCTTGAACTCTACAAGTATGAAATTGAGGCTAAATGCCTAAGTTAGGGGTGATGAGAAATACCTTAGAGGAGTGATAAGTGAGTAAATCTTGGTTTGTGGTCGAATTTTAAAAGAATTGCCAAAAAGAAGAAAGAATTTGAAAAAGAAATCAATGAAGAAAAGAAAAGAGGAGAGAAAGGAAAAAACCACCATCCAAGGTGGTTAGAATGATGAAAAGTGGAGCAACGTATGAAATGAGTGAAATAGTGCCTTGTATTGAATGAAAATGAAAAGAAATGACTTTGATTTCAAATTAAAAAAAAGTTGTGTGGAGTTTTGATGAATGCTCAAACCGTGCTCCCTAAAGTTGAAGGTCACGGCGATCGTGCATCAAAATAATATTTATAATTCTCAACGAATGTCGGGGTTATACCCTAGGGACTTGGAGCTAGCTAAATGAAAATTGTGCGAAACGAGTTCACAATGAGAGTAAATGCTTAAAATGAGAAAAGTAAAAGATTGGGGGAATTGGGATGTTGTCACTACAATCACAATTCAAATCGAAGCTATAAACGAAAGTGGGTGTACCAAATTGAGTAGGTGACTAGGGATGTGTATCCGATGGGGCTTTAATCATGTGATAGGGTGATTATCAATTCAAACTTATTCTCGCTTATTGACATGAGTAGCATTGGTCAAGGGTATGGATTGTTATCTCGCGATCAACAACCATATATCCGATAATCTCGGTTAGAGCATCATCGGTTTGATCAAAAACGACCAAATTAAGCTTGGGGACGTCACACTATCTCTAGCTTAGACCCTTAAATGGGTGATTCCTTCGATACGAGCTATTTCTAGCCTCAAATCTGGATGGAGTCTCAAGTTCCCACTAGTAATTTCACATCCAAAACCATGAAATCCTCTTTCAAGCAATCACATAGTCAAGTAATGAAAATTAATGTTTGCAACCACCAATTTTAGGATTAAAACTTGGTGAAACTACTAGACCCATGTTAAATAAGCAATTATAAAGATGAATTAACAAACCCACACCCATTTGTCAAACACCCATCATCAACACACCCCTAGACAATAGAAATTAGCCACTCATAGCAAATGAGAGAGATATACCAAATGGGTAAGTCAAAATCCTCTCCATTAGAGCTAAATCTCAAGTTCTAAGCTCAATTTGAGTACACAAATGGTTAACTAAGAGAATGGATTGAAACCCTCTTCTCTTTGGAGAGGAAAAACGTGTTCTCAATGCAAAAAACTTTCTAATATATTCAGTACTGAAGAATGTTATTACAATTATGCCTAAATAGGCCTTTTATAGTTTCCCAAAATGTCACTAAAATTTAGGACAAAATTACCCCTTCGGGTGGTATGCGGCGCAACGTGCAGTTCGCATGTCGTGATATGCGCGTCGGACATCCTGTTCAATTGGACCAGTGACATCAACTAACTTTGGGAGCTTCATGCGAAGGGGGTGCAGTTCGCACCTTGGAATGTGCACATCGCACAGTGACCGCACCCCTTAACAGATTCTTCAGTGGGTTTTGCAACTTCATGCGGAGGAGGTGCGGTTTGCACCTCGGCTTGTGCGTGTCGCACGACCACCACATTTCATATCAGAATCTCCAGATTTTGCGAAGAATTCACACTTCACTTCTTTTGAGCTCTTTTTGGGTCCATTTCCTTGTTTCTCATTATTTATCAAAAGTACCTGCATAGACATCAATAAAGCCCATAAAAACCTCTAAATCTATTCAAAACATAGCAATAATTCATGGATATAGGCTCAATACGTTGGTAGATTACCGACTTATCAAACCCCCAAACTTGAACTATTGCTTGTCCTCAAGCAAGATACTCACAAGGCAAGGAATGAATTATGCTCTAGACTCAATTAAGGCATAAAAGACTAACCTATACAAAAAAAATAAGAAAAAGAATAAACAAAAGACTCAACTACAATGCTCATCTCAATTTGAACCACCACAAACTTGAGGCATTTGGCCATTTCAAAACGTTTTTCCAAAAAGGACTTCATTCTCATTTAAAATCAAGGGAATTTTTTCATTCAAAACAAGACATTTAAGCTTCTCAAGTTATTGTCATTGACCATCAAGGTTTGCCTCGATATTCGCCATACAACTTGTCTCAGTCATTCCCCTCAATTGAAATAGAGACCTCATGTTTCAATTCGAGTGCATGATGCCACTCACCACAAGAGAGAATCTCATTCACAATCATTCAATTCACAAACAATCGGGATTATTGGAGAACCAGAAAGACTCTCACTCTCTCAAGGAAGTTCAAGTGCATATGCGTCAAACCATAGGCTTTCCCTTGATGTATATCGCTACTAATGTAGGGTAGCCAAGATCGGAATTACCAAGGACTTGCGGGTTACGATGTTGGCTAGGGCTAAAGTGAGGATTTCATTTGGTTCAAGTGGTTACACCTCCCTAATGATCTTTGTTCTCATTTAAAACACCTCTCACATTTTCAAATTTCAACTTTACCTTATTTCTCCCTCACACAACCCAAGATTTCTCCTTTTTACTCATGATCATTCAAACTCCTTGTATCACCTTTGTTTGGTAGTACTTATTTTTGCTTTTCATTTTGCTCATTGGATTGCACTTTTGGAGCAAATTTTTAACTCAAACCTAAGGTGCTACCTTTCACTTTGAGTGCACTTCTTTTCCTCACCTCATTTGATCACAAACACCCCAAAACTTAGGCATTTGCCTATATTATCATTCATTCCCCCCCCCCCCCAAACTTAGGCTTTTAGCCTACACTTCATTTTCAAGCAATTAGGGAGGATGGCTGCCAAGATAGAGATTCCAAGAAGGTCAATGTGTTAATAAGGTGCCAAAGAACGGTCACAAGCTCAACGGGTTTCACTAGGGTTGAAATCATGGGAAGTCATTTGGACGAAGTGGCTGTCAAAAAGGGCCTAAGGTCATCTTCCAAACTCGGTCCCACCTAGAATTTTTCCTTGAATCACATTCGGGGCAAGTTCTAGACGACACTTATGCACAAGAATCAAGGTAAAGCCTCACCACACAAGGCATCCTACCACAAGACTTCTTTCATTAGTCTCATAATCAATTGAGACAAATGATTTTTGACAAGCTATTCTGAGTTCATTACACACTCATTTGTGAGTTAATCAAGCCAAAGCAAGAGTGTGCAAGTCATGACAAGAGAATACTTTTCCTCAAAAATTCATTTCCCTTCTTCCTTTTATTTTCAAAATAATTTGCCAAGAGAAATTTTTCGGTGGGCCCATTTCGAGATAAGCAACTGCGGACTCAATTCTAAAACATTCTAAAAATAAACTTGGCATTTTTCCTTAAGAAGGTCACCTCTCAATCTATCATATGGAAACACCAACCCGGTTCGATACAAAAATAAAAGGAAATAAAAAGGAAATAATCAAAACTTTTTCTCCTTGGGAAAGAACCGTGGTATTAAGAAAACCCTTGGAGTTTATTTCTAAACTACTATTAACAAGGCGACATCCACATTACACGCTCATGATACATGTTAAAACAAGCCTCGGCGTAGGTTTTTAGCGCATTTGCAAAGCATGGATAGTGAAATAATGGGGCATATAAAACCAACCCGGCAACACAATCTCAATAACCAAAAATCAAGCCCGGCGAGGGAGAAAATAAACTCAAAACAAAAGCATAGGCAAAAGTCGCAGCAAGAGCAATAGCATCATAATCATCAAAAATGCGCCCGACAAGGGCCAAAATAAATTCTAGTAGAATGACATCAAGGCCCGACAAGGGAAATTAAAACTAATATCTCTAGCCCCATCACGAGCACCAACAAAAGCAAGTAAAGTCACCCCCTCCCCATAAAAATAGCATTGCCCTCAATGCTAATAGTTTAATGGGAAGAGAGTGGAACTCCCTGGAGGACTAAGCCTCATAATCATCATCATCTGCAACTGTCTCCTCATCTGAGGGCTTGTCACTCTCATCATCATCCAGATCCTGATCTTCATTATCAGATAACACCTCATCCTCATAGGCTGCAAACAAGCTATCCAAGAGGTCCGGAATTGAACGGGGTGGAGGCAAGGTGGTCAAATCTGCTTCTACAACCGGAGCTTTACCTTTTCCCTTGCGAACATCTTCCCGCAGTGTCAAGATTGACCCCTCTATGACATTGACCCTCTTGCACAGTGAGGTCAAGCTATCCATTACCCCTCATACTGTATCTTTAACAACCCTATTTATCATTCCGGGTAGCTTCGTGGCTAGATCGTGAACCCAACTCGTAGGGTTCATTCCAGTTACTCAAATTTCAGTACCAGGAAACCACGAGTGGGTTCCACGATCTGTGGAACTTTCCACAAGCCGTAGAACCCATCCGTGATCCCTGAGTCGCGAATTTCAGCAGTTTTTCTAATTTTTTTCCAGGGACATTCCAGACTTTTTCTACCTAATTTAATGCCTAAGCTACAATATTTTGGCTACTCTAAGCCTACTTTATTAGTCAAAAGCCACCTAAAACCTTCATTATCCTAAATTCATCAGACTTAGAGAGAATAGAAACAAAAGAGGCGATAGTTTTCTCTCAAAAACAAGCAGAGGCCTTCATCAAGTTCAGCCCAAATAATACAAGGATTCTCCGTGGATTTCTTCACCAGGCATGTGGGATTTTACTAGTGGGTTCCTTTCACCCATTAGGTCCCTAGATTCCAGTCAGCCTTCAGTTGTCCCCATGAATGTTTCAGACCTAGGGTTCCTAAATCTTAGGGAATTATTATAATTCAACTCTTACCGCTTTTATGGTATTGCTTATATGTTCTTGGGGAATTAGTACAGTTTCATGAATAATGCTCAAAAACCCTAGCATGTAGAAATTCCAGTATTTTCATGAATTTAGCTTGCTAGGCAGATCAGTTATATGATTATGCTTCATAAATTGAATGACATATCCTTCAGCCTATGTATGTTGCATTCTCAGTCATTTATCAGTGTTTTGAGCTATCCTTTATTTCAGTACATTATTACTTACATTCAGTGGGAGTAGACTTAGTACTGAATGGACGAGAGGATGAAGGCTTATCTGTCAGTTTAGGCTAAGACTTTAAAAGCAGTCCCCAAGTTCCAGAACTGCGGTGCCACCATAGGTGTAAAGGAGTCAACTGTCAGACTAGGATGTATCTCCTTGTCTATTGTGGACATCAGTAGTGGATCCACGTCAGACTTGTTCATACCCTTGGCAAGGTATGAACACCCTCCCATCCAGGATTACAAGTTGGCCCTATAGTTAGCTCAACTTGGGGTATGTCGGTTAGTAGTGTCTCCCACATTCAGATTCATGTGCATTGACCTTGTATCCAGTGTTTATGTTCAGCATTCAGTTCAGCATGTTATTTCATGATTTATACTTGGTCATTGCATTCAGTTCAGCTTTCAGTTATGTTGTAGTAAATCTATTTTCATGTTCAGTCCTATATTGTCCAGCTTTGTACATATCCTGCATGCTCAGTACATTCAAAGTACTGACTCATACTTTTGTGCTACATCATTTTATGATGTAGGTTTAGGCACTCAGCATCCAAATCACGCTTAGTTCAATTTCTGGTCTGCACTCAGCAGTCCAGTGGTGAGTCATCACTAACTCGAGGATGATAGACATGCTTATCTTTCAATATTTATTTTAGTCTTTAGATTTATTAGAGTTAGCTGGGGGCATGTCCCAGCAACTCCTATTCAGTTAGTAGGCTTTCAGACATAGACTAGATTCAACAGTTGTTAGTGTTGTCACTAAGTTAGCACTAAACTATTTTTATATTATACTTATTCAGATGTTTGGGTTCTTTTCCCGTATTTAGATATTAAATTGTTTAGCTTCCACACAGTGCATGCCTTAATTTGATTTCCTTATAAACATGCCATGCCATGGGTAAACTTGAGGTCACTTGTGACACTGAGAACCGTGTTGCATCCAGGGGGTAGCTTCGGGGCGTGACAAACCTGGTATCAGAGCATCAGGTTTAAGTGTCCTAGGGTGTCTGAAAGCCGCGTCAAGTAGAGTCTTCTTCATAGGTGTGAAGCCTTCCACACTTATGGCGGAGAAACTATGAGACGTAATTAGGAATAACTTCCCTTC
Organism: Jaltomata sinuosa; assembly: GCA_003996215.1. Taxonomy (NCBI): domain Eukaryota; kingdom Viridiplantae; phylum Streptophyta; class Magnoliopsida; order Solanales; family Solanaceae; genus Jaltomata; species Jaltomata sinuosa. The sequence continues at coordinate 493,246 of QJPP01001733.1, read as the reverse complement.
TTTCTTTTCCAGTCCATGCTATAGAGTATAAACTCTATTTAATTCTCCTGTATCCTAACTCCTGCTCTTCGCATTTCAGAAAAATACCTCCAAAAAGAGCTAATGCTAGGAATCAGTTAGCACCAATAGCTCCAGCAGATCCGTTAAATGAGAAGGTTATGCACGCCAAAATCAGGGCTTCTTTCCAAGTACTTATTCAGGCTATGACTGCCCAGGTCAATCAGCAAGTTGCGACACCAGCTCTGCCTCAGACCAATACTGCTGCTGCCAGAATCTGGGACTTCACTCGGATGAACCCTCCAGAGTTTCATGGGTCTAAATCAGAAGAGGATCCCCAAGAGTTTTTAGAGGACATTCTGAAGGTGACCAATATTATGGGTGTCACTCCAGTTGAGGGTGCAGAATTAGCTGCTTACCAGCTGAAAGGAGTGGCTTATACTTGGTACCAACAATGGAGGGAATCTCGCTGTGTCGGGGTAGGACTAGTGACTTGGGAACTTTTCAAGACTACTTTTCTGGACCAGTTCTGCCCACTAAAGCTCAGGGAAGCCAAGGTTCAGGAATTCATCAAACTAAAGTAGGATGACATGAGCGTGAAGGACTATGCTCTGAAGTTCACTAAGCTATCCAAGCATGCTCCAGCAATGGTAGCTGACTCTAGAGCCCGTATGAGTAAGTTCGTGTCTAGAGTGTTTGATGATGTGGTCAAGGAATGCAAGACGACCATGCTCGTAAAGGAAATGGACTTCTCCAGGCTCGTTAATTATGCTCAGCAGATTGACAATGAGAAGATTAAAGAAAGGGTAGGCGATGCTAAGAGGGCTAGGAGAGGTGATTACAGCCACTTTCAGCAGAGGTCAGAGGGTGGCAACCACTCTCAATATCGCTAGAAAAATTCAGCACCAGCTCCATCTTCTGCTAGTGCCCCAGTGCCCAAGTTCAAGAAGGATTGACGAGATAGAGCGACTGGCTCCAAGTCCCAAGGTACGGTTACTAGTGGGCGCACTAATCCTATATGTAAGAAGTGTGGTAGGAACCACCAAAGTGAGTGCATGGCAGGCGAAATTACTTTAGTTGTGGTATGCCAGGCCATATGATGAGGGATTATCCCACAGCTTCTCAGAAGGGTAAGGATGTTCGCCCACAGACTCAGACTAGTTCTACAGCAGCCCCAGCAGGTCACCCCACTCAGTAGGTTGTCATCTGGTACAGGTGGTGGTCAGCACCAGAACAGATTGTATGCACTTCAGGCTTGACAGGACTAGGAGGATTCTCCTAACGTGGTCATGGGTACGTTATGAGTCTTTAATACTGATGTTTATGCATTGTTAGATCCAGAGGCTACGGTTTTCTTTATAACTCTATATATAGCAGTAAATTTCAGTGTCAGTACAAAAACTCTTCCAGAACCCTTATCAGTCTCTACTCCAGTTGGTGACACAGTTATAGCTAGATGGGTATACAGAAATTGCCCAGTCACAGTTTCCCAGAAAGTCACCTCACAAGACCTTGTAGAGTTAGAAATGGTAGATTTTGACATCATTCTAGGTATGGATTGGTTACATTCTTGTTATGCCTCAGTTGATTGTAGGACTAGGATCATTCGGTTTCAGTTTCCTAATGAGCTAGTCTTAGAGTGGAAGGGTAGTAACTCAGTGCCTGTAGGTCATTTCATCTCCTACCTTAAGGCCAGAAAGATGATTTCCAAAGGGTATATCTACCATCTTGTTCGGGTTAAGGATTCAAACTCTGAGACCCCAACTTTTGATCAATTCTAGTAGTCAGTGAGTTTCTAGAAGTATTCCCAAAAGATTTTCCCAAAGTTCCTCCCAAAAGGGAAATCGATTTCGGAATTGATCTCCTTCCAGATACCCAGCCTAATTTGATTCCTCCTTATAGAATGGCTCCAGTTGAGCTTAAGGAATTGAAAGATCAGTTGAAAGACCTTTTAGATAAGGTCTTCATCAGACCCAGCACCTCTCCATGGGGTGCTCCAGTATTGTTCGTACGTCACAAAGACGGTTCTCTCAGGATGTGCATTGACTACAATCAGTTGAACAAGGTCACAATCAAGAACAAATATCCTATCCCCAGGATTGATGACTTGTTCAACCAACTTCAGGATGCTAGTTGTTTTTCCAAGATAGACCTCAAATTCAGCTACCATCAGCTCAGAGTCAGAGATAGTGACATCCCGAAAATAGCCTTCAGAACTCGGTATGTTCACTATGAATTTGTAGTTATATCTTTTGGACTAACCAATGCCCCTGCAGTTTTCATGGATTTAATGAACAGAGTGTTCAAGAAGTATTTGGACTTATTCTTTATTGTCTTTATTCATGACATCCTCATTTATTCTCGGATTGAGGAAGAGCATGCGACTCATCTGAGGGTTGTTCTACAAATTCTCAAAGATCACCAACTATTCACCAAGTTCAGCAAGTGTGAATTCTAGTTATAGTCTATCGCTTTCCTTGGTCATGTGGTATCCAGAGATGGGATCCGAGTGGATTCCCAGAAAATTAAGGCAGTAAGGCACTGGCCTAGACCCACCTCTCCATCAGATATTAGAAGTTTCTTAGGTTTTGCGGGTTATTACATGAGGTTCATTGAAGGATTCTCATCTATAGTTTCCCATTGAGTAGGTTGACTCAGAAGAAGGTCAAGTTTCAGTGGTCAGATGAGTGTTATAAGAGTTTCTTAGAACTGAAGACTAGGTTGACTACAACTCCTGTCTTGACTCTACCAGAGGGTTCGGATGGTTATGTGGTTTATTGTGATGTATCCAGAGTTGGCCTAGGTTATGTTTTGATGCAGCAGGGTAAAGTCATTGCTAATGCTTCTAGACAGCTTAATGTCCATGAGAAGAACTACCCGACTCATGACCTCGAGCTTGCAGCAGTTGTATTTTCCCTCAAGATTTGGAGACACTATTTTATGGGGTTCATATGGATGTATTTACAGATCATAAGAGCCTACAGTACATGTTCACCCAGAAAGAGTTGAATCTTTGTCAGAGGAGATGGCTTGAGTTCCTCAAAGATTATGACATGAATGTGCTCTACCATCCAGGTAAGTCCAATGTGGTGGCTGATGCTCTCAGAAGACTATCTATGGGTAGCGTATCGCATGTTAAGGAAGAAAAGATAGAATTAGCTAGAGATGTTCATCGGCTTGCTCGCCTAGGAGTTTGCTATATGTACATGACAGATGGTGGTGTAATAGTTCAAAATGGGTTAGAATCTTCATTGGTAGCTGAGGTTAAGGAGAAACAGGATAATGATCCCATATTACTTTAGCTGAAGGGTGCAGTTCATCAGCAGAGAGTTAAGGTTTTCTCCCAAAGGGGAGATGGTGTACTTCGTTATCAGGGTTGTTTATGTGTTTCTAAGGTGGGTGAGTTGAGGCAGCAGATCTTTACAGAAGCCCATAACTCCAGATATTACATTCATCTGGGTGCCACTAAGATGAACCGTGATCTACAGGAAGTCTATTGGTGGAACGGTATGAAGAGGGACATCGCAGATTTTGTGGCTAAGTGCCCCAACTATCAGCAGGTTAAGGTGGAACATCAGAAACCAAGAGGTGTGACTCAGGAGATTAGCATTCCTACTTGGAAGTGGGAAGTGGTTAACATGGATTTTATTAAGGGTTTGCCTTGTACTCGCAGATGGCATGACTCCATTTGGGTGATAGTGGGCAGAATCACTAAGTCAGCTCACTTCTTGGCAGTCAAGACTACATATTCAACAGAAGATTATGCTAGACTCTACATCAGCGAGATAGTCAGGTTGCATGGAGTTCCCTTGTCTATCATCTCAGATAGAGGTCCTCATTTTACCTCTCATTTTTAGAGATCATTTCAGAAAGGTCTTGGTACTCAGGTGAATCTTAGCACAATATTTCACCCACAGACAGATGGTCAGGCTGGACCCTAGAGGACATGTTGAGGGCTTGTGTGATCGATTTCAAGGGTAGTTGGGATGATCACCTACCTCTCATAGAGTTTTCCTACAATAACAACTTCCATTCAAGCATTCAGATGGCCCCATATAAGGCCCTCTATGGGCGTAGATGTAGGTCATATGTTAGTTGGTTGGAAGTAGGTGAAGCAACTTTGATTGGACCAGATTCGATACATAAGGCTATGGAAAAAGTTCAGCTCATCAGAGATAGGCTAAAAACATCTCAGAGTCGTCATAAGTCCTATGCAGATGTGAGGAGAAGAGACTTAGAGTTTGAAATCGATGATTGGGTTTTCTTGAAAGTGTCACCTATGAAGGGAATGATGAGATTTGGCAAGAAAGGGAAGCTCAGCCCTAGATATGTAGGTCCTTACAAAATCCTTAAAAGGGTTGGGAATGTAGCTTATGAGTTAGAGTTTCCAGCAGAACTAGCAGCGGTTCATCCCGTCTTTCACATTTCCTTATTGAAGAAGTGTGTGGGTGATCCGACGTCGATAGTACCCTTAGGAAGTGTGGCTGTGAAGGATAGCCTCACCTATGAGGAGGTTCCAGTTGAGATCCTTGACCGTCAGGTTTGTAGGTTAAGGAATAAAAAAGTCGCTTCAATTAAAGTTTTGTGGAGGAATCAGTCCGTAGAGGGAGCTACTTGGGAAGCAGAAGCATCCATGATGTCCAAGTACCCTCACCTATTTCCCTCTAAGTCAGTTTCAGCTTGAGGTAATAGTTTCTCTCCAGTCTCTTGGTTTACCCTTGTGTAATTCAGCCTCAGTACATTGTTACATCAGTTATCCTTGCATTTCAGCATACTTGCATGTTCATGGAACTCAGTTCAGTCATATATCAGTTTCTAGTACTCAGTTGGTAGGGATTGCAGCTTCTTCCCTCCAAACTCAGCTTGTTCAGCCTTCATTTGAGGATGAATGATCCCTAGGGGAAGATATTGTAACCCCCCAGAACATCCAAGCCCAGACTTAGCTCATAAAAATCAGAAGAAAATAAAATTTAAACTATCATCTGGAATCATGAGTCAGTTCCACGACCCGTGGAAGCTTCCACGAGCCGTGGACTGGACACGTGGAACTAGATCAGAAGCTTGAAGATTTTCTTTAAGAACCATGATTGGGTTCTACGGCCCATGGAAGGATCCACAAGTCGTGAACCCAAGTCGTGTTACCCATCTTCTAAGACCAAGAAATTTCAGTACAGGAACCACGAGTGGGTTCCACGACCTATGGAAGTTTCCATAAGTCGTGAACCCAACTCGTAGGGTTCATTCCAGTTACTCAAATTTCAGTACCAGGAAACCACGAGTGGGTTCCACGAGCTGTGGAACTTTCCACAAGCCGTAGAACCCATCCGTGATCCCTGAGTCGCGAATTTCAGCAGTTTTTCTAATTTTTTTCCAGGGACATTCCAGACTTTTTCTACCTAATTTAATGCCTAAGCTACAATATTTTGGCTACTCTAAGCCTACTTTATTAGTCAAAAGCCACCTAAAACCTTCATTATCCTAAATTCATCAGACTTAGAGAGAATAGAAACAAAAGAGGCGATAGTTTTCTCTCAAAAACAAGCAGAGGCCTTCATCAAGTTCAGCCCAAATAATACAAGGATTCTCCGTGGATTTCTTCACCAGGCATGTGGGATTTTACTAGTGGGTTCCTTTCACCCATTAGGTCCCTAGATTCCAGTCAGCCTTCAGTTGTCCCCATGAATGTTTCAGACCTAGGGTTCCTAAATCTTAGGGAATTATTATAATTCAACTCTTACCGCTTTTATGGTATTGCTTATATGTTCTTGGGGAATTAGTACAGTTTCATGAATAATGCTCAAAAACCCTAGCATGTAGAAATTCCAGTATTTTCATGAATTTAGCTTGCTAGGCAGATCAGTTATATGATTATGCTTCAGAAATTGAATGACATATCCTTCAGCCTATGTATGTTGCATTCTCAGTCATTTATCAGTGTTTTGAGCTATCCTTTATTTCAGTACATTATTACTTACATTCAGTGGGAGTAGACTTAGTACTGAATGGACGAGAGGATGAAGGCTTATCTGTCAGTTTAGGCTAAGACTTTAAAAGCAGTCCCCAAGTTCCAGAACTGCGGCGCCACCATAGGTGTAAAGGAGTCAACTGTCAGACTAGGATGTATCTCCTTGTCTATTGTGGACATCAGTAGTGGATCCACGTCAGACTTGTTCATACCCTTGGTAAGGTATGAACACCCTCCCATCCAGGGTTACAAGTTGGCCCTATAGTTAGCTCAACTTGGGGTATGTCGGTTAGTAGTGTCTCCCACATTCAGATTCATGTGCATTGACCTTGTATCCAGTGTTTATGTTCAGCATTCAGTTCAGCATGTTATTTCATGATTTATACTTGGTCATTGCATTCAGTTCAGCTTTCAGTTATGTTGTAGTAAATCTATTTTCATGTTCAGTCCTATATTGTCCAGCTTTGTACATATCCTGCATGCTCAGTACATTCAAAGTACTAACGGATACTTTTGTGCTACATCATTTTATGATGTAGGTTTAGGCACTCAGCATCCAAATCACGCTTAGTTCAATTTCTGGTCTGCACTCAGCAGTCCAGTGGTGAGTCATCACTAGCTCGAGGATGATAGACATGCTTATCTTTCAGTATTTATTTTAGTCTTTAGATTTATTAGAGTTAGCTGGGGGCATGTCCCAGCAACTCCTATTCAGTTAGTAGGCTTTCAGACATAGACTAGATTCAGCAGTTGTTAGTGTTGTCACTAAGTTAGCACTAAACTATTTTTATATTATACTTATTCAGATGTTTGGGTTCTTTTCCCGTATTCAGATATTAAATTGTTTAGCTTCCACACAGTGCATGCCTTAATTTGATTTCCTTATAAATATGCTATGCCATGGGTAAACTTGAGGTCACTTGTGATACTGAGAACCGTGTTGCATCCGGGGGTAGCTTTGGGGCGTGACACAAAGGATGCTTCTTTAACCACTGATGCACTTCAGGTGACAATGCTTCAATTTGTTGCATTCTTTTCAAGAACTTCTTTTTCTGGTGCTCCATAGCGACCAATCACATTCAATTTTTGAGTTCACTATTTTTAACTTTTTTGTTAAAATTATCTTTCAAGTGTTGAATATAAAATATGTGATATATTTTTGGTAGTTGCAACCAGTTATAAGATCAAACACACTGTAAAATTTCTTAATAACGGTCTAAAATGAAGCTAATGTTATCTCGCTCACCAACAACATGCATCCATACTAATTTCAGAAATCATGACCAAGGATCATAATGCTCACGTAGAACTACAGTATATGCAAGTGAAAAAATATTTCTGTTCGCATTAATTTTAATAGTTATTAAGAGTTTAATATCATACATGCCATAAAGGTGGGTGTCGTCTATTGAAATAACAGGCCTACAACTTTTAAAATCATCAATGCTTGCTTTAAAAGTTCAAAATAGATATTTGAATATTTTCTCACCTTGCATTGTTGTAGAATCGTGCTCCTATTCAACAATAGTGTCTGGATTAAAATTTACAAGGCTATCATATATGTAGGTAATGCCTTGAAAGAACCTTCAAAATTATCATACACCATCTCGAACGCCTTTCTACGACCTTTTTGAGCTTTCCTGTAACTAGGAGTAAAATGGTACAATCCTTTGATGATTTTGCAAACTATCTTGATATCAGTATTTGGGTCCTCCATAATATAGGGAATCAATAAAGTAGCAATAAAATTATTGTTCAAATTGAAATGATCCTCCTTATATTTATCTGGAATACAAGTGTGTTTAGTCATTTTTCCTTCCTTTCACATACAACCTGAAAACTCTCTAAAGCATATCATTCATTCGCACCCCAAACTATGTTGCTTGCAAATAACCTTTCAACTATTTTTCTTAGATTGATCACAAAGGTACTCCGTCCCTTTGGCCATACTATACATTCTCACAGCAGATTTCATTTGCTTTTTGTTTAAGAATATCATACTTTATTGGGGATAAAAAAAATAACATTATTCATAATTAGACTCACTAAAATAACTCAATTTAATATTTTTATGTATCAACAATCTAACCTGACTAATAAATAATGGATTGTTCTTATTTTAGAGTGGAGTTTGAACAGGATCATCGTCGATCATGCACCCAACTCTTCCGGATTTTCTTCAGTTTGATCCAAATATGGAATTCCTACGGAAGAATGATTACCAGTATAGTCACCAATAGGTGAAGTCTCTCTATTAACATTTCCATCATCATCAGAAGTTTTGTTATCGTCCAGCGATTCATAGTGTAAAGGTTCGTCATTGTTTGGCTCCACTAGAAAATTTTCATTGTTGTCCATAATTTCATAGAGTTGAGTGAGTGTACGTCCACAATTATTAAACCTATAAAATTGATAATATAAGTTAATTAAGTATAAAATAAATATTACTTAATTAAATAAAAATATTTTTTTATTACCTATGAATTGCCTCGACCGGAGAAGGACAATGTGGACCACTTGAATCAAAATTCTCGAAATTCCTAGACGTATCACTAGGTCCTGGCATATCAAAATTATTCACAAATTCAGGAGAATTTTCATAGTGTGTTTCACATACATCATCAAATTATGTACCTGAACTATAAAAATAATTTGAAGGTCTTTCAATGGCTACCATTATTTGTTGTTGCACTACCTCCCTTGAAGAACCAATATTCAAATTCCGGAAATAATGAGTTTCTCTAAGATCAAACTCACTATTGCCGGGTTCTTGAATGATAGGAGAACGTTCAACTACCGCATACATATCAAACGTTTGTAGATCCATGCGATTAATAAAAACTTCAACAGTACGAAGAAATAAAGATAAAGAATCATCATTCCAAATAGAAGTTTCATGAAATATTGGTTGTCCATTGGGCGTAAAATACATTGGATATCGACCAGAGATCATCACTACGTCTTTAGGATTACTAATACCCATTTTTCTTCTAAATAAAGTTTGCAAAGTTCATATTTTAGGGATAATAAAAATAATTACACCACTATAGAAAGTCGACTATATCTCACAGAATCGACTTCATACAAAACTTCACCACCCCAATATAAATTTACTCTTACCCTATTTTCATCCATCTTAAAATTGGAGATGAGTAAAGTTCAAAAAAAAGAATTTGATTTATGTAAATGAGTGTAATTTTTTTCGTTCATGCAATACAAATGTTCAAAAAATATGCACACTATATATAATCATGTGAGAAGAAATATATTTTTATTCAAGACGTGTGAAGTCACAAATTTTGAGTTTCATGTCAAATCAAATTTCAATTTAGTGTTTTGTGAATGGGGACAGACTTATAAAGCATCCAACCCTCAATGCTTTGTCAACGACATGTGACAAGTAAGGCGTCCAATCTTCTACTCCTTATCAGTGAGCTGACATGTCAAGGGAGAGGAGAGAGCTGACATGTCAAGGGAGAGGATAGAAGGCGTGAGAATAGGCATGTCTTGTAAGGCGTTCTGCCAGTCACGCTCTCCTCTCGTCAGTAACAGTGCATTAACTCTTCTTACAAGGCATGGAGGTGTTCACGCTTTTGCCCATTTGGTTATATCTCTTTTTTAGTTGTCCCTTTAAAATATTTGATAAAAAAAAATGTCCTTTTGGCTCCGAACTTGTTCTTTAAGCTTTGAAATATGAAAAAAAAATTATGATTGTATAAAAGATTTAGGAAAATAGTTAAAACATTTGCTTGAATAATAGAGGTTTGAGACTTTGTGGGAGAATAAGGAAATCAATATAATTAACACCTTCAAATCAAGCACCAATTAAAATAAATTCATAAATCTCATAAAAATTTTGGGACATAAATAAGGGATTCACAATATCTCATAATTACAGGATTCGTGGACTTTTAGAAATCATAGCAAGAATTATAGAAGATCATACGTCATCAGATTCATGGAATAGGAACATAATTGAAGAAACTTCAAGAGTGACATCTATGGATTAGGGACTTATTGTTATTCATGGAGCATAACTCAAACCCTAGGTCATCATAGAGGATTTATTGAACATAAAGGATAGAAGATTCTTGGTTTAAGACAGTCTCACATACCTTAGAAAAGAAGAACTTAGAAGACTCTTGCTTGAAATCCCTAGATTGGTTGAAGAACTTGCTCTTGAAATATTGGGGAATAGGGAGGAGAAGAACTATGTAGTAAGTGATGAAATCTGAGCGTATAAGGCTAATAAAAAATAAATCATCAATACCATATTAAAAGTGGAAAGGACCTTATAATGTGAATTGAACTTTTTGCTCTTCATTAAAAGTCCCTTCAATAGAAAAAATTGTCTTTTACTATATTTCTGAAATAATTATGTAATTATTCTCCTAATATTTTTAGGATTTTGAAATTAATTAAAGTCCTTATATGATTTTGATCTAGGTAAGAAATTATAATATATAACACTTCTAAATTAATTAGAATTTTACCTTATATAAATAAAAAAATTACAATTCTATTTAAATAATATTTTGATCAAACTTCTTTCACAAACCTACGCTTCTTGTGAAAAACTAAGCAAAGCTTGCCGCAAGGGGTGCTGATACGTCGAAGAAAGAAGGAAGGAACGAAGTAGAAGCAACTGTTGGGCATATTTTGGAGCTTGATTTTATGAGAATTTTGCAAATTACAAATTAATTTTTACTCAAAGGAAAGAGGAGTTGATGATTTAATTTTTGTCTTAGCATATGTTTTAGCTACAATTACACAATTGTAGACGTTAGTACGCCAAATTGTCCCTAATGTCGCTTGGGGAGCCAAATTCATAATTATTCGTGGCCATAAACTTGATCAAAGTAAATCCAATTGGATGAATATCTTCCCTATGTGTATAGTTGGAATTAGTATCATGTTTTGCTTTAATTACATAGGTATTGGTTAATAACTTCGTTTACTACTTATTGGTTATTATGTTGACAATCTTTTGTATGTATTAGTTTAGTGTATGTGCGTTGCACATGTGTGTCACGTTATAAATAAAATTACGTATATAATATGAGCAAATTATTACGTATATGACTTATACTATTAAGTACACAACTTTAAAAAATTATGTAAATATTACTAAGCAATATATTTGAGTTACAATAAAAATAAATTTAATTTACTACTAAGTAATATTACATAAATAGCGTATTTGATTCGCTTTCAAACTCTACATATCAACATTCAACACTTAACTAAAATCTTATATTTTGAATTTAACAAATAAGTTTAATTAAAGATTTAACTACAATACTAACGAATAATATATGAAAATATAGTTAAATAACATAATCAAAATTAAATCACGATTAAACAAAGAAAAAAAAAGTACTTCAATTTAACCTGTTATTGCCCACGAAACAAATTACTTCGAGTGCTTAATAATACTATTTGCAATTTGTGCACATTAGATAAATCTAATAATACTATAAAGGAGAATTCTTGAAGCATATCCATGAAGGTTTGGCATTACAAAGTTCCGCATAATATTTTTTACTCTTCTTCTTCTCCTCTTCGTAACCATACCCTCGGTCAAGTGGTGCGCCTCTTTCACCGTGTTATAAGTATGGGATAAAATATTGAAGAATCTTTTCTCCCTATATATATATATATATAAGGAGTCCTAACCCAAAAATTATAAAAGAAATTAAAAAAATTCAAGTTAACATAGCATAATAAAAAAGTCACAATATATAACACAAACCAAATTATCAAATCCAAGAATAAATTCAAACAAGTAAAACTTGTAAAACAAAACCCCAGTAATCGAAAACAACAAATAAGTATGATTATATAATTCTATAAATAATAAGTATTTACTCGATCAAAAGCATACATAGAAAAAAAAGGATATGAGATGCCTACCTTTTCAATGTTGGTACGTAGGTCGACGTCCAAAGCAAAACCCTAAACACTGTATGATCTACAAGCACATCTAACATATGCAATAACAATATAATACACACACATATACAAGTGTGTGTGTGTATATATATATATATATATATATATACACATACATACATACTATTACTATTTTTATGGGGTAAGAGATCATTTCCCATAGATTCTCGGCTGAAAAAATAATAATAATAATAATAATAATCAATTCAAAGAATAACCTAATCAAAATTTATCGAAAGATCAAGTATGAGATGGCCAGATGCTACAAAAACAAAATAAAAAATTAATTATATTTGATCGACATAAGAATTGGAACACAAGTATTCTACCATGCAAGGGATATTGTCATGTGTGTGCACTCTGTAATTGTGTTTATATTGTCTTTTTGGCCTTGAATGTGAGCATATTTTGTATGCATTTGGTCATCGTGTTTGTGCATGAAAAAAACCTTGCCACACTAATTCTCTTAATATTAAAAAAAATTCCTTAAGTTTTGAGTACACCTCTTAGTTCTTACCATGTATCTTAGGAGTCCGTATTTTATTATGGTCCGTATTTTATTATGGTTCTTTCCATATATTTTAGGAGTCAATATTATAAAATTAATAATATAATAATTGGGGGACAAAGGTAAAAAGATGATTTTGTCTATTGCAAAATCTTTTAATGAACGTCAAAAAGTTCAAATCACATTATAAGGTCCTTCACACTTTTAATATAACTAGTTTAGTGTACGTGTATTGCAAAAGTGCAAAAATAATAATTTATTCTATGTATGTTATATTATTAACTACAAACTTTAAAAAAATATAAAAAATTTAACTCAAATTATGAGCATGTTATTGAGATCGAAAGAACAAAGTGTCGTGCGTAAACTAACCCAAAAAAAAGGGCAGATTGTTATGTAATTTCTTGTGAGATAACATACATAGTATTATTCTTTCCTATAAAGTGAATAAAATTATCACATAAAAAGAGAAAGAAAACTGGACATATAATTTGGGAACAAAGCACTAAATGAGTTTATGAAGAAATGTAGGAAAAAATTAGTTCCTCTCATGAAAGCCAGCCAATATCGGTAAGACAAATATTGACATGAAACTCTTTCACTTGAATATTACTCCCTCTGTTTCATATTAGTTGGCTACTATACTAAAAATAATTGTCCCATATTAGTTGATCACCTTACTAAATTAAGAAAATATTAATTAAACTTTTCTCAATTCTCATATTACTCTTGCAATTATTCTTTTTAAAAGTGTTCACACTTATTTATAAAGTTTCAAAAAAATTTCTTAAGGAATTAATTAGTAAACTATCTTTTTATTTATGATTTATTAAATACGTGTAAAAAAAAAATGATCAACTAATATAAATCGAAGGGAGTATATAAAGAATCATTCCCTTTTTCAATTTTAATTGTCCGCATGAAATTGCCTAAATTAGCACTATAAGATGACATTCATGAAACCATTAAAAAATAAAAGAGAGTATTTCTTACCTTGAGAACCGTGGTAAGCACAAGACATAGAATTGAGGAGAAGACCATATGAAACAGAGTCAACTCAAGGTTATAGAAAAATACAATATAAAATATATAAATAAAAAAATTATTACCTCTTCGCACCATTGGTGATTCTCTTGCAATGAGAATTTGGAGGAGATGTCACCTTCGGACTGCATTCAATTACTATAGTGAACATTTCTCTAGAAACTTACACCTCATTAAACATTTTAACAAAGAGATAAAAAACAGAAAGTAATCCAGATGAAACCAAAGAAACAGGAAACTTACGTGAAGCTATATAAAAATTTCTGACACAAAGATTTCTGCCTAATAGTCTTTTTCGTCTCTTCTCTCGGAAATGTTTTACTCTGTGCCACCCTTATAACTCTCCCCATAAATTTCTATAGATAAAGTCATAAAGATATACTCAAATCAGATTTTTGACATTAACCAGATCCAATGATTCAAGTCCACGAAAAAAGAGTGTATAAACTACAGGAACTGCTATGAACATTCAACAAATGGAAACTGAAATTCATAGTGGCCAAACCCACAATTACCTTTCCGTCAAAGGAGGATACTACTGCGTCAGCTTTCCCCTTGGTGTAAAATGAAACAAATTCATATCCTGCAGATCGTCTCGGATTATCATTGAATATGACTTCAGCAGAAACAACATTTAGCCCATTTTCTTCGAAATGCAAATTAGCCACAAAGAGATTGTGTATAGGTAGCGGCTTGGATGGCAGTGGATAGGAGAAGAAAGTTTCTTAGGGGTCGTTTGGCGTGAAAAATAAAAATAAATAGTCTTGGGATAAAATAAATATCACGACCCAATTTCTTGGTCATGATGGCACCTACAATCCCCCAGTCAGTGAACCAATCCCCGTAGCCGGAATGATTAGTATTGGGCCATATTCTATCTACTTAAATGGAAGAACAGTTTAATAATCGAAAGCAAGGGAACAAGATGTAGAAAAAATAGATAACAGGAGTAATATATACAATGCGGAAGCTAAACCAAACCCAAAACCTGGTATCGTAGCGTATAAGAGCCGGATCTATATAAAGAGTACAAAGAGTACAAAATAATATATACAAAGCTGTCTTCGAGTAAAAATAGAGTACATAATCAAAAGATAAACTAAAAGCTAAGCTCGGTCGCCAAGAGATCACCCTCAGTCTGGAATATCATAAAAGCAGCTCCTCGCACGAGTCTCTAACAAGATAACGACGATGGCTCACACTAGGATCTGCACCAGAAGATGCAGAGTGTAGTATGAGCACCAAATGCAAAGTATAAGGTACCTAGTAGGTATCATAGGTCGACTGGGCACATATAAGATAAAAGTGTAATAACAGATAAAATAGAAGTAAGTAGTCATGAAAATCAAAGAAAAAGTATACAGGAACTAGCCCAGAGGGAATACAACAGAAACAACATGCAAGGCTAGCAAGTAAAATACATACACAGCAGACACATATAAGAGTATGAGATGACGCACCTGGGATCCTCGCAAAAATAGTATATATACAAGTTTTGGAAGTGGACGGAATACCAGTAACCTTAAGTATAAGGAAAGGGAGAGAAGAGTAAGGATGTGCATGCTCGGAAAGCAGGAATCAATAACCAAACTAATCATATCAATCTCAAACCAGCACTAACAACTTTGCAGTATTTAATCTCAAAATCATAACCGTGATAGGGGATAGTGATAAGTGGAGGATTTACCACTTATTTATATCTCTTTTCTTATGCTTTTGTATCTTCTAATGATGATATGAGATCACTTATGACATGTTTTGGTTATATTTCAGGCGATTTGTATTTTTGTGGATAGTTGGAACAAGTGGAGAAAAGAAGGGACAAAAGTTGGAGAAAAAGGGAACTTACTCCACTGAAGTACCAGGTCAGCCGCCCCTGTGGTAAATGAGGCGCACCTGTGCTCCCACAGGAGTGGATCCAAGGGCGCACATGCGACCCTTGTGCCAACATGCCATAGGCGCATTTGCGCCACATAGGCCGCCACAGCGACCTCACCCCTGCACTATAGTTTCCGCCCCTGCAGCCAAGCACCTGTGGCTAAAATTCCGCAGGTGCAGCTGCCGAATTCCAATCAAGGTCCAAATGGTTATTTCACATCCGGAGAAACCCCAATTCATATAAAACACTTCGAATACGTCTTGAAACACATCTTTGGCTGGATCTGAGGCTATTATCACATCTTTTGAAAGCTTGGAGAGCAAGTTCATCAACCAACACCATAAGAGTGAATATTTGGATGCTTTGTATTGTAAAATCTTAAGTTCCATTCTTCAAACTCTTGTTCTTAATTACTATTTTATTGGTGTAATTGTTGAATTGAGATTTGGATTATATTAGAGATAATACTTGTTTCGATGTTGAATTCATATATAGATTTTGCTCTTATTTTATTATTGGGTCTTTTGAATCCTCCATGCTTGAATTTATAGTCAATGGTTGCAAACATTGACTTAGCTTTCTAAATTGGGTTGTTGCTTGAGACAGAATGTCCCTGATTCGGGAAGATTCAATAATGGAGATTTGGGGTTTCCACTCTAGACCAAGGCTAGAGATAGTTTGATTGCCGGAAACTCCCATCTAAGAGTTGGGGTTAGAGATAACCCAACTCAACCAAGTTATTTGGTTGGTTAATTGCTTACTCGTGGTGATTCGAGAGAACACACGAGATATATGCTAGATTGGTCAAAAGATGGTTACACATACCTTCAACCAAGACTACCTAGGTGTTAATTGGGTGCAAGTCGAATGAATTAAATTCCTATTCCCAATTCTCCCTTGTTATCCTTGCTAAGCGAAAGAAAGGTGAAAGCCATTGATTGCTTTATCTTTTATTTGATTTCTTTTATCTTTAGTCTAAAATCCCTCTTTTAGATATCTTTTTCCTCTTTGCTATTTGAACTTCAATAAGTTGCTTGGACTCTTTATTAGCTCGATTGCGACTATATTATTCCCTTGGGTACGACCGAGACACTCATTGGGAATTATAAATTTTGTTTTGCTCTGACGATCACTGTGATCTCCTACTTGGAGTGCACGATTTGAGCGTTATTAAAAATGGCGCCATTGCCGGGGAAATATTTGGCATATTGAGTTAGTTTAGAATTTGAGTTTACTTACTCTAGTTCAATTTTGTGAATAATTGTTTTTCTTTGTTTAGTTTTAGTTTGTTGATGGCATCATGGCTTATTTGAATGCTAGAAATGTTGATGGTTGCATCCCAATTTATATCCCCGACTATTGTGTTTATTATGGAGGACCCCACCTTGGACGAAGGTGTAGAATTAGCCCTAAGAGAGGAAGGTATTCTCCTTCTCGCTCCTATGATGGGTGCAATTGCTATTTGTGTGGTGGTCGTGACGTAAATTGGAGCGAATGCCCCAATAATGATCGTCCACCTCCCCCTTCTTGTGCTAACAATATTGCTAGTGGTGCTTGTGACCTCAACAGGGACCATGACTTCGCAAGCGAAGAAGGCGTATGTGTCAAGCTCCAAACCCTCTTGGCCTCGCTAGAAACCCAAGAGGAGAGTGTGGAAGCCATAAGTAAGGCTTTATGGATGCAAGGGCTAAAGAAGAGGAAAACACAGGGGAGGATCATGAATTGAAGGTGGTGTTGCAACCAACTACCCCATTTGTGGGTCATGATGTCATAGCATCTCTAAGTGTGGATGTTATGAATGAGGCAAGCTTGAAGGTGGAGATGCCCAAATGCCACTTCAACCTTTGTTCGACCTTAAGTTTGATTGAATGAACGAGAGTCGAAGTAATCAAGCTTTTGGAAGACCTTGGAAAGAGGGTGGATGAAGGTCTATCCGGTTTTGAGTTTGTCATGGAAAGAAAGCAAAGTGTCCTTCCTCACTTGAAGGCCAAAAACTGTGAAATGCAAAATCACGAGAATGGCCTTCTCATGTTCAAACCTTCACCTGGGATTGTCACTGGAAGCTCGATTCAAATTTGGGTCGAAGGTTTAAATCATCCAAATGGTGAGGTATCTTGCGTCGCGCTGCGACGTTAAATTGGGTGCTTGATGGGAGGCAACCCATCATTTCAAATTTTAAAGGTTTACAATTTTTTTCTTTCTTTATTAGAGTAGCTTAGTTGTAGATTTTTGACTAATCCATAAAGTTTCAAGTATTTTTGAAGTTTTTTGGGCAGATTGAGAAGTGGAGGCCTCTTAAAAATACAATCAAGGACCAAAAAGGGTGCCAAAATGACATGCTAAATGGGGTGCGAACGCACATCTAAGAGTGCGCATCGCACATGCAAATGCACCCCAAGATAGTGAGGCTGCCAAGAGGGTCAAAGTGTGCGATATAGGTGCGTTCCGCACCTTGGAATATGCCCATCGCATATGCAAATGCACCCCAAATAGTAAAGCTTCCAAAAATGATGAAACGTTCGAAGTCTGTGAGTTTTGCACCTGTGGTTATGCGAATCGCATCAGCTGTCGCACCTCAAGCCAGTAACTCGAGAAATATTGGCAGAATTTTCCAGGTGAGGAGCAGCTGTGGTAAAACTGACGTAGCTATAGTGACACAGGTGTGGCCATGATGATGCAAGGGCGATGATGCACCTGCGGCTAAGGCAGCGCAGGTGCGCCTGTTGACTTCAGTTGGTAGAAAATAAAAGGGCACACACCCTTTCAAATACCCCACTTCTCTAGAATCGTTCCTATCACCCTCTCCTCTCTACTCCTTAATCTTTCACTAATTTTCCCTCACTCTCACACACTACACTTCCCCACTACTATACAAGTAAAATTTCAAAGGAGAAAAAGGGAAGAAGCTTTTGATTGTTCAAGAAAGAAAAGATCCCCCAAGGTCCAAGTTCGATTCTCCCATAAATCCTCAAGGTATGTGTCTTGTTCCATTTAACTTGAAGACTTCTCTTGTAAAAGGTGAATCTTTAAATTTCTTATGATTGTGAAGTATGAACAATTGTGTCGAATTTTAAATCTTCTGCCAAAGAAGAAGATGCTACAGGTGCGGTCCTGAAGGCGCAGGGGCAACGTCACAGCTGCATTGATCAAGCCACCACTGCGGCACTCAGTGGATAGTCAAAGAAGCACAGTTGCACAGGGATGATCATTATTGCACCACCACACCTGCGAAGAAAAATTCCGTAGGTGCGACTACTGGCAGAATTTCTGAAAAATAGTAGCGGTGCTTTCGTGTCTTCCTGAAGTTTAAAAAATTATTTCTTTGGCCCACATGCCTGGTTTTAAATTGCTGAACACATTCATACACTCCTTCTAACTTGATTCCACATTTTTAGGTACTTTAAGCTTAAAAAATGGATCACAACCTTGTTGATGAGGAACCTTTGGGTGGTAAAATTGGGGAGGAAGCTGCGGAAGAACCATATGACACCTCAAGGTTCATGTCCCATGATTATTAGCGGCGCTACTACAAAAATCTCCTTGATAAGAAGATAAAGCCAGAGAGAGGGATAGATGACACAAATTTAGAGGCACATCTCCCGGATTTCTATGGGCGTCTTTTACTACGGGATGGACCTGTTTCATACCTACCCCTTGTGAGGCAAATGGGGAATGGGTGAGGGAGTTCTATGCAAACTTAAAGCGTACGGACTTCAACAACCCGGAACTTATCATTAGGGGAATATTGTGAAATTT
This sequence comes from Jaltomata sinuosa, assembly GCA_003996215.1. NCBI lineage: Eukaryota > Viridiplantae > Streptophyta > Magnoliopsida > Solanales > Solanaceae > Jaltomata > Jaltomata sinuosa. The sequence continues at coordinate 474,145 of QJPP01001733.1, read as the reverse complement.
GGGACGAAATAGATTAATGTACATTATGGGTTTCCCAACCATCCACTTGAGCCTATGCAACAAAAGGATTCATGTTCGGGCACTTGGCTAGTATGTAAGTTGTGCCCTCAGGGAGCGACAATGAGTTGGGAAATCACTCTCAAGTCCATATCATCAAAGACTTTCACAAATGAGGCGAGAATGTGGCTTGAGATCATTTGTAGCCATGTGTCACCTTCCGAGCATAAATCTGGGGTTCCTTCTCATTGGGCTAGGATGATCGCTTGCATTTTTAACGGCATTCCCATGAATGCGGTCACTATATGGTCCTTGAGCTGAAGGAGTATTTGCTTCAAGAAAGCCCTACCTTGATGTTTCCCACTTTGATGACTGAGTTGTGTCGGTTAGATGAGGTTCGTGAATGTACTAGGGATAATTGGGTGGCACCAGATAAAGCTTACCATCCATTGCAGGTGCATGGGAAATGAGGTGCGCTACAGAGTAAGAAGAGGAAGATTGATGTAGTAGTGGAGCAACCTTCTTCTTCTCAGGGCACTCAGGCTGAGGGCCCCTTAGGGTCAATTACTTCTCAGTTGGCTTCCATCTGGGAGATCATGAGTCAAATGCCCAGTAGCTCTACACAGCCAGCACCGTCAGTCGATCTATTCACCAGAGCAGAGATACAGTCATATTTGGAGGCATAGAAGTAGCAGGTTGATTTTGTTGCCACAGTGATAGCTTTAGTAGGGATGCTTGAGCAGGCCTTTGTTGAGTCTGCCAAGGCTCATGCAGCTCTTCAGCAAGACTTTGAAGGTGAGAAGAAAAAGAACAAGAAGACGAACAAGTTCATGGTCAAGATGTGGAGAGGTATCAAAGCTATCTTTAAATGAGGGCAGCCGTGCAAGAAGATCCTGGTGTCTAAAGATAATAATATTGAGGAGTACTCTTTCCTGTCTGAGGAAGAGAGCTATGAGGATGATGATGATGAGGCGCAGTCCTCTTCTTAGCATGGTGCAACATACTCCTGAGTTTGCTAGTCTGATGCAGACTCCAGCGAGCCCCACACTTTTTACTCTTGTATTTCATTTCTTTATTTTGCATTGAGGACCATGCTTTACTTTTTAGTTGGGGGTGGTGTTTTGCCCATATTGCCCGTGTCGGTCTTGTTTTGTTGGATATTTGTTTTGTTGGATATTGCCCTCGTTGGGTTTCATGTTGTTTCAAATTTGGTTTAATTAGTCATTTTTGGTTTTCTTTTCTTTATTTTAAAATAGTTGGTTGTGAGTGACGATTCCCAATGATAGATTGAGTGATGACATTCTTAAGGGAAAATCATTGCTTTGTATGGTTTTGAAGCCAGGGGAAGCCTGAGTACCTGCTAAGCTAGATGAGATTGCTTATGTGTGGAGGTGTGCCATATCGATTTAGATAGATGAATTGGTCCTATGATAGATTGAGTGATGACATTCTTAAGGGAAATTTATCATCTTTTGAGATAAGTTGGATAATGATTCGATTGGTACTAATTGATTTAGTCTTGCATTGGAATTGAGTTTTGAGCATACCCTTCAAAAAATTCTTGTTACGTAGTTGGAAAGCAAAGAATGATGCTTGTGACAGTGTCTTTGATATTTTTGTGACTTTTGACCAATTAGTGATTACATAGATACAAAATGTGGCTCCATTTCTCCTTGATAGGAAGAACATTGATCTATCTTGAATAATTCGCATGCCATGTGTGGTGAGTTTTGTTGAATAATCCTCGTGCTTTCTTGCGTCATCTAGAACTTGCCCGGTTAGTCATTCTAATGTTAGTTGATGTGACGCTAATTTACGTCACTTTCGACTCCTTTTTACTAAGAACAATCGTACGTTTTCAAGCAACCATTGTTGTTTTTGATGTTTTTATGTTGTATTTGTAGGAAATGGAAACAAACACGGAAACGGAAGGAAATACGCAAAAAAAGACATTCTGCCTAAGGGTGACGGCCTGAGTGACGGCCCGTCACACATGTGACGGTCCGTCACAAGGGACCGTCACTCCAAGGCAGTAAAGGAGGCAGTGCCACTGCCTAAGCTGACGGCCCAGGCGACGGTCCGTCAAGGCAGTGACGGTCCGTCAGCCTGACCGTCACGCTAAGGCAGTAGCTTTAGTCGGCGACCCGCGTTTTGGGGATTCCTAGCCCGTTTTGGATTTGGTTTCTTTGACTCCTATAAATACCCTATGATAGGTTTATGTAATTAGAATTCACCCAATAGTTTTAGAATAGTTTTTAGTCGTTTTTTGAAAGCAACAACACGTTTTCGGATTCTTGAATTCGTGTTCTTGAGTTCTTGGTTGTTCTTGTTCTTGGATTATTGAAGAGTATTTTCATCATATTGTAAGAATCTTCTTTCCTTTATAATGAATTACTTTTTTTCTTCTTCGAGCATGAGTAACTAAAACTCCCGCAACTAGGGTTGTGGGAGCCATGGCAAACGTAGCAATATAGATTCCGGGTAGCGTTGGGTTCAATTTATGTATTGTCACGTTGTTAATCATACATTATGTCATGTTTTCTAGTGGGTTGCAAACATTAGAACATGCCTAGGTTTAATTTGCTTGAGAAAGAGATTAAAATCGGGAAACTTGATTAACAACAAGGATTCGAGACTACCAACTCTCGTCTTAAAGATTAATGCCGTAACTGGATTAGTCTACTTGATGTTAGGATTGAGAGCTAAAAAAGCACATCTTTTTGAGATCGAAAGAAGATAAAAGGAAATTTGTTTATTTGGTCGAGAGACATTTAGACGATACAATTGACGCAATCACATCGTGACAAGCATATAGAAAGAACCCTGTTAAGCCTAGAATCGATTGTTACAACGCCATGGTGAACACGTCCCTAGTTCGCATTCTCTCCTACTGATTATTCTCTTACATTATTATTGCTTTTGTTCACGATTTGTTCACAACACCCCCCTTTTTATTTATCGGAAATAATTTATCACTAGTCATCTACTTCACTAAAGTCTTAATCTTCACCATATTCTCTGTGGGATTCGACCCCAACCTTGTTGGGTTCTTTACTTGACAACGATCGCTTACGCTTCATTAATTTGAGGTGTAGTTTGAGCGTTATCAAAAAGTGGCACCGTTGCCGGGGAATACGGGTGATTATTAAGTCCGGTGTGTTTATTTGACTATTAGTCATAATTTCCTGTTTTACGTTTATTTGTTGTTTTTGTCGTTGACAGGGTACACAGTTGTGCATGCCAAGTACCCGAAGTTCGGGGGAACAAATTTTACCTTACGACCCCGAACTTGCTAGAACATTGAGGCGGAATATGGCTGCACAACTAGAGGCAGCGAGAATCGCTGCAGAACTGCTGGCCCAACAAAATTTAAATACTGAGGGTCGGCAAGACGATGTTATGATGAACGATGAGGATCTCGACTTAGATGGAGCTGGCGCTACAGGCGCCATTATTGTTCCACCGCTACCACCCGGAGCAAAGTTCAATATCACTAGCACGATGATTCAGTTGCTGAATTTGAGAGGTGTATTCCGTGGTGCCGCTGGTGATGATCCAAACCAGCACTTAATGAACTTCGTGGGGATCTGCAAATCATTTGAGCTGCCAGGCGTGAGTCAGACAACGATCAGGCTCCGGTTGTTTCCATTGTCTCTGTCTGATGAGGCAGCTTTGTGGTTAACAGAATTGACCCCCGACTCTATCGCAACATGGGGAGAGTTTAGAGGAGCTTTCCTAGAAAGGTTCTTTCCTCCCTCTCGGATGATACAGTTGAGGGACGAGATTAGAAACTTTAGGCAGCAACCGCACGAAGCACTGCACGAGACTTGGTTGCGATTTAAGAAGAAGCTGACACAGTGCCCCAACCATCAGCTGAACAACGAATTCTTGATGCAGACATTCTACAGGGCACTAAATTCGGCTACCAAGCCGACATTGGATAACGCAGCAGGTGGAGCGTTTATGGGTCGCACTTTTGCCGACGCCACAGCTATCTTAGACAGGCTCACCAAGACCAACAGGGCCTGGCACACACGAGAGTCAGAGGTTGCAGCTAGCACCTATACAGTTGGTATGTCAGCTGAGCAGCGTAGGAAAGTGGAGGAGCGCGACCAAGATATGGCGCACCTGAAAACGCAGTTGGATCTCCTGACAAGGCACTTGACGTCAGGAAGTATAGAGAAGGTACAAGCGGTGGGTGCCCAAGGTATAGAGACTGAGGAGGCCAATTACTTGGGGGGTTTCCAGGCCAATGGCCAGGGAAACCAAGGTCGGAACTATCAGCGAGACAACCACTATGAGAAAAGTGGCTACAAAGAGCGCGACCAAGGAAACTGGAGGAACAACACCGATAGAGGTGGGTTGTATATACCACCTGGCAATCGGGATAAAACTGGCAGCGAGGCTGATACGTCCAAACTTGAGAACATGATGGCGAAGATGTTGCTGAAGGTGGAATCGACTGACTCTGGAGTAAAGGCAATGCGGACGGAGTTATCAACGTTGAGTCAAGTAGTGGAGTCACACTCAACCGCAATCAAGCAATTGGAGCAACAAGTGGGTCAGATCTCGGCATCTCTAAACCAAAGAAAGACAGGTACCCTGCCGAGTGATACGACTCATCCGAGGAATGACGCTAGCTGTATGGCGATCACCACAAGAAGTGGAAAAATATTACCGGAATCACATACGGTAGTTCAGACTCAAGGTGATGTTGCGGATGATGAAGAGGCAGTAGAGGAGGAAACTCCAAACCCCGCGGAGAAATGCAAGGAAGCTGAAAAGCTTTCAACTATGATGTTTCGACACCCACCTCCTTTCCCCCAGCGATTGAAGAAGAAAGCTGACGATGGTAAGTTCCTGAACTTCATGACCATGCTGAAGCAAATTTCAATAAACATACCATTGGTGGAAGCGCTGGAACAAATGCCCGGTTATGCCAAGTTCATGAAGGACTTGATTACAAAGAAGAGGTCGGTGAGTTTTGAACTGGAAGACAACCTCCATCACTGCAGCGCTATCTCTTCAAGGTCGTTAGTTGAAAAAAAGGATGATCCAGGTGCGTTCACTGTTCCATGTACTATCGGGAAGCTCAACTTCGGAAGAGCTATGTGTGATCTTGGTGCTAGTATCAATCTGATGCCGCTAGCAGTGTATAACAAATTGGGTTTGGGAGCTCCTAAACCAACGTCCATGAGAGGGATGATGGCTGACCGGTCGGTAAAGCGACCCGTAGGGATATTGTCTGATGTGCTAGTAAAGATTGGCAAGCTTATCTTCCCAGCTGACTTTGTGATCTTGGATTGCGAAGTAGATTTCAAAGTTCCCATCATCTTGGGACGACCATTGCTAGCCACAGCAAGAGCCCTGGTTGACATGGAGAAAAACGAACTGACCTTCAGGCTGAACAATGAAATGGTCAAGTTCGATGTGTCCAGAGTAATGAAGCAACCAAGTGACATGAGGGTGGTCGCGGTCATCAATGCTATCGAGGAAATCCCTGCAGATGTGTATCTTGAGGAGAAGTGTGTAGTCGAGAACCTAGCTGTTGTAAGAAGTATGGTGCGAGAGCACAAACATGTAGAGGAAGGCGGAAAAATTAAATCGAGGAAATGAAAACACCGCAAAAGAATCTGCAAAGAAAGAGCAAAGAAATTGTCGCGACTAGCAATGAAGCCCAAAGAGGAAGCGGGAACGCCACACTCCATTGAGTTCTCTTGTTTTGGAGACCCTGGCGGGCTCCAACATCATTCTGGAATCTGAGTCCGATCGACTTCACAGGTATTCCTTTATTCTCACAGTTTTTAGCTTTCGCATATATGCATTGGGGACAATGCATGAGTCTAAGTTGAGGGTGTTGGGAAACCTGTGAGTCACCACCGAGGGTTTTTGTTGCCGATTTCTTTTCCCTCCGGTGTGTTATCTAGTAGAACCGGCATGTTTAGGTTGTTATTTTAAATTTTTTTTTAGTGTCTATAGTGATGAGCATGGCGTTTTTCTTGACTAAAAACGAGGCCCCTTTAAAAATTTTCTGGTTTTATACTTATGTTGAAACGATTGACTGTCTGGATCCTTGAATGTCATTGTGTGATTATGATTAGAATGAGTATGATTAAGCCGAGCAGTTGTTTAATAGTTGGTAGCGATATAGTTTCTTGGTGCCAAGAGTGTGTGAGCTTATTGTTATAAATTCTTACTCTGTGCATGCATCTAGAACTTGCCTGGTCTATTTTGTTAAGTTTGAAGTTGGTTGCTTAGGAAAGGATCACAGGCCCTTTTTGTGTGCAGTCCACTTAACCTAAAAGACCGTCCAAATATAAATAACCCCTTTGATCCCTGTTTGAGCCATAATTGACCTTGTTCTTTCAATAACTTGTCACCATTCCTGTTTAACTTTGAATCCCTATTTTGGCCCTGGTCCATCCTTGGACATCGTGCACCTCAACTCAGGCAATCAGCCTAAGTTGAGGGTGGCTACTATAGAGGTAAACCCTGTTTTGGCCCTGGTCCTTCCATGGACATTGTGCACCTCAACCCAGGCAATCAGCCTAAGTTGAGGGTGGCTACTATAGAGGTGAATGATAAGAAAAAGAGGATAGTGAAGATTGGTTGGGAATAGAATGAAAATTCGGGTGTGTGCCTAAGAAATGAGAAAAAAAAATAAAGAAAGATGAAAAAGATCGAAAAAGAAACAAGAATTGTCAATAAAGAGGCCGCACCTGTATCTAGAATCAAGGAAATAAAAAGGTGAATAAGGATGGATAAAGTGAAGTTATGTGGTGATAAGATGTAAATGGTTCCAAGGAGGGCTTAGTCACTAACCCCTAAATGTATCATACCTGCACCCGAAGCCTCATTACAAGCCTAAACAAGTCCTGTAGTGATCCTAAGTAGCTTTCTGAAGAACCAAAATAGAATAGTAAGGGCAAGCCTATGGTATCGCATGTGCATTGTTTGAAATCGTTTGTGAGTGTGAGCGCTTACCTAGTCCCAAATCTTGTGTGTGGGATTTCTTTGTGGTGAGGGCACCAAGATGTCTGTATTGTCTATTGATTGTTAGGATAGCTGCACGTGTGTATGTAGAACGTTCTATCATATCGGAATGACATGTTTGGAGCCTTGCAAGTTAGTGTTTCATACATTTGTGTGCTACGAGGGAGCTTGATTTAATGGAATAAGTGTGAATGACCATGAGGTGCTATAAACACGAGTTTGTCTTAGTTGAGTCGTAGTATTGTTTTATGTTATGTTGCTTGAGGACAAGCGAACGTTTTAAGTTGAGGGTGTTGATGTGACGCTAATTTACGTCACTTTCGACTCCTTTTTACTAAGAACAATCGTACGTTTTCAAGCAACCATTGTTGTTTTTGATGTTTTTATGTTGTATTTGTAGGAAATGGAAACAAACACGGAAACGGAAGGAAATACGCAAAAAAAGACATTCTGCCTAAGGGTGACGGCCTGAGTGACGGCCCGTCACACATGTGACGGTCTGTCACACATGTGACGGTCCGTCACAAGGGACCGTCACTCCAAGGCAGTAAAGGAGGCAGTGCCACTGCCTAAGCTGACGGCCCAGGCGACGGTCCGTCAAGGCAGTGACGGTCCGTCAGCTTGACCGTCACGCTAAGGCAGTAGCTTTAGTCGGCGACCCGCGTTTTGGGGATTCCTAGCCCGTTTTGGATTTTGTTTCTTTGACTCCTATAAATACCCTATGATAGGTTTATGTAATTAGAATTCACCCAATAGTTTTAGAATAGTTTTTAGTCGTTTTTTGAAAGCAACAACACATTTTCGGATTCTTGAATTCGTGTTCTTGAGTTCTTGGTTGTTCTTGTTCTTGGATTATTGAAGAGTATTTTCATCATATTGTAAGAATCTTCTTTCCTTTATAATGAATTACTTTTTTTCTTCTTCGAGCATGAGTAACTAAAACTCCCGCAACTAGGGTTGTGGGAGCCATGGCAAACGTAGCAATATAGATTCCGGGTAGCGTTGGGTTTGATTTATGTATTGTCACGTTGTTAATCATACATTATGTCACGTTTTCTAGTGGGTTGCAAACATTAGAACATGCCTAGGTTTAATTTGCTTGAGAAAGAGATTAAAATCGGGAAACTTTATTAACAACAAGGATTCGAGACTACCAACTCTCGTCTTAAAGATTAATGCCATAACTGGATTAATCTACTTGATGTTAGGATTGAGAGCTAAAAAGCACATCTTTTTGAGATCGAGAGAAGATAAAAGGAAATTTGTTTATTTGGTCGAGAGACGTTTAGACGATACAATTGACGCAATCACATCGTGATACGCATATAGAAAGAACCCTGTTAAGCCTAGAATCGATTGTTACAACGCCATGGTGAACACGTCCCTAGTTCGCATTCTCTCCTACTGATTATTCTCTTACATTATTATTGCTTTTGTTCACGATTTGTTCACAACACCCCCCTTTTTATTTATCGGAAATAATTTATCACTAGTCATCTACTTCACTAAATTCTTAATCTTCACCATATTCTCTGTGGGATTCGACCCCATCCTTGTTGGGTTCTTTACTTGACAACGATCGCTTACGCTTCATTAATTTGAGGTGTAGTTTGAGCGTTATCATTAGTCTTAACTGTGTTTGTTGGATAAATGACCCTAGGCCTTCTTTGTGATTATTGAAGCCTACTAAGCCTTTTAAACTAACCATTGCACTCAAAATTGTATTACTAGTCACCCCTCTTGAGCCTAATACCTCTTCTTTGGAAACCTTAGTACAATCCTTAAACCATTTTGAAAACAACTCCCTCTTTTGATCCCATCCCTCCTTGAACTTTACAAGTGTGAAATCATAAAAGCCTAAGTTGGGGGTGATGAAGAAATACCTTGGAGGAGTGATAAGTGAGTAAAACTTGGTTTGTGGTCGAAGCCTAAAACGAATTGCCCAAAAAGAAGAAGGAATTTGAAAGGAAAGCAATAATAAAATGAAAAGAGGAATGAAAGGAAAGAAAGTGAATAGAATGACAAAAGTGGGGCATCATGTGAATTGAGTGAAATAGTGCCTTGTATTAAATGAAAATGAAAAGAAATGGATTCGGTTTCAAATTTTAAATGTTATGTAGTGTTCAAGGAGGAAGTAGTCACTCTAATCCAAAATGCTATCCTACCCTTCCCCTAGCCTACATTACAAGAATAGAAAAGTCCTTTGAGATCTCCAACCAATCGCTTTTGAGTTAGTGGTGAATGAAAATAAAGGCAAGCTTATGGTTTGATACTAATTTGTACTTGAAGTTCTTTGTAAGTGTGAGCGTTGTGCATTTGTCCCTTGTTTTATCATTGTGAATAGTGTGTTTTGGGGACTTTCTTTGTTGTGAGGGCATGCAAATTTAGATAGCGCTGATGTTGTTACTTCCCGAAAAAGAATCAAATGAGCATAATTAGTGCTAATGGTCATAAGTCATTTCTTGAGGATTGGTTGTTGTCACTTGGTCATATTTGTAAGCCTTGTGCAACTTTTGAAGATGTTTGTGAAAATGAGGGGATGTTTGTGTTGAGCATTCGCCTATGATTGACTAATTATTAGTACCAACCGACATCATATCTATGGTGCTTAAGTTGAAAAGTGGGTTGTGAATAGGAGAGGATGGCCCTTGAGTTTAAAGAAATTGGAATCTTTTTTGTGGTGTGATTGCAAATTTGCTTGAGGACAAGCAAGAACTTAAGTTGGGGGTGTTGATAAGTGGTGGATATACCACTTATTTATATCTCTTTTCTTATGATTTTGTGTCTTCTAATGATGATATGAGATCACTTATGGCATGTTTTAGTTATATTTAAGGTGATTTGTGTTTTTGTGGATAGTTGGAACAAGTAGAGCAAAGAAGGGACAAAAGTTGGAGCAAAAAGGAACTTACTCCACTAAAGTACCAGGTCAGCCGCCCCTGCGGCCAAGGAGGCGCACCTGCGCACCCGCAGGAGTGGATCCAAGGGCGCACCTGTGACCCTTGTATCAACATGCCATAGGGGCACTTGTACCATATAGGCCGCCACAACGACCTCACTCCTGCACTATAGTTGCCGCCCTTGCGGCCACGCACCTGCGACTAAAATTCTACAGGTGCGGCTGCCAAATTCCAATCAAGGTCCAAATGGTCATTACACATCCGGAGAAACCCCAATTCACATAAAACAATTCCAAGACATCTTTAAACACATCTTTGGCTGGATCTGAAGCTATTCTCACATCTTTTGGAAGCTTGGAGATCAAGTTCATCAACCAACACCATAGGAGTGAAGATTTGGATTCTTTGTATTTTATAATCTTATGTTCCATTCTTCAAACTCTTGTTCTTAATTGCTATTTTATTGGTGTAATTTTTGAATTGAGATTTGGGTTGTATTAGAGATAATACTTGTTTAGATATTGAATTCATATATAGATTTTGCTATTATTTGATTATTTGGGTCTATTGAATCCTCCATGCTTGAATTTATAGTCAATGGTTGCAAATATTGACTTAGATTTCTAAATTGGGTTGTTGCTTGAGAGATGTCCCTAATTTGGGAAGATTCAATAGTGGGGATTTGGGGTTTCCACTCTAGACCAAGGCTAGAGATAGTTTGGTTGCCGGAAACTCCCATCATAGAGTTGGAATTAGAGATAGCCCAAATCACCCAAGTTATTTGGTTGGTTTATTGCTTACTCGTGGTGATTCGAGAGAACACATAAGATATATGCTAGATTGGTCGAAAGACGGTTAGGCATACCTTCAACCAATACTACCTAGGTGTTAATCGGGTGTAAGTTTTGTGAATTGAATTCTCATTCCTAATTCTCCCTTGTTATCCTTGCTAAGCGAAAGCAAGGTGAAAGCCATTGATCGCTTTATCTTTTATTTGATTTTCTTTTATCTTTAGATTTAGTCTAAAAACCCCCTTTTAGATATCTTTTCCCTTTTTACTATTTGAACTTCAATAAGTTGCTTGGACTTTTTATTAGCTCGATTGTGACTACATTATTCCCTTGGGTACGACCCTGACACTCGTTGGGAATTATAAATTTTATTTTGCTCTGACGATCACCGTGACATCCTACTTGGAAAGCACGATTTGAGCGTTATCAAAAATGGCGCTATTGCCGGGGAATAATTTGGCATATTGAGTTAGTTCAGAATTTGAGTTTACTTACTCTAGTTCAATTTTGTGAATAATTGTTTTTCTTTGTTTAGTTTTAGTTTGTTGATGGCGTCATGGCTTATTTAAATACTATAAATGTTGATGGTTTCATCCCAATTTATATCCCCGACTATTGTTTTTATTATGGAGGACCCCACCTTGGACGAAGGTGTAGAATTGGCCCTACGATAGGAAGTATTCTCCTTCTCGCTCCTATGATGGGTTCAATCTCTGGTGGTCGTGATGGACATTGGAGCAAATGACCTAATAATGATCGTCCCCCTCCCCTTTGTTGGGCTTACAATGTTGCTAGTGGTTCTTGTGACCTCAATAGGGACCATGACTTCATAAGCGAAGAAGGCATATGTGTCAAGCTCCAAACCCTATTGGCGTCGCTAGAAACACAAGAAGAGAGTGTGCAAGCCATAAAGCAAGAATTTATGGACGCAAGGGCTAAAGAAGAGGAAAACACAAGGGAGGATCATGAATTGAAAGTGGTGTTGAAACCAACTACCCCATTTGTGGGTCATGATTTCATAGCATCTCTAAGTGTGGATGTTATGAATGAAGCAAGCTTGAAGGTGGAGATACCCAAATCCCACTTCAACCTTTGTTCGACCTTAAGTTTGATTGAATGGACGAGAGTCAAAGTAATCAAGCTTTTGGAAGAACTTGGAAAGAGGGTGGATGAAGGTCTATCCGGTTTTGAGTTTGTCCTGGAAAGAAGGCAAAGTATCCTTCCTCATTTGAAGGCCAAAAAGTGTGAAATGTGAAATCAAGAGAATGGCCTTCTCATGTTCAAACCTGCACCCCGGGATTGTCACCGGAAGCTCGATTCAAATTTGGGTCAAAGGTTCAAATCTTCCAAATGGAGATCCAAGTGGGGAATTATCTTGCGTCGCGCCACGATGTTAAATTGGGCGCTTGATGGGAGGCAACCCATCGTTTCAAATTTTGAAGGTTTACAATTTTTTCTTTCATTATTGGAGTAGCTTAGTTGTAGATTTTTGACTAATCCATAAAGTTTCAAGTCTTTTTAAAGTTGTTTGGGCAGGTTGAGAAGTGGAGGCTTCTAAAAAATCCAATAAAGGACCAAAAAGGGTGCCAAAATGACATGCTAAATGGGGTGCGAACGCAGATCTAAGAGAGCGCATCGCATATGCAAACGCACCCCAAGCCAGTGAGGCTTCCAAGAGGGTCAAAGTGTGCGAAATAGGTGCGTTCCACACCTTGCAATATGCCCATCATACATGCAAATGCACCCCAAAATAGTAAAGGTGCCAAAAATAATGAAACGAGCGAAGTCGATGCGTTTCGCACATGTGGTTGTGCGCATTGCATCAGCCATCGCACCTCAAGCTAGTAAGTTGAGAAATATTGGCAGAATGTTCCAGGTGAGGCGCAGTTACAGTGAAACTGACACAACTGCAGTGATGCAGGTACGTCCATGGTGACGCAGGGGCGACGATGCACCTGCAGCTAAGGCAGCGCAGGTGCGCCTGTCGACTTCAGTTGGCAGAAAATAAAAGGGCACACACCCTTTCAAATACCCCACTTCTCTCTAATCGTTCCCATCACCCTCTCCTCTCTATTCCTTAATCTTTCACTAATTTTCCCTCACTCTCACACACTGCACTTCCCCACTACTATACAAGGAAAATTTCAAAGGAGAAAAAGGGAAGAAGTTTTTGATTGTTCAAGAAAGAAAAGATCCCAAGGTCCAAGTTCGATTCTCCCATAAATCCTCAAGGTATGTGTCTTGTTCCATTTAACTTGAAGACTGCTGTTGTAAAAGGTGAATCTTTAAATTTCTTATGATTGTGAAGTATGAACGATTGTGTCGAATTTTATAGTCTTTTGCTGAAGAAGACGATGCCGCAAGTGCGGTCCTGAAGGTGCAGAGGTGACGCTATACCTACGCTCATCAAGACGCCACTGCAGAAGTCAGTGGATAGTTAAAGAAGTGCAGGTGCGCAGGGATGACCGTCATTGCGCCACTGCACCTGCGATAAGAAATATCACAGGTGCGACTACTGGCAGAATTTCTGCAAAACTGTAGTGGTGCTTCCGTGTCTTCCCGAAGTTCAAAAAATTATTTTTTGGCCCACATGCTTCGTTTTAAATTACTGAACACGTTCATACACTCCTTCTAACTTTATTCCACATTGTAAGGTACTTCAAGCTTCAATAATGGATCACAACCTTATTGATGAGGAACCTTTGGGTGGTAAAATTAGGTAGGAAGCTGCGGAAGAACAATATGACACCTCAAGGTTCATGTCCCATGATTTTCAGTGTCGCTACTACAAAAATCTCCTTGATAAGAAGATTAAACCAGAGAGGGGGATAGATGACACAAATTTAGAGGCACGTCTCTCGGATTTCTATGGGTGTATTTTGACTACGGGATGGACCTGTTTCATACCTACCACTTGTGAGGCAAATAAGGAATGGGTGAGGGAGTTCTACACAAACTGAAAACGTATGGACTTCAATAACCCGAAACTCATTATTAGGGGGAAAGTTGTGAAATTTGGGTCGGAACAAATTAATGCACATTATAGGTTGCCAAACCATCCACTTGAGCCTATGCAAATAAAGGATTCATGTTCAGGCACTTGGCTAGTATCTAAGTTGTGCCCTCAGGGAGCGACAGTGAGTTGGGCAAGCACTCTCAAGTCCATATCATCAAAGACTTTTACAGCTGAGGCGAGAATGTGGCTTGAGATCATTTGTAGCCGTGTGTCACTTTCCGGGCATAAATCTGGGGTTCCTCCTCTTCAGACTAGGATGGTCACTTGCATTCTTGACGGCATTCCCATGAATACCGGTCACTATAAGGTTCATTAGCTAAAGGAGTATTTGCTTTAGGAAAGCCCTACCTTGATGTTCCTCTCTTTGATTATTGAGTTGTGTCGGTTAGCTGAGGTTCCTTAATCTTTCACTAATTTTCCCTCATTCTCACGCACTGCACTTCCCCACTACTATACAAGGAAAAATTCAAAAGAGAAAAAGGAAAAAAGCTTTAATTGTTCAAGAAAGAAAAGATCCCAAGGTCCAAGTTCAATTCTCCCATAAATCCTCAAGGTATGTGTCTTGTTCTATTTAACTTGAAGTCTGCTCTTGTAAAAGGTGAATCTTTAAATTTCTTATGATTGTGAAGTATGAACAATTGTGTCGAATTTTAAAGTCTTTTGCTGAAGAAGACGATGCCGCAGGTGCGGTCCTGAAGGTGCAGAGGTGACGCTATACCTACGCTCATCAAGCCGCCACTGCAGAAGTCAATGGATAGTTAAAGAAGCGCAGGTGCACAGGGATGACCGTCATTGTGCCACTGCACCTGCGATGAGAAATTCCGCAGGTTCCACTACTGGCAGAATTTCTGCAAAACTATAGTGGTGCTTCCGTGTCTTCCCGAAGTTCAAAAAATTATTTTTTTGGCCCACATACTTGGTTTTAAATTACTGAACACGTTCATACACTCCTTCTAACTTGATTCCACATTTTTAGGTACTTCAAGCTTCAATAATGGATCACAACCTTGTTGATGAGGAACCTTTGGGTGGTAAAATAGGGGAGGAAGCTGCAGAAGAACCATATGACACCTCAAGGTTCATGTTGCATGATTTTCAGTGTCGCTACTACAAAAATCTCCTTGATAAGAAGATTAAGCCGGAGAGGGGGATAGATGACACAAATTTAGAGGCACGTCTCTCGGATTTCTATGGGTGTATTTTGACTACGGGATGGACCTGTTTCATACCTACCCCTTGTGAGGCAAATAATGAATGGGTGAGGGAGTTCTACACAAACTGAAAGCGTATGGACTTCAATAACCCGAAACTCTTTATTAGGGGGAAAGTTGTGAAATTTGGGTCGGAACAAATTAATGCACATTATAGGTTGCCCAACCATCCACTTGAGCCTATGCAACAAAAGGATTCATGTTCAGGCACTTGGCTAGTATCTAAGTTGTGCCCTCAGGGAGCGACAGTGAGTTGGGCAAACACTCTCAAGTCCATATCATCAAAGACTTTTACAGCTAATGCGAGAATGTGGCTTGAGATCATTTGTAGCCGTGTGTCACTTTTCGAGCATAAATCTGGGGTTCCTCCTCTTCAGACTAGGATGATCACTTGCTTTCTTGACGGCATTCCCGTGAATACCGGTCACTATAAGGTTCATTAGCTGAAGGAGTATTTTCTTTAGGAAAGCCCTACCTTGATGTTCCTCTCTTTGATTATTGAATTGTGTCGGTTAGCTTAGGTTCCTTAATCTTTCACTAATTTTCCCTCATTATCACACACTGCACTTCCCCACTACTATACAAGGAAAAATTCAAAAGAGAAAAAGGGAAGAAGCTTTTGATTAATCAAGAAAGAAAGGATCCCAAGGTCAAAGTTCAATTCTCCCATAAATCCTCATGGTATGTGTATTGTTCTATTTAACTTGAAGTCTGCTCTTGGTAAAAGGTGAATCTTTAAATTTCTTATGATTGTGAAGTATGAACAATTGTGTCAAATTTTAAAGTCTTATGCCGAAGAAGACGATGCTGCAGGTGCGGTCCTGAAGGCGCAGGGGCAACGCCCCACCTGCATTGATCAAGCCTCCACTGTGACACGCAGTGGATAGTCAAAGAAGCGCAGTTGCACAGGGATGATCATCGTTGCACCACCACACTTGCGAAGAAAAATTCTGTAGGTGCGACTACTGGCAGAGTTTCTGAAAAATAGTAGCGGTGCTTTCGTGTCTTTTCTGAAGTTCAAAAAATAATTTCTTTGGCCCACATGCTTGGTTTTAAATTGCTGAACAGATTCATACACACCTTCTAACTTGATTCTACATTTTTAGGTACTTTAAGCTTCAAAAATGGATTACAACCTTGTTGATGAGGAACCTTTGGGTGGTAAAATTGGGGAGGAAGCTGCGGAAGAACCATATAACACCTCAAGGTTCATGTACCATGATTGTCAGCGGCGCTACTACAAATATCTCCTTGATAAGAAGATAAAGCCAGAGAGAGGGATAGATGACACAAATTTAGAGGCACGTCTCCCAGATTTCTATGGCGTCTTTTGACTACGGGATGGACCTGCTTCATACATACCCCTTGTGAGGCAAATGAGGAATGGGTGAGGGAGTTCTATGCAAATTTAAAGCTTACGAACTTCAACAACTCGAAACTCATCATTAGGGGGAAGTTGTGAAATTTCGGCCGGAACAGATTAATGTACATTATGAGTTGCCCAACCATCCACTTGAGCTTATGCAACAAAAGGATTCATGTTCAGGCACTTGGCTAGTATCTAAGTTGTTCCCTCAGGGAGCGACAGTGAGTTGGGCAAGCACTCTCAAGTCCATATCATGAAAGACTTTCACAGGTAAGGCAAGAATGTGGCTTGAGATCATTTGTAGTCGTGTGTCACCTTCCGGGCATAAATCTGGGGTTCCTTCTCATTGGTCTAGTATGATCTCTTGCATTCTTGACTGCATTCCCATGAATGCGGTCACTATATGGTCCGTGAGCTGAAGGAGTATTTTCTTCATTAAAGCCCTACCTTGATGTTCCCCACTTTGATTATAGAGCTGTGTCGGTTAGCTGAGGTTCGTGAATGTCCTGGGGATAATTGGGTGGCACCGGATAAAGCTTACCATCCATTGAAGGTGCATGGGGAAGAAGGTGCACTACAAAGTAAGAAGAAGAAGATTGATGTAGGAGTGGAGCAACCTTCTTCTTCTCAGGAAACTCAGGCTGAGGGCCCCTTTGGGTCGATTACTTCTCTGTTGGCTTCCATCTGGGAGATCATGAGTTAAGTGCCCAATAGCCCTACACAGCCAGCACCGTCAGTCGATCTATTCACCAGAGCAGATATGCAGTCATATTTAGAGGCATAGAAGCAGCAAGACGATTCCATTGCCACAACGATTGCTTCAGTAGGGATGCTTGAGCAGGCCTTTATTGAGTCTACCAAGGCTCACGCAGCTCTTCAGCAAGACTTTGAGGCTGAGAAGAAAAAGAACAAGAAGAGGAACAAGTTCATGGTCAAGATGTGGAGAGGTATCAAAGCCATCTTCAAATGGGGGGAGCCGAGCAAGAAGATACCGGTGTCTAAAGATGATGATAATGAGGAGTACTCTTTCCTGTCTGAGGAAGAGAGCGATGAGGATGATGATGAGGCCCATTCCTCTGCTTAGCATGGTGCATCATACTCCTGAGTTTCCTAGCCTGATGCAGACTCCAGGGAGCCCCGCACTTTTTACTCTTGTCTTTCATTTCTTTATTTTGCATTGAGGACCATACTTTACTTTTTAGTTGGGGGTGGTGCATTTCCCATGTTGCCCGTGTCAGGCTTATTTTGTTGTATATTTGTTTTGTTGGATATTTCCCTCATCGGGTTTTGTGTTGTTTGAAATTTGGTTGGATTAGTCATTTTTGGTTTTCTTTTCTTTATTTTAATATAGTTGCTTTTAAGTGATGATTCCCAATTATAGATTGAGTGACAACATTCTTAAGGGAAAATTATTGCTTTGTGTGGTGTTGAAGCCAGGGGAAGTCTGAGTACTGCTAGGCTAGATGAGATTGCTTGTGTATGGAGGTGTGCCATATCGATTTAGATAGATGAATTGTCCCTATGATAGATTAAGTGACGACATTCTTAAGGATAATTCTTCATCTTTTGAGATAAGTTGGATAATGATTCGATTGGTACTAATTGATTTAGTCTTGCATGCAAATTGAGTTTTGAGCATACCCCTCTAAAAAATTTTGTGACGTAGTTGGAAAGCAAAGAATGATGCTTGTGACAGTGCCTTTGATATTTTTGTGACTTTTGACCAATTAGTGATTACATAGATACAGAATGTGGCTCCATTTATCCTTGATAGGAAGAACATTGATTTGTCTTGAATAATTCGCATGCCATGTTTGTGAGATTTGTTGAATAATCCTTGTGCTTGCTTGCGTCATCTAGAACTTGCCCGGTTAGTCATTCTAATGCTAGGCTTAACTGTGTTGGTTGGAGAAATGACCTTAGGCCTTCTTTGTGATTATTGAAGCCTACTATGCCTTTAAAGCCCACCATTGCACTCAAAATTGTATCACTAGTCACCCCTCTTGAGCCTAATACTACTTCTTTGGCAACCTTTGTACAAGCCTTAAACCATTTTGAAAATGACTCCCTCTTTGATCCCATCCCTCCTTGAACACCACAAGTGTGAAATCGTAAAATTTTAGGATTGGTTGTTATCACTTGGTCATAAGTCATTTCTTTAGGATTGGTTGTTATCACTTGGTCATATTTGTAAGCTTTTTGCAACTCTTGAAGATGTTTGTGAAAATGAGGGGATTGTTGTGTTGAGCATTTGCCTGTGATTGACTAATTATTAGTACCAACCGATATCATATCTATGGTGCTTAAGTTGAAAAGTGGGTTGTGAATAGGAGAGGATGGACCTTGTGCTTAAAGAAATTGGAATATTTTTGTGGTGTGATTGCAAATTTGCTATAGGACAAGCAAGAACTTAAGTTGGGGGTGTTGATAAGTGGTGGATTTACCACTTATTTATATCTCTTTTCTTATGCTTTTGTGTCTTCTAATGATGATATGAGATCACTTATGGCATATTTTGGTTATATTTCAGGTGATTTGTGTTTCTGTGGATAGTTGAAACAAGGGGAGCAAAGAAGGGACAAAAGTTGGAGCAAAAGGGAACTTACTCCCCTGAAGTACCAAGTCAGCTTCCCCTGCGGCCAAGGAGGCGCACATGTGCTCCCGCAGGAGCGGATCCAAGGGCTCACTTGCGACCCTTGTGCCAACGTGCCATAGGCACACTTGCACCATATAGGCCGCCACATCGACCTCGCCCTTGCGACCACACACCTGCGACTAAAATTCTGCAGGTGCGGCTGCCGAATTCCAATCAAGGTCCAAATTGTCATTACACATCCGGAGAAACCCCAATTCACATAAAACAATTCCAAGCCATCTGAAACACATCTTTGGCTGGATCTGAAGCTATTCTCACATCTTTTGGAAGCTTGGAGAGCAAGTTCATCAACCAACACCATAAGAGTGAAGATTTGGATCCTTTGTATTGTAAAATCATAAGTTTCATTCTTCAAACTCTTGTTCTTAATTGCTATTTTATTGGTCTAATTGTTGAATTGAGATTTGAGATGTATTAGAGATAATAATTGTTTGGATATTGAATTCATATATAGATTTTGCTCTTATTTGATTATTTGGGTCTATTGAATCCTCCATGCTTGAATTTATAGTCAATGTATGCAAACATTGACTTAGCTTTCTAAATTGGGTTGTTGCTTGAGAGAGAATGTCCCTAATTCAGAAAGATTCAATAGTGGGGATTTGGGGTTTCCACTCTAGACCAAGACTAGAGATAGTTTGGTTTCCAGAAACTCCCATCTAAGAGTTGGGGTTAGAGATAACCCAACTCACCCAATTTATTTGGTTGGTTTATTGCTTACTCATGGTGATTCGAGAGAACACACAAGATATATGCTAGATTGGTCGAAAGACGGTTAGGCATACCTTCAAACAATACTACCTAGGTGTTAATCGTGTGTAAGTTTTGTGAATTGAATTCTCATTCCCAATTCTCCCTTGTTATCCTTGCTAAGAGAAAGCAAGGTGAAAGCCATTGATCGCTTTATCTTTTATTTGATTTTCTTTTATCTTTAGCTTTAGTCTAAAATCCCCCTTTTAAATATCTTTTTCCTTTTTGCTATTTGAACTTTAATAAGTTGCTTGGACTCTTTATTAGCTCGATTGCGACTACATTGTTCCCTTGGGTATGACCCTGACACTCGTTGGGAATTATAAATTTTGTTTTGCTCTGACAATCACCGTGACCTCCTACTTGGAGAGCACGATTTGAGCATTATCAAAAATGGCGCCGTTGCCGGAGAATAATTTGGCGTATTGAGTTAGATTAGAATTTGAGTTTACTTACTCTAGTTCAATTTTGTGAATAATTGTTTTTCTTTGTTTAGATTTAGTTTGTTGATGACATCATGGCTTATTTAAATACTAGAAATGTTGATGGTTGCATCCCAATTTATATCCCCGACTATTGTTTTTATTGTAGAAGACCCCACCTTGGACGAAAGTGTAGAATTGGCCCTACGATATGAAGGTATTCTCCTTCTCGCTCCTATGATGGGTGCAATTGCTATTTTTGTGGTGGTCGTGATGGACATTGGAGCAAATGCCCCAATGATGATCGTCCCCCTCCCCCTTCTTGTGCTAACAATGTTGCTAGTGGTGCTTGTGACCTAAATAGGGACCATGAATTCGCAAGCGAAGAAGGCATATGGGTCAAGGTTGAAACCCTCTTGTCCTCGCTAGAAACCCAAGAGGAGAGTGTGCAATCCATAAAGAAAGGCTTTATGGACGCAAGGGCTAAAGAAGAGGAAAACACAACGGAGGATCATGAATTGAAGGTGGTGTTGCAACCAACTACCCCATTTGTGGGTCATGATTTCATAGCATCTCTAAGTGTGGATGTTATGAATGAGGCAAGCTTGAAGATGGAGACGTTCAAATCCCACTTCAACCTTTGTTCGACCTTAAGTTTGATTGAATGGACGAGAGTCAAAGTAATCAAGCTTTTGGAAGACCTTGGAAGGAGGGTAGATGAAGGTCTATCCGGTTTTGAGTTTGTCCTGGAAAGAAGGAAAAGTATCCTTCCTCACTTGAAGGCCAAAAAGTGTGAAATGCGAAATCAAGAGAATGGCCTTCTCATGTTCAAACCTTCACCCCAGTATTGTCACCGGAAGCTCGATTCAAATTTAGGTCAAAGGTTCAAATCTTCCAAATGGAGATCCAAATGGGGAGGTATCTTGCGTTGCTCCACGACGTTAAATTGGGTGCTTGATGGGAGACAACCCATCGTTTCAAATTTTGAAGGTTTACAATTTTTTCTTTCATTATTGGAGTAGCTTAGTTGTAGATTTTTGACTAATCCATAAAGTTTCAAGTATTTTTGAAGTTGTTTGGGCAGGCTGAGAAGTGGAGGCCTCTTAAAAATCCAATAAGAGATAGTTGCTTGAGAGAAAATGTCCCTAATTCGGAAAGATTCAATAGTGGGGATTTGGGGTTTCCACTCTAGACCAAGGCTAGAGATAGTTTGGTTGCCGGAAACTTCCATATAAGAGTTGGAATTAGATATAGCCCAACTCACCCAAGTTATTTGGTTTGTTTATTTCTTACTCGTGGTGATTCGAGAGAACACATAAGATATATGCTAGATTGGTCGAAAGACGGTTAGGCATACCTTCAACCAAGACTACCTAGGTGTTAATCCAGTGCAAATCTTGTGAATTGAATTCTCATTCCCAATTCTCCCTTGTTATCCTTGCTAAGCGAAAGCAAGGTGAAAGTTATTGATCGCTTTATCTTTTATTTGATTTTCTTTTATCTTTAGCTTTAGTCTAAAACCCTCCTTTTAGATATCTTTTCCCTTTTTTCTATTTGAACTTCAATAAGTTACTTGGACTCTTTATTATCTCGATCGCGACTACATTGTTCCCTTGGGTACGACCCCAACACTCGTTGGGAATTTTAAATTTTGTTTTGCTCTGACGATCGCCGTGACCTCCTACTTGGAGAGAACAATTTGAGCATTATCAAATAGTATAATGATAAAGTAACAAGATTCTACCTACAGTCCCCCGGCCGACCATACAATCGAGGGACACAATCAAGTGAAAACAAAACCCTCCGGCCGCCCATACAACCGGAGCATACACTCAAGAAACAGCAAACAAGGGTGGAGCCTCAAATAATGAATGATATGCTATGAAATGCCAAGGTAGTGAAACCTTAGTGTTAGTATGTTACCCCCTTTGTTGCCCCAAAGGTCCCGTAAAGGCGGGATCCATGTAAGGAATTCTCACGAGTACATCTGCACTGTTGTAAACCCCTACCCGGTCAC
This sequence comes from Jaltomata sinuosa, assembly GCA_003996215.1. Classification (NCBI taxonomy): domain Eukaryota; kingdom Viridiplantae; phylum Streptophyta; class Magnoliopsida; order Solanales; family Solanaceae; genus Jaltomata; species Jaltomata sinuosa. The sequence goes on along the minus strand of QJPP01001733.1, from coordinate 452,026 downwards.
CCTTTTTCCCGAAGAACTTGGTCCGGAATGATAGGGTCCATGGAGGTCTACTCGTAGACGACATATTGCACTCTAACCTCAAAATACCGTCCGGAGTGCCACCGGATCCAAACTAGTGATCAATGCTCGAAATGCGTGCCTGAATCCTGTCCAGGTCTAAATCAACGGAATAAATGCAGTAACTCCCCTCCAACGGTGCCCGAGCATCTCCGAGTCTAAAACAGTAGTAAAATAATTCTGTTGCTCAGCTTTACCGAGTCTAATCTCACTTCTTTATAAATAGCAGAAATCAATCCAGCACCTCGGTCCACCCGAGTCCAATATAAGATACGAAAACTGAGACATCTCTCTCCTTTTAACCTTTCTTTCCCCAAGAATATCCATAAAAGGGATATCAAACCATTTCATAACACATTTTACCAAATATGGGCCCCCGAGGCCATGCAAGGTTTGAAAATCATAGATAGTAGGTTCGAAGCCAAAACCATAGTAAAATCGAGTAGAAAATCCTTTATATGCATGATAATGACATGCTCAATCAAAATCAACAGCCCAACGGCTCACAAATAACCTATCGGCCCTACACAGGCCCACAACTACTCAGCAAGCATAACCAACCTAGAAGGATATTTCTATGTCCGGGACTCACGAACATTCCCAATAACACACCTTCTATGTTCCAAAGTCAATAAGGCCTCAAAGGACCACAAGGGTGAATAAAATGTATCAAGCAAGTACTACAAACATCGGAGGAAAGAAAGTAGGCGGACATGAATAAAGCGATCAAGGTCTGTGGTACAAACCTAATAACCCAACCAAAGGATGCCAGCTAGTACAATTTTATCCGATATATGCTAAGTCTAGGGAGTTTAGACTGTAACCTACCTGTCGTCCGACGATAAGCTGCTCGGACAATGATATCCAAGTCTGAAACACTCCGAGGACTCTCGAATGATAATTAAACTATCAACAACATAATAAACATATCAAGATGAGTCTAACGATACCCATATTGCTATAATAATAGTCGGGCAAAAATTTGGGTCATCGACGGGCCCGTGGGCTCTGCAACCCAAAACCAAAAATAAAAATGCACAATATGATCATGAAGACCATAGGAGTACATGCCTGAAAAATCAAGGAAATTGGGCAACAATTTCAGGCTAAAACATCCCCTAATAATCAAGAATCCAATTTAAGGGTTTAAGGAAAGAAAACCGGAAATTAGGCAAGAATTACCTACCAAGAAGCTGGAATTTAAGCCAAGACGGAGAATTCTTCAAACCCATGAACATGCACGAGCTAGGAGGCAGAATCTCCCACAAATTCCAAGCTTTGGGTATGAGCAACAATGGTGGATTTTTCAAGAAAACAAAAGGAAAAACATGTTGGGGAAGAAGCTTACCAATAATCGGAGAATCACTAATAGACGATGAACAAATGATTTCCCCAAGGCTAGGATTGATATGGAGCAAGTTTGGCAGAGAGTTTAACTATTTTAGAGTTGGGAAAAGTTGAGCTAAAATGCTGGAAAAACAAAATGGAAAAGATATATACTGCCCAAGGGTTCTTCATAGCGATCGCGAAGGGACCACTCGCGATCGCGAGGGCCATGCTGGATAGACCATCGCGACCGCAAGGACTAGCCACGTGGTCGCGATGAACAATAAGGGAGGGGCTTGATCGCGGTCGTGACAAGGGACGCCGCGATCACGTCGAATAAGGACCAGCCACTCCATCGAGGTCGTGATAAGTAACATCGCAATCGTGAAGCACAATGAACCAGACACTTCATCGCCATCGCGAGGAAGGAATCTCGCGATTGCGATTAAGGCCTGAGGCCTGCACTTGCAAAAGCCAGAAATCTGCAACTTTTCAAAACTCGATGGGGCATTCCGAGCATAATTGAAAACTTATATTCAAAAACCAATAATGCTTACAAAGTGGAAACGACATTCTGGACTCAACGGAATTGATAAAACTTCTATACGAGGTCATTTCAGAGAAATGTTGACCCAAGTCAACACTAACGAATAAGAACCCAAAGGCTTGAAATAAGCTCGGCTCACCCGAAACCAGGACCAACCACCTTCCTTACCCAAACTCATCATTACGGAGCTGATGGAATCATCAGATTTTGAGTCCGACACTCCGATCATCGATATCCACCCAAAGTTATACTTTCAACTCCAAATGGCCTGAAAACAGAGAAAATAACACAAAACCCACATCGGAAGTTCTCAGGCCTCAACTAAAGGACCAACAAGATCTAACTCAAAGCTCCGGAGCTAATGGAACTGTCAGAATTCAATTCCGAGCACGTTAGCTAAGAATATTGACTAAAGTCAATGATATTCTAAGTTAAAGCTCTAAAACACGAAAAAGGGCAAAACAACCAAATGAACGACCAGGGCACTGAACTACCAGTTCCAGTAAGCCGTAAATGACTTGGGGCCGCTACAAGAAAGCTATAATAGTACAATGAATGCGTAAATGCAAAGATGACCAGAAGGGTCATCACAATAAATAGTCTAGGGATAAAATTTTGGTGTCTTGTTTGGTTTCCAAGTATGGGATAACTTATCCCACCATTTATACCATTGTGATGGGATAAGTTATCCCATATACATGGTGGGATAACGTATTTCCAACCAAACAACCCCTTAGTCTTTGGCTTAATCCATGCAAGTTTCCAGGTCTACCCTAAAGTTCCTTTCAAGTGTTAACAATCAATAATGTAACCCAAACTCAGCTCAAAAAAGTCAAATAGTGATAGAATTTTTCAAGAAGAGTTAACATTCGAAATCCTTACATAGGCTTCAAGATTTTCAAGAACTGCCTTAGCTTCCTCAAGTGAACCTATTGTGACAAAGACTAAACCCCCACTTCTTGTCTTGTTATACATTGCAACCTTGAGGACAAACAATAGACAACAAATCAATCTTAGAACGTGTGTATCGTGTTGGTTAATAATAAATGTATATTAAAAGAACCACCTTGAGAACAAACAACAGACCAATCTCAGAATGTGTGTATCGTGTTGGTTAATAATAAATGTATATAAAAAGAATAAATTATTGTGTGTATGTTATATTATTAAGTACAAAACTTTTAAAAAGTATAAGATAAAAGACATACTCAAAGAGGAACATAATAACTCACCATCACACTAACAATAAGGAGCAAAATTAAGTTTAGTGAATAAAATTTTATAAATTCGAGAAAAAACATGAACAAAGAACCTAGTGGCTTTTCAATGTAGCTTATGTATTGTTGTTAAGTATTGTTGTTAAATCATCTAAACAACACTTGACCGTCCATAAGCACAATCACATTGTCACAAAAATTAGTAACTTTTTCAATACCTAAAACATCAATCATTAAATCAAATTTCAATCTTTGATTAACCAGGTTTAACTATATAAAGAGCATACTAATATATTCAGATGGTACTTTATGAAGCTCTAGAAATGACAATCTCAATTATTTTCATGTTTATAAATAAAGTGTTCTATTGGAGCTAAATCTGAAAAATTTAAGCAAATATATTGAAGATCTCAGAAATTTCTTGCATGAAAATATTTAAGAAAAACTCAATAAGGAGCCAAAAGACACCAATTAATTAGGATTAGAATGTCATGCTTCGGTCAAAGTTCAGTTTAATTTGACTTTTATTTTTTTCCTATGGCTTGTGTTTAGTATTGGCAGAATTTCAATATCAAGAATGAAATATTCAAACCATAATAACCACAACTTTTTCTTTGTTGATTAACATAAGAATCGCAAGTTGATTGAAAAAATTATAATTACCTTGTAAGTTGTATCCCAGGAATTCGATGGAAAAAAGATAATATCTTGCACCAATCCTTTAACAGCATCGAAGTGAGGGTCTTCAAAATCAAGTCCACATCTCACTTTGTCTGGCAATCTCTGAATAAAATCACCCCTCATACTGTCACGATTCGATTTCTCGGTCATGATGGCACCTACAACCCCCTAGTAGGCGAACCAATCTTCGTAGCCCATAACGGTCCGTAATGGGCTACTATCTAGCAATTTAAGTGGAAGAATAGTTTAATAAGCGAAAGCAAGGGAACAAGATGAAGAAAGTAGATAATATGAATATATACATACATATGCGGAAGCTAAACTAAACCCAAAACCTGATATCAGAGTATAGAGACAGTTCTACATATAAAGAGTACGAAAGGATCCAAAATAATAGATACACTAATGTCTCCGAGTAGTAATAGAATACATAAAGCAAAAGATAAACTAAAAGCTAAGCTTCGGTCTCCAAGAGCTCACCCTCAGTCTGGATAGTCTAAGATCTCCAAGCATGACTCACAACAATCTAGCGGCGATATCCCAACTAGGATCTGCACCAGAAGATGCAGAGTGTAGTATGAGCACCAATTGCAAAGCAACCGGTACGCAGTTGGTATCATAGGCTGACTTGGCATATATAAGATAAAAGAACAGTAATGAAAGAATAGAAACAGATAGTCATAGAAGGAAACAAATAGGTACACGGAAACTAGCCCAGAGGGAAAATAGTAGAAAGCAACATATAAGGCTAGCAAGTAGAATATATACACAATAGGCACAGGTGAAAGTAAGAAATGGTGCACCTGGGATCCTCGCAATAACAATATATAGTAAGTTTAGAAGTGGATAGTATACCGATAACCTCAAGTACAAGGGAAGGGAGGAGAAGAATAAATATAGGCATGCTCGGTAAAATAGGAATAAATAACCAACTTAATCATACCAAACTCAAGCCAAGAACTAGAAACCTCTCAGTATCCAATATCATATATATAACCATGACAGGGTGTAGTATAGTGATAAAGTAACAAGCATCTGCCTACAGTCCCCCGGCTGCCCATACAATCGTGGAACGCAATCAAGTGAAAACAAACCCTCTGGCCGCCCATACAACCGGAGCGTACACTCAAAAAATAGCAAACAAAGGTGGAATCTCACACACATGAATGATATAATATGATATGACAAACCAAGTGTAATGTCACGACCCAAAACTGGGACATGATGGTACCTCCGATAGGCAAGCCAAACCCAATGATGCAGAAGACAATAAAGCAGTTACAGTAATGAAAGGCAGAAGACATAAATAAAAAGACAGGGCCAATAGCATATATACATACCATCGTATAAAATATACATAAGAAGTCCCTAAAGTGACCAACAAGATAAAACAGACTCGAGAACCAACCCGGACCTGGTGTCACTAGTACAAGAGCGACTAAAGCAAAGAGTAGCTATACGACAGACTCTGTCTATCCAAAATACAAAATATAGATAGAATGTACAAGATGGAAAGCATGTAAAAGTCTCCAAGAGCGCTGGGAGCTCACTGCGATCCAAACTGCAACAGGCGTCGAATGACATGAAGGTCAGTAAGGGTGGCTAGTACTATGTCTTGCATTAGAAAAAGATGCAAAATGTAGTATGAGTACCAAAATAATGGGTACCTAGTAGGCATCATAGGCCGACCGAGCACAGAAATATAGTATATAAAATAAATTACAGGAAAGTACACAAAATACAGGGATCCACCTAAATTTAATTATAAAACCAAACACAAAAATATCCTAACAAACAAGAAGGAAATAATAATAACAATAATACAAACAACTGGTAATCCAAGTACACTCAAGTTAATGCAATGCTATGAGATATGATGTGATGTATGAATGCATAATAGTATAAACCCATAATACCTCATCGGGGGCTCTATTTACCGCATCGGAATATGCATATATATGTATGTGTGCATAAAGGAAGTAAAAACCTAGAATAATGCATCGGGGATCCGGAATACCGCATCAGACTATAAGAATATATATGTATGAAAATAAGTCCCGGAATAACGCATTGGGTGTCTGTGATACCGCATCGGACTATGAGTATATTTATTTTAAAATAGCAAAGAAAAGGTCCGAGAATATCTCTTGGACCGGCATAAAAGTGGCACCTTTCCTTTCCTTTCTGAAATCAGTAGTAAACCCAGTACAACTCTTCAACCATCCAAAAACCATAGTAACGATAGTAAATTCCCAGTATTTGAACCAAAAGTCTCGAAAACCTTTCTTTTCCGTATCAATAGTATGCAATGCGGTATGAGCATGAAACATACAAAATCAGAGAAAGTAGCACACCACAAGGCACAATAGGGAAAAATACCTTCCAAATCAAGAGAACTGACCTAGAAACGCCATCCAAATCCAAGCTATGGCCTCGGGCCCACAGTTACGCACACCCAACAATTAAAGCAGAAATAGTAGAAAATAATAACGGAGACCACTACGAGCATATACTCTACTTCTAAAATATCCTAAAAGCATATCAAGGATTCTATGCTAAGCATAACTATACTACGGGCTCCTAGACTAAGGATAGCATGAATAGTTCTAATCTATGATCTGAAATGGCCAAAATAGAAAAAGTCACAAGATTTAAGCCTAATACTACCTATAGTCCAACCTAACATTCCATTAACATATAATATATAAAACCTAACTAAACTCAGTCTAGAAAGTAAATCATAACCTACCTCGGGGACAAACTGCAAGCACGAATCGTCACTCGTGTGCCATCCCCTTCCGAATAGCCTCAGAAAGCTGCCACGCTATCAACAACACAACCCACGTGTCAAGGCGTGAAGAATGACACCCTATTACTATACAAAAAATTGGGCCGGAAATTAGGTCAGAAAAATGACCCTTAGCGCCCGCGCATCAAAACAGAAAACAAAAATTCAAAATTATGCTCGCGGTGGGTTAAGGAACCCATACCCAAAGATGGGCGAGAACGGAGCTCATTTCGAGGCCCAAAGCAGCCCTGAAGTGCTACTAATTCAAGGGATCAAAAATGAGAAAACTCGGAATTAAAGGTGAAAGTTTACCCCAACCAGGAGAAATACGCTGCGGAGGTGAGTTGCACGAACTCACGAGCATGCAGCCCTAAGAGAACATATTTCTACAAGTAATTCCCAAGCTTGGGGATTAACAACAATGGAGTTTTAGGGGAAGAATTACGAGAATAAACACTGAAGGAGGAAAGGGGTGACGAGAGAACTTACCGGGTGAATAATACTGAAGCAAGGGAGCTGGAAATTTGAGCTTGGGAGCTCAACTATGGATTTTTCTGAAGTAGTGAAGGATAAAAAGAAGTTGGGGCTTTAAATAGCTGCCAGGGGTCCTTCATCACGATCTCGATAGGACCCCCCGCATTCGCGGAGAATATCTTGCTCGACCATCGCGATCGCGATGGTCCAGCCCGCGTTCGCAAAGAGGAAAGTTGAGTCGGGTCCCAGCCGACTTTATCAGGAATATGACAAGAAACCTTCGTGATCATGATGGTCAAGAAACTAGACCATCGCGAACGCGATGGAAGCTCCGCGATCACAAAGACCAAAATGGTCTGCAACTTAATGCAATACCCAACAATAACACTAAGGCCAAAAATCTTTTGATGGATCATCGGGATTCATCCGAAACCCCGTGAACACAAACCAACCATGCTACCCTACCAAAAATGGCATTCTGGACTCAATGAAATCGATAAAACTCCCTACGGAGATCGTTTTAATAAAAAGTAGGCCCCGCACCCAGAACCAACTCAGAACTCAAAACCCAAAAACAAGTTCGGATGCCCTGGGACCTAAACCAAAGGTCCCCCTAGCATAAAGTCGACATTCCAGAGCTAACGACATTGACAAAATTTTCATCCAAGACCGTCTTCTCTGAATGTTGACCAAAGTCAACCCTACCAGCCAAACTGACTTGAAAACCCATAAGGCGACACAAAACCAACCCGAAAGCACTCAGACGCAAACCAATGGTCCCACTAGACCAAAATCTCAATTTCAGAGCCAGCAGAACTGTCAAAATTTGATTCTAAGCACGTTTACCAAGAAAGTTGACCAAAGTTAAAGATTTTCTAAGTTCAAGTTCTAAAATAGGGAAATAGTCATAGTAACCTAACGAACAGCTCGGGCACCAAACCATCAGTCCCGACAAGTTATAAATGACTTATAGCCGCTATGGGAAAGCTCAAAAAATAGAAAAAGCACGAAAAATAGGAAAATGACTGGGAGGGTCGTTACATGTAACCATAGTGTTAGTATATTACCCCCTCTGGTGCCCCAAAGGTCCAATAAAGGCGGGATCCATGGAAGGACTCCTCCCAAGTACATATACTCCACCATACACCCCTAACCACGGTCACCCTTTTTTCCCTAGCACTTCGTTCGGAATTGTAACACCCCATACACGTATCCATCTATCGAATCCTAAATCCATCAAGGTTGCTGCATTTTCAGCAAACTGTGTGGTCACCACGGGCAGTGCCACAGGCGTCGTAGCTCAGACGGCCCGTAGGGTGCCCTGTGAAGACCGCACATTTAGATTGTGCCAGCTGCCTTAGTCCGACAGGCGGTCACGATGTGCATCGCAGGTGCAACATCCTGTAGAACCCACCGTCGGAATGGTCCAGCCATCCCTCCCCATCACCTAGTCCTCCAGATGGGGTAGGCCACGGGCATCATAAATGCGACGAGCTATAGGAGCTCGCCGTCGAAAGGGACTAGCAGACTCTAACCCAAGTACCCATGCCTGATGCCTTGGCTGATGGGCCGTCATGGATACGACACCCATCGGGTAACCCGTAAGGTGTCCCAGTTCCTAAAATTTTCATTCAAGTCCCAGGGGTATTTTAGTCATTTCCCATTCTATTATGTATTAAGTAAAGTCATTTTGACTATCTCTAGAAGGGTTTTCACCCATATTACCCTAAGTCCCTCTTAAGTTCATCATTCTTCACTCAAAAAGGAAAGTTCCTCTCAAGCTCAAGTCTCCAAGATCCAAGTCAAGTCTCCAAATTATTTTTCAATCAAGTGGTAATTTTTCACCAAGGTATGTGGGTTTTTAACAATGGGTTCCTTTCACCCTTGTGCCCAAAATACCCAATTCTTATGTTGAAATATGAACTTATGAAATTAGGATTTTGATCTAAATAGGGGAAAGTTTATGAAGACATTTTCAATGTTTAAATTCATGGTTTCTTATTGATTTCTCATGATTTGATTATGAAATCCTTATTGGTTTTGAAAGCCCAAGCATGAAAGTTGATTTCTAGCATGAAACTATGAATTTGCATGTTTTCAAGAGAAAGTTGGCATGATTAGATATAATGGCCTTTATGTATTTATGAAATTGCATGTTTTCAAGAGAAACTTGGCATGATTAGATATCATGGCCTTTATGGATTTATGAAATTGAATGCCTAATTCTTCACGTATGAATTTAGAAAGAAAAGAATGTTTTGAATTATGGCTATGCTAAGCTTTATGAACTATGATATGAAAGTTGCATGACACCCGATGTGTTTTCATACTTTATGAATAAGATTTGGCATGAGAGTATGCCCTTATTATGAACAAGATTTGGCATGAGAGTATGCTTTCATGACTATGAGCTATATGTATGCATGTTTTGGGAGTAGTATTTAGCACCTAGAGGACGGGGTGAGAGTACCCTTAGTCCCATAAACTACGTTGCCAGCGTAGATCATGATATTATATGATATGTGCCTTAAAGACTTATGAGAGTGGATCCACATTTTTATGTATGGTGTCCTTGCCTTAGCGGGGCATAGAACAGCTTTGCCCACTAGGATTATATAGTTGGGTATAGTGGCTTTTTCCTTGGCAGGGTTCAAAGTCAGCTTTGCTAACTAGGGTTATACAGTTAGATTCCATGTAGCTCACGTGGTCTCATGTCGGTTATAAGAAACTCCCGTATGTCATGTTTTCAAGTTTTCTAAGCTTTATGAACTATCATCTTGAAGTTGGCTTTTGCCTTATGATTAGCTTTTCATATTGATATTTGTCATGATACTTTATTATGCATGACATATGTTCAAGTACATTTTTAAAGCATATTTCCTTATTTATGCATCGCTCACATACTTAGTACATTCCATAGTACTAACGCATATTGTGCTGCATCCCTTTATGATGCAGACTCAGGTACCCCTTCTCAGCTTCGTGGCTAGATTCTCAGGCCACTTCCTTAGTCAACTGTGGTGAGTCCTCATGGTTCGAGGACTAGTTATGTTTTACTTATGTTAGATTTACCTCTATACTCTGAGTTAGCTAGGGTCTTGTCCTAGCAAATCTTTATGTTATGAATAGAGGCTTTCAGACATAGTTTTTACTCGAGTTCCATTTTTGGGTAACCCGTAAGGTGGCCTTTATGTATTTATGAAATTGTATGTTTTTAAGAGAAACTTGGCATGATTAGATATCATGGCCTTAGTGTATTTATGAAATTGCATGCCTAATTCTTCAAGTATAAATTTAGAAAGAAAAGCATGTTTTGAATTATGGTTGTGCTAAGCTTTATGAACTATGATATGAAAGTTGCATGACACCCGATGTGTTTTCATGCTTTATGAATAAGATTTGGCATTAGAGTATGCCCTTATTATGAACAAGATTTGGCATAAGAGTATGCCTTCATGATTATGAGCTATATGTATGCATGTTTTGGGAGTAGTATTTAGCACCGAGAGGACGGGGTGAGAGTACCCTTAGTCCCATAAACTACGTTGCCATCGTAGATCATGATATGATAAGATATGTGCCTTAAAGGCTTAAGAGAGTGGATCCACATTTTTATGTATGGTTTCCTTGCCTTAGCGGGGCATAGAATAACTTTGTCAACTAGGGTTATATAGTTGGGTATGGTGACTTGTTCCTTGGCAGGGTTAAAAGTCAGCTTTGCTAACTTGGGTTATACAGTTAAATTCCATGTAGCTCATGTGGTCTCATGTGGGTTATAAGAAACTCATGTATATCATGTTTTCAAGTTTTCTAAGCTTTATGAACTCTTATGAACTATCATCTTAAAGTTGGCTTTTGCCTTATGATCAGCTTTTTATGTTGATATCTGTCATGATACTTTATTATGCATGACATATGGTCAAGTATATTTTTAAAGCATGTTTCCTTATTTATGCATAACTCACATACTTAGTATATTCTATAGTACTAACGCAGATTGCGCTGCATCCTTTTATGATGCAGACTCAGGTACCCCTTCTCAGCTTCGTGGTTAGAGTCTCAAGCCACTTCGTTAGTCAGCTGTGTTGAGTTCTCATGGTTTGAGGACTAGTTATTTTTTCCTTATGTTAGCTTTACCTCTATACTCCGAGTTAGCTAGGGTCTTATCCTAGCAACTCTTTATGTTATGACTAGAGGCTTTCAGACATAGTTTGTACTCGAGTTTCCTTTTTGGATATTATATGTTATGGGGTTCTTAGACCCTTATTGATGTTTTTCTTATTGGATTTCTGTATTATGCTTCCGCTTATCTTTGTTATGCTTGAGAATGCTATGACCAAGGTTTAGCTTGGGATCCTTGTTGTCCCGAGTCCGATGTTACATCTAGGGGGTAGCCTCGGGGCGTGACAAACTTGGTATCAGAGCCTCAGGTTCAAGAGTCTGAGGATTTCTGAAAATCGCATCGAGTAGAGTCTTTTTCATGTGTGTAAAGTGCGCCACACATATGAAAGGGAAGCTATAAGGTGTATTAGAAAAGAAAAATCACTTTTTTCTTGATCACATCATGCGATAGAGCTTAAGTCTTATAATCCTCTAATCCTTATCTTATACATTTCAGATTATGCCTCCTCGTCGTGCTATGCCTCCCCGAGCCACTCGAAATGCCTCTCCTCAAGTTTAGGTTCCCGATGTCATGAATGATGAGTTTAGGAATTCTATTCACCTACAAGCTTAGACTTTGGCAAATCAATAGGTTCCTGCTCCTGTGTATCCTCAAGGTGGTGTAGCGGCCTGAGTTCGTAACTTTATCCGTATGAACCCTCTAGAGTTTTGGGGTTCGAAAGTGGGAGAGGACCCGCTCAATTTTATTGATGAGGTGAAGAAAATCTTTGAGGTTATGTAAGTAGCGGGTGTTGATTGTGTTGAGCTTGTATCCTATCAATTCAAGGATGTGGCTCATATTTGGTTCACGCAATGAAAGGAGGCTAGGGTGAGGAATGCGATCCCCACGACTTGGGAGTGTTTTGAGAGTTTTTTTTTGGATAGGATCTTTCCCCGTGAGTTGAGGCAAGCGAAAGTGGAGGAATTTGTGAACTTGAGACAAGGTTCAATGTTGGTGCAATAGTATATTTTGAAGTTCACTCAGTTGTCTAGATATGCTCCCTCCATGGTAGCGGACCTGCATGATCAAATGAGCAAGTTCATCTATGGTGTTTCTAATATAGTAAAGAAAGAGTATAGGTCTGCCTTGTTATTGAGTGACATGAACATCTCTTGTATCATGACTAATGCCCATCAAATTGATGGTGATGAGCTTAAGAAGATGGCTAGGGAGAACAAGAGGGGTAGATCCAAGGGATCAGGTTTTGGTAATCACAGGTCCGAAGGCGGATATCGCTCTTCCTTCCAGAAGAAGTCATCAGGACCGGTTCACTCTTCTGCTAGTGCTCCTACCCAGGCTCAAAAGCCTCATCATGATCAGGGTGGTAGAGGGTTTAGTTCTTATTCCCAGTCTCAGGGTAATGTTACTAAGGTACCCTCCTACCCACCTTGTGCTAAGTGTGGGAAGAATCATGTTGGCAAATGTTTGGACGGTACAAGTGGTTACTTTTGTTGTGGTCAGGCTGGACATCGTATCAAGGATTTCCCTTCAGCTAGGAAGGGGCAGGAAGGTGGTAGGACTCAGTCTACCCCAGCAGCTTCAGGTGGGACACCAGCCCCGCAGGGCACAGCTTTTAGTTCTGGTGGTCAGCGCTAGAACCATCTTTATGCCATGTCCTCCCGTCAGGATCAAGAGAGTTCTCCAGATGTGGTTACCGGTATGTTGAAAGTCTTCTCTCTTCATGTGCATGCCTTGTTGGATCCCGGTGTATCCTTATCTTTTGTAACCCCTTATGTGGCTTGTAATTTTAAGATTCGTCCTGAATTGATTTTAGAACCCTTTCATGTTTCTACTCCTGTTGGTGAGTCAGTCCTAGCCGAAAGAGCCTATCAAAATTACTCTATCTCAGTCCTTCATAGAGTCACTTCAACAAATTTAGTAAAGTTGGAGATGACTAATTTTGATGTCATTCTTGGTATGGATTGGTTGTATGCATGTTATGCCTCAGTTGATTGCCGCACTCGTGTATTTAGTTTCAAGTTTCCTAATGAACCTGTCCTAGAATGGCAAGGTAGTCCCTCTTTTTCGAAGGGTCGTTTCATATCTTATCTTAGGTCTAGGAAGATGATTTCTAAGGGTTATGTCTATCATATAGTTTAGGTTATAGACACGGAGTCCGAGACCCTGACTATTCAGTCGGTTCCTGTTATGAATGAATTTCTAGAAGTATTTCTCGATGATCTGCCTGGAGTCCCTCCGTAGCGGGAAATTGACTTTGGGATAGACCTTCTTCCGGATACAAATACTATCTCTATTCCTCCCTATAGAATGGCCCCTGTGGAACTCAAGGAGTTGAAGGATCAGCTGAAAGACTTGCTTGATAAGGGTTTCATCAGGCCTAGTATTTCTCCATTGGGTGCCCCAATTTTGTTTGTTCAGAAGAAGGATGGATCTCTTAGAATGTGTATTGACGACTGTCAATTGAACAAGGTCACAATCAAGAATAATTATTCCATTCCTAGGATTGATGACTTGTTCGATCAGCTATAGGGTGCTAATTTATTCTCCAAAATTGACCTTTGATCCGGATATCATCAGCTTTGGGTTCGGGAGTGTGATATCCCAAAGACAGCCTTCAGGACTCGGTATGGTCATTATGAGTTTGTTGTTATGTCTTTTGGTCTAACGAATGCTCCTGCAGCTTTTATAGATTTGATGAACCATGTGTTCAAACAGTATTTGGATATGTTCGTGATTGTTTTCATTGATGATATCCTCATCTACTCTCGGAGTGAGGAGGAGCATGTGAATTACTTGAAGGTTGTGTTGCAAACTCTCAAAGATAGACAGTTGTTTACTAAGTTTAGCAAGTGCGAGTTTTGGATGCAGTCTATTGTCTTTCTGGGTCATATTGTGACTAAAGATGGTATTCAGGTTGATTCTCAAAAGATTGAGGCGGTAAAGAACTGGCCTAGACCCACTTCCCCATCCGACATTAGAAGCTTCTTGGGTTTGGCTGGTTACTATAGGAGATTCGTAGAGGGGTTTTCCTCCCTTGATTCCCTATTGACTCGATTGACTCAAAAAAAGGTTAAGTTTCAGTGGTCTGACTCTTGTGAGAAAAGTTTCCAGGAATTGAAGACTCGATTGACTACAGCTCCAGTATTGGCTCTACTCGAGGGCCTTGATGATTTTGTTGTGTATTATGATGCCTCCAGAATTGGTTTGGGTTGTGTTTTGATGCAACAGGGCAAGGTTATTGCTTATTCCTCGAGACAGCTTAAGGTGAATGAGAAGAACTACCCCACTCATGAGCTTGAGCTAGCGGTCGTGGTTTTTGCTTTAAAGATTTGGAGACACTACTTGTATGGTGTGCATGTGGATGTTTTCACCGATATAAGAGTCTTCAATATGTGTTCACCCAAAAGGAATTGAATATGCAACAAAGGAGATGGCTTGAGCTCCTTAAGGATTATGATATGAGTGTGCTTTACCATCCGAGTAAGGACAATGTTTTTTGCGGATGCTTTGAGTAGATTATCCATGGGAAGTGTAGATTCCATTGAAGATAGAAAGGAGGAATTGGTTAAATAAGTTCATCGGCTTGCTCGGTTGGGAGTTTGCCTTATGGACTCGACCGAAGGTGGTGTGATTGTGATTAATGGTGCCGAATCAGCCTTGGTGGCTGAGGTGAAAGCCAAGCAAGACTAAGATCCCATTCTACTTCAGCTTAAGGGTGCAGTTCATCAACAGAGGGTTAAGGTTTTCTCCTAAAGGAGAGATGGTGTGCTTCGTTATCAGGGTCGCTTATGTATGCCAGATGTTGATGGGTTGAGACAGTAGATTTTGTCTGAGGCTCATAGTTCTAGATACTCTATTAATCCGGGTGCCACAAAGATGTACCATGATCTATGGGAATTCTTTAGGTGGAATGGTATGAAGAAGGACATAGCCGGGTTTGTGGCTAAGTGTCCCAACTATCAGCATGTAAAGGTGGAACATCAAAGGCCAGGTGGTATGCTTCAATATATTGACCTTCCCACTTGGAAATGGGAAGCAATCAATATGGACTTTATTACGAGTTTGCCTCGTACTCGAAGGCAACATGATTCATTTGGGTGATTGTCGACCGGATGACCAAGTTATCCCATTTCTTGGTTGTTAAGACTACAGATACAGCGGATGATTATTCCAGACTTTACATTCAGGAGATAGTTCGATTTCATGGTGTTCCCTTGTCTATCATTTTGGATAGAGGTCCTCAGTTTACATCTCAGTTTTGAAGGTCATTTTAGAAAGGTCTTGGCACCAAGGTAAAGCTTAGCACAACTTTTCATCCTCAGACAGACGGCCAGCCAGAGCGTACTATTCAGATTTTGGAGGATATGTTGAGAGCGTGTGTGAATGACTTCCAAGGAAATTGGGATGATCACTTACCTCTTATCTAGTTTGCCTACAATAACAGTTTCCACTCTAGCATCCAGATGGCTCCATATGAGGCACTTTATGGCCGAAGGTGTAGATCTCCTATTGGTTGGTTCGAGGTTGGTGAGGTAGCCTTGATTGGTCCAGATTTGGTTCATGAGACTATGGAGAAAGTTGAGCTTATTCGGGAAAGTTTGAAGACCGTTCAGAGTTGAAAAAAATCTTATGCGGATGTATGGAGAAGGGAGTTAGAGTTTGAAGTTGATGATTTGGTTTTCCTTAAGGTGTCACCCATGAAGGGAGTAATGAGATTTGGCAAGAAAGAAAAGCTCAGTCCATGTTTTGTAGGTCCTTATCGGATTTTTAGGAGAGTTGGTAGTGTCACTTATGAGTTGGAGTTTCCAACGGAGTTGGAAACGGTTCATCAAGTTTTCCATGTGTCCTTGTTGAAGAAGTGTATTGGCGATCCGAGCTTGATTGTCCCTTTGGAATATGTGGGTGTGAAGGATAGTCTCACTTATGAGGTGGTTCCCGTGGAGATCCTTGATCGTCAGATTAGGAGGTTGATAAACAAAGAAGTTGCTTCGGTGAAAGTCCTGTAGAGGAATCAGCTTGTAGAAGGGGCTACTTGGGAAGCGGGAGAGGTCATGAAGGCCAAGTATCCTCATCTATTTCCTTCCAACTCAGTTCCAGATTGAGGCACTAGTTTCCTCCTTAGTAAGTCCCTCTGATTCTACTCCATCAGTTCCTCTCATGATTCTAGCATGCATCCATGTTTTACAAAGTTACTTTATCATGTTTTCAAGTTGAAAATCTCAAGTCTTATGATTACCCTTTGATTTTTATGTTTTGATGTTTGGTTGGGCTGTCTTCCCCTCAGTTTCCCTTGTCTAGCCTTCATTCGAGGACGAATGATAGAAATGGGGAGATATTGTAAAACCCCGTACATGTATCCAGCTATCGAATCCTATATTTATCAAGGTTGCCATATTTTCTGCAAATTGTGTGGTCACCATGGGCAGTGCCACGGGCGTCGCAGCTCAGACGGCCCGTGGGGTTCCCCATGAAGACCGCATAGTTGGACTATGCCAGCTGCCTCAGTCCAATGGGCGATCATGATGGGCGTCGCAGGTGCGATGACCCGTAGGACCTGCCGTTGAAATGGTCCAGCCATCCCTCCCTATCACCTAGTCTTCCCGATGGGCTAGGCCACGGGCGTCGCAAATGCGATTGGCCGTAGGAACTTGCCGTCAAAAGGGACCAGCAAACCCCAACCCAAACGCCTATGCTCGATGCCTTGGCCGATGGGCCGTCGTGGGTACGACGCCCGTCAGGTAACCAGTAAGGCGGCCCAGTTCCTGAAATTTTTGATTTAAGTCCCAGGGGTATTTTAGTCATTTTCCATCCTATTATGTATTAAGTGAAGTTGTTTTGACTATCTCTAGAAGGGTTTTCACCCATATTACCCTAAGTTCCTCTTAAGTTCATCATTCTTTACTCAAAAAGGAAAGTTCCTCTCAAGCTCAAGTCTCCAAGCGTCAAGTCAAGTCTCCTAATTCTTTTCCAATCAAGTGGGTAATTTTCCACAAAGGTATGTGAGTTTTTAACAATGGGTTCCTTTCACCCTTATGCCCAAAATCCCCAATTCTTATGTTGAAATATGAACTTATGAAATTAGGGTTTTGATCTAAACTGGGGAAAGTTTATGAAATCGGTTTCTATGTTTAAATTCATGGTTTTTTTATTGATTTCTCATAATTTAATTATGATTTCCTTATTGATTTTGAAAGCCCAAGCATGAAAGTTGATTTCTAGCATGAAACTATGAATTTGCATGTTTTCAAGAGAAAGTTGGCATGATTAGATATCATGGCCTTTATGTATTTATGAAATTGCATGTTTTCAAGAGAAACTTGACATGATTAGATATCATGGCCTTTATGCATTTATAAAATTGTATGCCTAATTCTTCAAGTACGAATTTAGAAAGAAAAGCATGTTTTGAATTATGGCTATGCTAAGCTTTATGAACTATGATATGAAAGTTGCATGACACCCGGTGTGTTTTCATGCTTTATGAATAAGATTTGGCATGATAGTATCCCCTTATTATGAAGAAGATTTGGCATGAGAGTATGCTTTCATGACTATCCTTAGTCCCATAAACTACGTTGCTAGCGTAGGTCATGATATTATATGATATGTGCCTTAAAGGCTTATGAGAGTGGATCCACATTTTTATGTATGGTGTCCTTGCCTTAGCGGGGCATAGAACAACTTTTCCAACTAGGGTTATATAGTTGGGTATAGTGGCCTTTTCCTTCGAAGGGTTCAAAGTCAGCTTTGCTAACTAGGGTTATACAGTTAGATTCCATGTAGCTCACGTGGTCTCATGTCGGTTATAAGAAACTCCCGTATGTCAAGTTTTCAAGTTTTCTAAGCTTTATGAACTCTTATGAACTATCATCTTAAAGTTGGCTTTTGCCTTATGATCAACTTTTCATGTTGATATCTGTCATGATACTTTATTATGCATGACATATATTTAAGTACATTTTTAAAGCATGTTTCCTTATTTATGCATAACTCATATACTTAGTACATTCCATAGTAATAACGCATATTGCGCTGCATCCTTTTATGATGCAGACTCAGGTACCCCTTCTCAGCTTCGTGGCTAGAGTCTCAAGCCACTTCCTTAGTCAGCTGTGGTGAGTCCTCATGGTTCGAGGAGTAGTTATTTTTTCCTTATGTTAGCTTTACCTCTATACTCCGAGTTAACTAGGGTCTTTTCCTAGCAACCCTTTATGTTATGACTAGAGGCTTTCAGACATAGTTTGTACTCGAGTTCCCTTTTTGGATATTATATGTTATGGGGTTCTTAGACCATTATTAATGTTTTTCTTATTGGATTTCTGTATTATGCTTCCGCTTATCTTTTTTATGCTTGAGAATGCTATGACCAAGGTTTAGCTTGGGATCCTTATTGTCCCGAGTCCTATGTTACATCTAAGGGGTAGCCTCAGGGCGTGACAAACTTGGTATCAGAGCCTCAGGTTCAACAGTCCTAAGATGTTTGAAAATCGCATCGAGTAGAGTTTTTTTCATGTGTGTGAAGTGCGCCACACATATGAAAGGGAAGCTATAAGGTGTATTAGAAAAAAAAAATCACTTCTTTCATGATCACATCTTGCGGTAGAGCTTAAGTCTTATAATCCTCTAATCCTTATCTTATGCATTTAAGATTATTCCTCCTCACCGTGCTATGCATCCCCGAGCCACTCGAAATGCCGCTCCTCAAGTTTCGGTTCCCGATATCACGAATGATGAGTTTAAGAATTCTATTAACCTACTAGCTTAGACTTTAGCAAATCAATAGGCTCCTGCTCCTGTTCATCCTCAAGGTGGTGTAGCAGCCCGAGTTCATAACTTTATCCGTATGAACCCGCCAAAGTTTTGGGGTTCGAAAGTGGGAGAGGACCCGCTCAATTTTATTGATGAGGTGAAGAAAATCTTTAAGGTTATGTAAGTAGCGGGTGTTGATTGTGTTGAGCTTGCATCCTATCAACTCAAAGATGTGGCTCATATTTGGTTCATGCAATGAAAGGAGGCTAGGGTGAGGGATGCGATCCCCATGACTTGGGAGTGTTTTGAGAGATCCTTTCTTGATAGGTTCTTTCCCCGTGAGTTGAGGCAAGCGAAAGTGGAGGAATTTGTGAACTTGAGACAAGGTTCGGTGTCGGTGCAAGAGTATAGTTTGAAGTTCACTAAGTTGTCTAGATATTCTCCCTTCATGGTAGCAGACCTGCATGATCAAATGAGCAAGTTCATCTATTTTGTTTCTAATATAGTAAAGAAGGAGTGTAGCTCTGCCTTCTTATTGAGTGACATAAACATCTCTTGTATCATGACTCATGCCCATCAAATTGAGGGTGATAAGCTTAAGTAGATGGCTAGGGAGAACAAGAGGGGTAGATCCGAGGGATCAGGTTTTGGTCATCACAGGTTCGGAGGTGTACATCTCTCTTCCTTCCAGAAGAAGTCATCAGGCCCGGTTCACTCTTCTGCTAGTGCTCCTACCCAGCTCAAAAGCCTCAGCATGATTAGGGCTAGGAAGATGATTTCTAAGGGTTATGTCTATCATATAGTTCAGGTTATAGACACGGAGTCCGAGACCTCGACTATTCAGTCGGTTCCTGTTGTGAGTGAATTTCTAGAAGTATTTCTCGATGATCTGCCAAGAGTCCCTCCCTAGAGGGAAATTAACTTTGGGATAGACCTTCTTGCGGATACAAATACTAGCTCTATTCCTCCCTATAGAATGGCCCCTGCGGAACTCAAGGAGTTGAAGGATCAGCTGAAAGACTTGCTTGATTAGGGTTTCATCAGGCCTAGTATTTCTCTATTGGGTGCCCCAGTTTTGTTTGTTCAGAATATGGATGGATCTAGGCTACCTTTCCTATCCGCTTTTCTACAAGGTCTACTTGAAGACAGGGCCAAGCGTTTAGGTTGTTTAAGTAGGTTTGGGCTAAGGTCGTTGCGCTCCTGCCACCTCTTGGCAAAGTAGGCTGATGGGCAAGCCCCCTCCTGTCGCAATGGTGTGGGGCGTCAGAGGCTGTTACCCCGTGGCGAACTCGAAGGGGCTGAAGTTCGACGCAGAGCTTTTTGGTTGTTATGTTATAGCAGGACTGAGCACTCTTAGAATGTGTATAGACGACTGTCAATTGAACAAGGTCACAATCAAGAATAACTATCCCATTCCTAGGATTGATGACTTGTTCGATTAGCTTTAGGGTGCTAATTTATTCTCCAAAATCGACCTTTGATCCGGATATCATCAGCTTCGGGTTCGGGAATGTGATATCCCAAAGATAGCCTTCAGGACTCAGTATGGTCATTATGAGTTTGTTGTTATGTCTTTTGGTCTAACGAATGCTCCTGTAGCTTTTATGGATTTGATGAACCGTGTGTTCAAATAGTATTTGGATATGTTCGTGAGTGTTTTCATTGATGTTATCCTCATGTACTCTCGGAGTGAGGAGGAGCATGTGAATCACTTAAGGGTTGTGTTGCAAACTCTCAAAGATAGCAATTGCTTACTATGTTTAGCAAGTGCGAGTTTTGGATGCAGTCTATTGTCTTTCTGGGTCATATTGTGACTAAAGATGGTATTCAGGTTGATTCTCAAAAGATTGAGGCGGTAAAGAACTGGCCTAGACCCACTTCCCCATCTGACATTGAAGCTTCTTGGGTTTGGCTGGTTACTATAGGAGATTCGTAGAGGGGTTTTCCTCCCTTGATTCCCTATTGACTCGATTGACTCAGAAAAAGGTTAAGTTTTAGTGGTCCGACTCTCGTGAGAAAAGTTTCCAGGAATTGAAGACTCGATTGACTACATCTCCAGTATTGGCTCTACCCGAGGGCCTTGATGATTTTGTTGTGTATTGTGATACCTCCAAAATTGGTTTGGGTTGTGTTTTGATGCAACAGGGCAAGGTGATTGCTTACTCCTCGAGACAACTTAAGGTGAATGAGAAGAACTACCCCACTCATGATCTTGAGCTAGCGGCCGTGGTTTTTGCTTTAAAGATTTGGAGACACTACTTGTATTGTGTGCATGTGGATATTTTCAATGACATAAGAGTCTTCAATATTTATTCACCCAAAAGGAATTGAATATGCAACAAACGAGATGGCTTGAGCTCCTTAAGGATTATGATATGAGTGTGCTTTACCATCCGAGTAAGAACAATGTTTTGGAGGATGCTTTGAGTAGATTATCCATGGGAAGTGTAGCTTCCATTGAAGATAGAAAGGAGGAGTTGGTTAAATAAGTTCATCAGCTTGCTCGATTGGGAGTTTGCCTTATGGACTCGACCGAAGGTGGTGTGATTTTGACTATTGGTGCCGAATCATCCTTGGTGGCTGAGGTGAAAGCCAAGCAAGACAAAGATCCCTTTCTACTTCAGCTTAAGGGTACAGTTCATCAGCAGAGGGTTAAGGTTTTCTCCCAAGGGAGAGACTGTGTGCTTCGTTATCAGGGTCGCTCATGTGTGCCAGATGTTGATGGGTTGAGACAGTAGATTATGTCCGAGGATCATAGTTCTAGATACTCTATTAATCCGGGTGCCACTAAGATATACCATGATCTATGGGAAGTCTTTTGGTGGAATGGTAAGAAGAAGGACATAGCCGGGTTTGTGGCTAAGTGTCCCAACTGTCAGCATGTAAAGGTGGAACATCAAAGGTGTAACATCCCGTATTCTGCATATACTAGTCCTATTCATATATCACTTGATATAGCCTTGTTGTATAGGTGAGGGATCAAGTTTCTTATATGAGCAGTGATAGTTTAATGTGTATTGGGAGGTGCTGTAATGCCCCATTCAGTTCAGCACGTAAACGACCAAGTTAACCACGACAAAAGTATTTAAACTCGAGATGGTAAAGTTGTATTTGAGTAAATATTTAGGGTGAAGTGTTAAGTTATAGCAAAAAGGATTAGAAATTAGAAAATAGAATAAAATAAGTGAGCTGCTTGCTTGACTTAACTAAGCTAGTAGGTGACAAGTAGGTGCATCACCTACTTTGACTTATTGACCAGCCTAAAGAACTAGGTAGGTGCATCACCTACTAAGACTATTTTGACTAGCTTAGAGGGCCAAGTACACCCATCACCCACTTGAATAAATTCTGGCCCAAAGAAGTGAAAGAAAGGGAAAGAATTGGCAGCCAAGGCCCAATATGGTTAAGTCCAACAAAGCCCATGTAAAATGGCCAAGTAGGTGTATCACCTTCTTGACATTTTGTGGCTCAAAATGAGCAAGGAAAGTCGGCCAAAGCATCCCCCCTTTAAAGGGGTTAAGACCATCTTATTTCACTCATTTTAACTTGAAAAAATTAGATTTTAGAAGTTCTTTCTTTCTCTCTCTCTTAGCTTCACATAGCAGCCATAAAATACCATTAGGGTTCTTAAGTATTCTCCCTCTTTTCCAGCTATGTTGAAGGGGAGTTCAAGCTCTTGAAGAAGTACAAGTTAGGAGGACAGATTTTCAGAATTTAAGGTAAAGTTACTGCCCATTTTTACCCCTTTTTATATGCAAGTTTGATGAAGAATTCTGTATGTGTTTGTGTCAAGAACCATGGGGTAGTGATTGGAATCCTTGAGTTAAAAATACTTTCTTATTATGTTGAAGGATGTTTGAGATTGTTTTAGGAGCGGTTTTATGTGTATATATTTGGGACAACATGGTTGAACTTGTAAAAGGGTGTGTGAAGTTGTATTGAAGTATGGAAGTAGGGTGTGGTAATACACGACTTAATTGGGTGTTATGTTAACTTGCTGCCTGCACACCTTTGTATGTTGTTTTGGTATATGTTGTGAAGTTGGAAGAGTTTCAAGGGACCTTATGAGAAGGTCGTACAGTATGTAGATATGTTTAGAGGAGAAGAGGTGAAAGGAACACTCTTGGTTTGATCAATTACGAGCTTACTGCCTAGTTACTGATTTAGTGGGATAAAGTAGCCCAAATTGGTTAACTAGATACTAATACTAGTTTTGCCACGTATTTCATTGTAGATAAATAATCTGAAAGGGGGAAGCTTAATTCATTGTAATATCCGACTTACACAACAAGATATGTAAGGTTTCTCAGTTTCATATTCCTTGGCATGAACTCTTATATTTGTGTTTTTACCAACGAAGTGAGTTTCCTAGTAAAGGTACTTTCAATAACAAGCTTTGTGAGTTATTTTCTAAGCCAAATGAGGTTCATTGTATCATATAAGCTCCTAAACAGTACATTGATGTTACGTTTGCTCCTTATATCATTGTTACTACCTTAAGTGCATGTTCACATGACTTCTACTACTGGTCCATAGTTTTGAGCTCAATAAAGGTTACAACCACCAAAGTAACAATCTCAAAGATTAAAGAAACTAAATGAAGTAATCTGTATATGTGTGGGTGGCAGCCCAGGGGTGAAAGCCTAGCATGGGTCGATCCCTATTTGTGTACTTATGGGTGGCAGCCTAGGGGCGAAAGCCTAGCATGGGTCGATCCCAATTTATATATTTATGAGGGCAGCATCCCAGGGGTTAAATTGCCTAGCATGGGACTCCTCTTCTACCACTGATCAGTTTGTCACGTGTATTACATGCCTTACAATGATCATAAAGCAAAGCAGAGTAACCAAAGAACGTAATATACATGATTTCACAAGTGTAAGCAAATGTGATCTTCTGTTCCTATTTACATGTTTATGCACTGATACCTGATTCTATTTGAGCTCTTGTTTACATATGGTTTACTTTATGCCTTACATATTCAGTACATTCTCTCGTACTGACGTCCCTCATGGGGATGCTGCATTTCATGCCGCAGGCACATGTACTTTGGCTAGTAGACCTCCCCAGTAGGAGCACATGACACTCGGCTGCTGTTGGTGAGCTCCAGGTTGATTCGGGGCTTTACCGAGTCTTTGGTATATATTTTGGGTATTGTATAGCTAAGGGTAAGGCGGGGCCCTGTCCCGACCTAAACTAAGTTTGTCTATCTTGTAGAGGCTTTGTAGACCAATGTTAAAGTAAAACTTAGTTATGTCTTTGCTCTTAACAGTTGTTGCCTCAATGGTTAGATCGTGTACATAAGTTTTGGGCCTATCTATGTTGGTCTTGTTATTCAGGCAGCTTATCTATAGTCAAAGCTTCTTAATTGTCATAGTTATATGCATGATGAATCACAGGTTAATAGTTGGTTCTCTCGGGCCTTTAGGGCATCGAGTGCCTGTCCGTCTAAATGGAATTTGAGGCGTGACAAAAGTGGTGTCAGAGCAGGTCATCCTAGGGAGTCTACAAAGCCGTGTTTATGTAGAGTCTTGCTTATGGGTGTGTTGTGCACCACATCTATAAACAGGAGGCTACGGGACATTTAGGAGTTGTCTCTTTTTCTTCATCTCTTAGATCGTGCAATAGAGCCAATGTTATAGGTTTATCATATCTAACCTTTAAATTGTTTTCATTATAGCAAAAATGCCGGTTACTAGGAAAAGTAAGAGTATTGGTAAGCAAGTAGTTGTGGCTACTGGAGAAGGGACCAGCAAATCACCACCTAGATGAGCTAATCAAAGTGAGGCTCAACTGTCTTCATCACGGACTTCCTCCACTCCTCCGTCTCCAGAAGAGCTAAGGAGGGCAGCAGCACTCCAAGAACCACCGGTTAATGCTACTGACCAAGATTTAAAGAATGCAGTCCAATTGTTGACTCGTATACTTTCTGGTCAAGGACAAGGGCAAGCAGGTCCAATTGCAGGTACTAGTGGTGCAAATAGGGAAGCTAGTGTGCGGATATGTGATTTCCTTAATTTGGACCCTCCATCATTCACCAGGTCAGATCCTAATGAAGATCCGCAAGACTTTATTGATCAAATCCAAAGGACCTTAGATATTATGCATGTATCTGGTAAGGAAGCAGTTGAGTTGGCAACATATAGATTAAAAGGTGTGACTATATTGTGGTACGAAGCTTGGAAACAATCTAGGGGTATAAATACACCTTCAGCTAAATGGAAAGAGTTTAAAAAGGCATTCCTTGACCATTATCTGCCATTGGAGATTCGGGAGGCCCGTGCAACTCAGTTCTTAAATCTTCACCAAGGGAATATGAGCGTGAGAGAGTATAGTCTCAAGTTTAATTCTTTTTCCAGGTATGCTCCTAATGTAGTAGCTACTATGGAGGATAGAGTTCATCATTACGTGGATAGATTGGATTCATATCTGGTTAGGGATTATACTATTGCTGCTTTGAACAAAGATATGGATTTAGAGAGGATACAGGCTTTTGCAAAAAAGATGGAGGATCAAAGGCAAAGGAGAAGGACACAAGAGTCGGAAAGAGGGCAGTCCAAGAGGGCCAGATCTATGGGCCAGTTTACGCCATCCCAAGGTGAATTTAGGCCTCAGTTTTCTAATAGATTGGCTAGGCCATCATCTTCCTACTCTACAGCTAGCGCTCCACCTCGGTTTCAAGGGTCTAGGGCTAATCAATTTGGGCAAAGGAGTGAGAGTCAAGGCTCACAAGTAGCGGGGTACCAAGAACAGGGAAGTGCGACCCAACCAAGACCTCCTAGACAGTCTTGTAAACAATGTGGAAGAAATCATCCAGGTATATGTCGGCTTGGGAACAAATATTTATTTTTGGTGTGGTACACCAGGACACATGATGAGAAATTACCCTCAAAAGGGCATGGGTAGCATGGCACAACCTACTGGATTGATTGCTGCATCATCATCATCGGTGCCTTCTTTAGGTAGGGGGCCATAGGTGCCTGCAGGTCGTGGTAGAGGTGGTAGGGGAACTGCTATTTCTAGTGGAGTTCAAAATCGTACATATGCTCTAGCGGAATGACAGATTTTGCAGGCTTCACCTGATTTGGTTACAGGTACATTGTCCATCTTTTCATATAATGTATATGCATTAATTGATCCAGGCTCTACAATATCATATGTAACTCCATTGATTGCTGGAAAGTTTGAAGGAACGCCAGAATTATTGGTTAAACCATTTGAAGTATTTACGCCAACTAACGAGTCTATTATAGCTAGAAAAGTCTATCGTAATTGCATAGTAACTGTTTGTGACCGTAACACATTGGCTGACCTTGTTGAGCTAGATATAATAGATTTTGACGTTATAATGGGTATGGATTGGTTGGATTCATGTTATGCCACGGTAGATTGCCGAGCTAAGAGGGTGAGTTTTTATTTTCCAAAAGAGGCAGTCCTTGAATGGAAAGGTAATGTTGGGACACCAAGAGGTAAGTTTATTTCTTATCTTAAGGCAAAGAAGATGATGTCCAAAGGGTACATATGTCATCTAGTGAGAGTGAGAGATATAGATGCGGAGCCACTAGATCTTCAGTCTATTACAGTGGTAAATGAATTTTCTGATGTATTTCTCGAAGAGCTTCCAGGTTTGCCTCCAGAACGAGAGATAGAGTTTGGTATTGATGTGATTCCAGGTACTCAACCCATCTTCATCCCTCCATATAGGATTGCCCCAGTAGAATTACAAGAATTGAAGGAGCAATTAAAATATTTGTTAGAAAAGGGATTCATAAAGCCTAGTATATCCCCTTGGGGAGCACAGGTTTTATTTGTACGCAAGAAAGATGGCTCATTGAGAATGTGTATTGACTATCGGCAGTTGAATAAGGTGACAATTAAGAACAAATATCCCCTTTCTAGGATTCATGATTTGTTTGACCAGTTACAGGGTGATAAGTGTTTCTCGAAGATTGATTTGAGGTCGGGTTATCATCAAGTAAAAGTCAAAGAGAAAGATATACCCAAGACAGCTTTCCGAACACGGTATGGTCATTTTGAATTTTTAGTTATGTCATTTGGGCTAACAAATGCACCAGCAACTTTTATGGATCTGATGAATAGGGTGTTCAAGCCATTCTTGGACGTGTTTGTGATTGTATTCATAGATGATATCTTGGTCTATTCAAGATCAAAGGAGGACCATGCTAATCACTTGTCGAAGGTATTACAGGTTCTTCATGATCGTAAGTTATATGCAAAGTTTTCTAAATGTGAGTTTTTGTTAAAATCTATGGCATTCTTGGGTCATATTGTCTCTGATGAAGGAATAAGGGTTGATACTCAAAAGATAGAAGCCGTGAAGAACTGGCCAAGACCTACAACACCTACGGAGGTTCGTAGTTTCCTTGGGTTGGCAGGTTATTATAGAAGGTTTGTTGAGGGATTTTACTCTATTTCTGCACCCTTAACAAAGCTAACAAACAAGGCAGCCAAGTTCCAATGGAGCGATGCATGCGAAAGAAGCTTCCAAGAGCTGAAAAAATAAGTTGACTTCTACACCTTTATTGGTACTTCCAGAAGGCATAGAAGGGTATGCAGTGTATTGTGATGCGTCGGGAGTGGGATTAGGATGCGTATTGATGCATCATGGTAAAGTAATAGCTTATGCCTCAAGACAGTTGCGGCCACATGAGAAAAATTATCCAACCCATGATCTAGAGCTAGCAGCGGTTGTATTTGCTTTAAAGATATGGCGCCACTACTTGTATGGGGTTCATGTTGACATATATATGGACCATGAGAGCTTGCAATATATCTTTAAGCAGAAGGATCTGAATATGAGGCAAAGAAGATGGCTTGAGTTATTAAAAGATTATGATGTTGATATCTTGTATCATCCGTGGAAAGCAAATGTGGTGGCCGATGCTTTAAGTCGTAGGACAATGGCAAACACCTATGGGCAGTCCATGGAAAGACAAAGAATAACTAAGGATCTATACCAACTAGCTAGCTTGGGGGTTCGCCTTCTTGAATCTCAAGATGAAGGAATTATTGTGCAAAATGCAGCAGAATCCTCATTAGTAGTCGAAGTAAAAGAGAAGCAATATAAGGATCCTATTCTATTACAGCTTAAGGAGAATGTACAAAAAGGGGTGACAAAGGCATTTGAGTTTACGCAAAACAAAGTACTGCAGTGCCAAAACAGATTGTGTGTGCCTAATATAGATGGACTAAGGGAGAGAATTATGACAGAAGCACATCATTCAAGATATTCTATCCATCCAGGCTCAACTAAAATGTATCATGACTTGAAAGGAGTGTATTGGTGGAGTGACATGAAGAAGAACATTGCAGAATTTGTTTCTCAATGTCCAAATTGTCATTAAGTTAAAGTAGAGCACCAAAAGCCTGGAGGTTATATGCAACATATAGACCTTCCAATTTGGAAGTGGGACATGATCAACATGGATTTTGTCACTGGTCTGCCTTGCTCATTTCGGAAGTTTGACTCCATATGGGTGATAGTTGATAGACTCACCAAATCAGCCAACTTCTTGCCGGTTAAGGCTACTTATACAGTTGAAGAGTATGCAAGGTTGTATATTAAAGAGATAGTTCGTCTACATGGAATCCCAATCTCTATTATATTTGATAAGGGAGATCAATTCACCGCGAATTTTTGGAAATCATTTCAGAAGAGTTTGGGAACACAAGTGAATATAAGTACGGCCTTTCACCCTCAAACGGATGGTCAGGCAGAACGTACAATTCAAACACTTGAGGATATGTTACGAGCTTGTGTATTGGACTTTAAAGGTATCTGGGATGACCATATACCACTTATTGAGTTTTCTTACAACAATAGCTACCATTCAAGTATCAAAATGGCACCTTATGAAGCTTTATATGGGAGGAAGTGTAGATCACCAATCTGATGGTTTGAAGTGGGTGAAACTACCTTATTTGGGCCAGATCTTGTTCATCAATCAATGGAAAAAGTTAAGGTGATACAACAACGGCTGGCAACGGCTTAAAGTCGATACAAATCATATGCAGATATTAGAAGAAGAGGGTTGGAGTTTGCTATAGGAGATTGGGTATTTTTTAAGGTGTCACCAATGAAAGGGGTGATGAGATTTGGTAAAAAGGGAAAGTTAAGTCCACGCTATATAGGGCCATATAATATTATTCGAAGAGTTGGCCAAGTCGCATATGAGTTAGAGCTACCCTAAGAGCTTTCAACAGTCCATCCAGTATTTCATGTCTCAATGCTTCGAAAGTGTATAGGTGACCCATCTCGTATTACTCCTACTGAAGATGTACAAGTTATGGGAGATCTCACTTATGAAGAAGTACCCATTACTATTCTGGATCGCCAAGTTAAGAGGCTAAGAAATAAGGAAGTAGCTTCCGTAAAAGTACTGTGGAGAAACCAACAAGTAGAAGAAGTTACATTGGGAAGCGGAAGAAGCGATGAAATCCAAGTATCCTCATCTATTTCAGTCCGATGATAAAGGTGGAAGTGTCGAGTTGAGGCATTAACGAGTAAGTATAAGTCTATATATATTATCTGTCTAATAGTGGTACTTAACTTAGGCTTGAGCTTGGTTGGGCTGGTTAACTTTAATATCATTCGAGGACGAATGTTCCTAAGAAGGGGAGGATGTAACATCCTGTATTCTGCATATACTAGTCCTATTCATATATCACTTGATATAGCCTTGTTGTATAGGTGAGGGATCGAGTTTCTTATATGAGCAGTGATAGTTTATTGTGTATTGGGAGGTGCTGTAATGCCTCATTCAGTTCAGCACGTAAACGGCCAAGTTAACCACGACAAAAGTATTTAAACTCGAGATGGTAATGTTGTATTTGAGTAAATATTTAGGGTGAAGTGTTAAGTTAAAGCAAAAGGGATTAGAAATTAGAAAATAGAATAAAATAAGTGAGTTGCTTGCTTGACATAACTAAGCTAGTAGGTGACAAGTAGGTGCATCACCTACTTTAACTTATTGACCAACCTAAAAAACTAGGTAGGTGCATCACCTACTAAGACTATTTTGACTAGCTTAGAGGGCCAAGTACACCCATCACCCACTTGAATAAATTCTGGCCCAAAGAAGTGAAAGAAAGGGAAAGAATTGGCAGCCAAGGCCCAATAAGGTTAAGTCCAACAAAGCCCATGTAAAATGGCCAAGTAGGTGTATCACCTTCTTGACATTTTGTGGCTCAAAATGAGCAAGGAAAGTCGGCCAAAGCAGCCCCCCTTTAAAGGGGTTAAGACCAGCTCATTTCACTCATTTTAACTTGAAAAAAAAACAGATTTTAGAAGTTCTTTCTTTCTCTCTCTCTTAGCTTCACATAGCAGCCATAAAATACCATTAGGGTTCTTAAGTATTCTCCCTCTTTTCAAGCTAAGTTGAAGGGGAGATCAAGCTCTTGAAGAAGTACAAGTTGGGAGGACAGATTTTCAGAATTTAAGGTAAAGTTACTGCCCATTTTTACCCCTTTTTATATGCAAGTTTGATGAAGAATTCTGTATGTGTTTGTGTCAAGAACCATGGGGTAGTGATTGGAATCCTTGAGTTAAAAATACTTTCTTATTATGTTGAAGGATGTTTGGGGTTGTTTTAGGAGCGATTTTATGTGTATATATTTGGGACAACTTGGTTGAACTTGTAAAAGGGTGTGTGAAGTTGTATTGAAGTATGGAAGGAGGGTGTGGTAATACACCACTTAATTGGGTGTTATATTAACTTGCTGCCTGCACACCTTTGTATGTTGTTTGGTATATGTTGTGAAGTCGGAAGAGTTTCAAGGGACCTTATGAGAAGGTGGTACAGTATGTAGATATGTTTAGAGGAAAAGAGGTGAAAGGAACACTCTTGGTTTGATCAATTACGAGCTTACTGCCTAGTTACTGATTTAGTGGGATCAAGTAGCCCAAATTGGTTATCTAGCTACTAATACTAGTTTTGCCACATATTTCATTGTAGATAAATAATCTGAAAGGGGGAAGCTTAATTCGTTATAATATCCGACTTACACAACAAGGTATGTAAGGTTTCTCAGTTTCATATTCCTTGGCATGAACTCTTATATTTGTGTTGTTACCAACGAAGTGAGTTTCCTAGTAAAGGTACTTTCAACAACAAGCTTTGTGAGTTATTCTCTAAGCCAAATGAGGTTCATTGTATTATATAAGCTCCTAAACAGTACGTTGATGTTACATTTGCTCTTTATATCATTCTTACTGCCTTAAGTGCATGTTCACATGACTTCTACTACTGGTCGATAGTTTTGAGCTCAATAAAGGTTACAACCACCAAAGTAACAATCTCAAAGATTAAAGAAACTAAATGAAGTAATCTGTATATGTGTGGGTGGCAGCCCAGGGGTGAAAGCCTAGCATGGGTCGATCCCTATTTGTGTATTTATGGGTGGCAGCCTAGGGGCAAAAGCCTAGCATGGGTCGATCCCAATTTGTATATTTATGAGGGCAGCATCCCAGGGGTTAAATTGCCTAGCATGGGACTCCTCTTCTACCACGGATCAGTTGGTCACGTGTATTACATGCCTTACAATGATCATAAAGAAAAGAAGAGTAACCAAAGAACGTAATATACATGATTTCACAAGTGTAAGCAAATGTGATCTTCTGTTCTTATTTACATGTTTATGCACAGATACCTGATTCTATTTGAGCTCTTGTTTACATATGGTTTACTTTATGCCTTACATATTCAGTACATTCTCTCGTACTGACGTCCCTCATGGGGACGCTGCATTTCATGCTGCAGGCACATGTACTCTAGCTAGTAGACCTCCCCAGTAGGAGCACAGGACACTCGGCTGCTGTTGGTGAGCTCCAGGTTGATTCAGTGCTTTACCGAGTATTTGGTATATATTTTGGATATTGTATAGCTAAGGGTAAGGCGGGGCCCTGTCCTGACCTAAACTAAGTTTGTCTATCTTGTAGAGGCTTTGTAGACCAATGTTAAAGTAAAACTTAGTTATATCTTTGCTCTTAACAGTTGTGGCCTCAATGGCCAGATCGTGTACATAAGTTTTGGGTCTATCTATGTTGGTCTTGTTATTCAGGCAGCTTATCTATAGTCAAAGCTTCTTAATTGTCATAGTTATATGCATGATGAATCACAGGTTATAAGTTGGTTCTCTCAGGCCTTTAGGGCATTGAGTGCCTGTCCGTCTAAATAGAATTTGAGGCGTGACAAAAGGCCAGGTGGTATGCTTCAATATATTGACCTTCCCACTTGGAAATAGGAAGCAATCAATATGGACTTTATTATGGGTTTTTCTCGTATTGGAAGGCAACATGATTCATTTGGGTGATTGTCGACCGAATGACCAAGTTATCCCATTTCTTGGTTGTTAAGACTACGGATACAGCGGATGATTATGCTAGACTTTACATTCAGGAGATAGTTTGATTTCATGGTGTTCCCTTGTCTATCAATCTTGATAGAGGTCCTCAGTTTACATCTCAGTTTTGGAGGCCATTTTAGAAAGGTCTTGGCACCAAGGTAAAGCTTAGCACAACTTTTCATCCTCAGACAGACGGCCAGCCAGAGCGTACTATTCAAATTTTGGAGGATATGTTGAGAGCGTGTGTGATTGACCTGCAAGGAAATTGGGATGATCACTTACCTCTTATCGAGTTTGCCTACAATAGAAATTTCCACTCTAGCATCCAGATGGCTCCATATGATGCACTTTATGGCCGGAGGTGTAGATCTCCTATTGGTTGGTTCGAGGTTGGTGAGGCAGCCTTGATTGGTCCAGATTTGGTTCATGAGACTATGGAGAAAGTTCAGCTTATTCGGGAAAGGTTGAAGACCGCTCAGAGTTGAAAAAAATCTTATGCGGATGTATGGAGAAGGGAGTTAGAGTTTGAAGTTAATGACTGGGTTTTCCTTAAGGTGTCACCCATGAAGGGACTAATGAGATTTGGCAAGAAAGAAAAGCTCATTCCCTGTTTTGTAGGTCCTTATCAGATTTTGAGGAGAGTTGGTAGTGTCGCTTATGAGTTGGAGTTTCCAACAGAGTTGGAAACGGTTCATCCAGTTTTCCATGTGTCATTGTTGAAGAAGTGTGTTGGCGATCCGAGCTTGATTGTCCCTTTGGAAGATGTGGGTGTGAAGGATAGTCTCACTTATGAGGAGGTTCCCGTGGAGATCCTTGATCATCAGATTGGGAGTTTGAGAAACAAAGAAGTTGCTTCGGTGAAAGTCCTGTAGAGGAATCAGCTTGTAGAAGGGGCTACTTGGGAAGCGAGGGAGGCCATGAAGGCCAAGTATCCTCATCTCTTTCCTTTCGACTCAGTTCCAGCTTGAGGTACTAGTTTCCTCCTTAGTAAGTCCCTCCAATTCTACTCCATCAGTTCCTCTCATGATTCTAGCATGCATCCATGTTTTACAAAGTTAGTTTATCATGTTTTCAAGTTGAAAATCTCAAGTCTTATGATTACCCCTTGATTTCTATGTTTTGATGTTTGGTTGGGCTGTTTTCCCCTAAGTTTCCCTTGTCTATCCTTCACTCGAGGATGAATGATCCCAAGGGGGGATATTGTAACACCCCGTACATGTATCCAGCTATCGAATCATAAATTCATCAAGGTTTCTATATTTTTTGCAAATTGTGTGGTCACCACGGGCGGTGCCACGGGCGTCGCAGCTCTGACAGCCCGTGGGGTTCCCCGTGAAGACCGTATAGTTGGACTGTGCCAGCTGCCTCAGTACAACGGGCGATCATGATGGGCATCGCAGGTGCGATGGCCCGTACGACCTGCCGTCGAAATGGTCCAGCCATCCCTCCCTATCACTTAGTCTTCCCGACAGGCTAGGCCACGGGCGTCGCAAATGCGATGGGCCGTAGGAACTTGCCATCAAAAGGGACCAGCAAACCCCAACCCAAGCACCCATGCCCGACGCCTTGGCCGATGGGCCGTCGTGGGTACGACGCCCGTCAGGTAACCTGTAAGGTGGCCCAGTTCCTGAAATTATTCATTTAAGTCCCAGGGGCATTTTAGTCATTTTCCATCCTATTATGTATTAAGTGAGAGTATGCCCTTATTATGAACAAGATTTGGCATGAGAGTATGCTTTCATGACTATGAGCTATATGTATGCATGTTTTGGGAGTAGTATTTAGCACCTAGAGGACGGGGTGAGAGTACCCTTAGTCCCATAAACTACGTTGCCAGCGTAGGTCATGATATTATATGATATGTGCCTTAAAGGCTTATGAGAGTGGATCCATATTTTTATGTATGGTGTCCTTGCCTTAGCGGGGCATAGAACAACTTTGCCAACTAGGGTTATATAGTTGGGTATAGTGGCTTTTTCCTTGGCAGGGTTCAAAGTCAGCTTTGCTAACTAGGGTTATACAGTTAGATTCCATGTAGCTCGCGTGGTCTCATGTCGGTTATAAGAAACTCCCGTATGTCATGTTTTTAAGTTTTCTAAGCTTTATGAACTTTTATGAACTATCATCTTGAAGTTGGCTTTTGCCTTATGATTAGCTTTTCATGTTGATATTTGTCATGATACTTTATTAAGGATGACATATGTTCAAGTACATTTTTAAAGCATGTTTCCTTATTTATGCATCGCTCACATACTTAGTACATTCCATAGTACTAACGCGTATTGCGTTGCATCCTTTTATGATGCAGACTCAGGTACCCGTTCTCAGTTTCGTGGCTAGAGTCTCAGGCCACTTCCTTAGTCATCTGTGGTGAGTCCTCATGGTTCGAGGACTAGTTATGTTTTCCTTATGTCAGCTTTACCTCTATACTCCGAGTTAGCTAGGGTCTTGTCCTAGCAACTCTTTATGTTATGACTAGAGGCTTTCAAACATAGTTTTTACTCGAGTTTCCTTTTTGGGTAACCCGTAAAGTGGCATTTATGTATTTATGAAATTGTATGTTTTTAAGAGAAACTTGGCATGATTAGATATCATGGCCTTAATGTATTTATGGAATTGCATGCCTAATTCTTCAAATATGAATTTAGAAAGAAAAGCATGTTTTGAATTATGGCTATGCTAAGCTTTATGAACTATGATATGAAAGTTGCATGACACCCGATGTGTTTTCATGCTTTATGAATAAGATTTGGCATTAGAGTATGCCCTTATTATGAACAAGATTTGGCATGAGAGTATGCCTTCATGATTATGAGCTATATCTATGCATGTTTTGGGAGTAGTATTTAGCACCGAGAGGACGGGGTGAGAGTACCCTTAGTCCCATAAACCACGTTGCCATCGTAGGTCATGATATGATATTATATGTGCACTAAAGGCTTATGAGAGTGGATCTACGTTTTTATGTATGGTGTCCTTGCCTTAGCGGGGCATAGAACAACTTTGACAACTAGGGTTATATAGTTGGGTATGGTGGCTTGTTCCTTGGCAGGGTTCAAAGTCAGCTTTGCTAACTGGGGTTATACAGTTAGATTCCATGTAGGTCACGTGGTCTCATGTGGGTTATAAGAAACTCATGTATATCATGTTTTCAAGTTTTCTAAGCTTTATGAACTCTTATGAACTATCATCTTAAAGTTGGCTTTTGCCTTATGATAAGCTTTTCATGTTGATATCTGTCATGATACTTTATTATGCATGACATATGTTCAAGTACATTTTTAAAGCATGTTTCCTTATTTATGCATAGCTCACATACTTAGTACATTCCATAGTACTAACGCATACTGCGCTGCATCCTTTTATGATGCAGACTCAGGTACCCCTTCTCAGCTTCGTGGCTAGAGTCTCAAGCCACTTCCTTAGTCAGCTGTGGTGAGTCCTCATGGTTCGAGGACTAGTTATTTTTTCCTTATATTAGCTTTACCTCTATACACCGAGTTAGCTAGGGTCTTGTCCTAGCAACCCTTTATGTTATGACTAAATTCATCAAGGTTGCTATATTTTCTGCAAATTGTGTGGTCACCACGGGCAGTGCCACGGGCGTCGCAACTCTGACGGCCCGTGGGGTTCCCCGTGAAGACCGCATAGTTGGACTGTGCCAGCTGCCTTAGTCCAACGGGCGATCATGATGGGCTTCGCAGGTGCGATGGCCCGTAGGACCTGCCGTCGAAATGGTCCAGCCATCCCTCCCTATCACTTAGTCTTCCCGACAGGCTAGGCCACGGGCATCGCAAATGCGATGGGTCGTAGGAACTTGCCAGCAAAAGGGACCAGCAAACCCCAACCCAAGCACCCATGCCCGATGCCTTGGCCGATGGGCCGTCGTGGGTACGACGCCCGTCAGGTAACCAGTAAGGTGGCCCAGTTCGTGAAATTTTTCATTTAAGTCCCAGGGGCATTTTAGTCATTTTCCATACTATTATGTATTAAGTGAAGTTGTTTTGACTATCTCTAGAAGGGTTTTCACCCATATTACCCTAAGTTCCTCTTAAGTTCATTATTATTCACTCAAAAAGAAAAGTTCCTCTCAAGCTCAAGTCTCCAAGCTTCAAGTCAAGTCTCCTAATTCTTTTCCAATCAAGTCGGTAATCTTCCACCAAGGTATGTGGATTTTTAACAATGGGTTCCTTTCACCCTTGTGCCCAAAATCCCCAATTCTTATGTTGAAATATGAACTTATGAAATTAGAGTTTTGATCTAAATTGGGGAAAGTTTATGAAATCAGTTTCTATGTTTAAATTCATGGTTTTTTATTGATTTCTCATAATTTTGATTATGATTTCCTTATTGGTTTTGAAATCCCAAGCATGAAAGTTGTTTTCTAGCATGAAACTATGAATTTGCATGTTTTCAAGAGAAAGTTGGCATGATTAGATATCATGGCCTTTATGTATTTATGAAATTGTATGTTTTCAAGAGAAACTTGGCATGATTAGATATCATGGCCTTTATGGATTTGTGAAATTGTATGCCTAATTCTTCAAGTATGAATTTAGAAAGAAAAGCATGTTTTGAATTATGGCTATGCTAAGCTTTATGAACTATGATATGAAAGTTGCATGACACCCGATGTGTTTTCATGCTTTATGAATAAGATTTGGCATGATATTATGCCCTTATTATGAACAAGATTTGGCATGAGAGTATGCTTTCATGACTATGAGCTATATGTATGCATGTTTTGGGAGTAGTATTTAGCACCTAGAGGACGGGGAGAGAGTACCCTTAGTACCATAAACTACGTTGCCAGCGTAGGTCATGATATTATATGATATGTGCCTTAAAGGCTTATGAGAGTGGATCCATATTTTTATGTATGGTGTCCTTTCCTTAGCGGGGCATAGAACAACTTTGCCAACTAGGGTTATATAGTTGGGTATAGTGGTTTTTTCCTTTGCAGGGTTCAAAGTCAGCTTTGCTAACTAGGGTTATACAGTTAGATTCCATGTAGCTCACGTGGTCTCATGTCGGTTATAAGAAACTCCCGTATGTCATGTTTTTAAGTTTTCTAAGCTTTATGAACTTTTATGAACTATCATCTTGAAGTTGGCTTTTGCCTTATGATTAGCTTTTCATGTTGATATTTGTCATGATACTTTATTAAGCATGACATATGTTCAAGTACATTTTTAAAGCATGTTTCCTTATTTATGCATCGCTCACATACTTAGTACATTCCATAGTAATAACGCGTATTGCGTTGCATCCTTTTATGATGCAGACTCAGGTACCCCTTCTCAGTTTCGTGGCTAGAGTCTCAGGCCACTTCCTTAGTCAGCTGTGGTGAGTCCTCATGGTTCGAGGACTAGTTATGTTTTCCTTATGTCAGCTTTACCTCTATACTCCGAGTTAGCTAGGGTCTTGTCCTAGCAACTCTTTATGTTATGACTAGAGGCTTTCAGACATAGTTTTTACTCGAGTTTTCTTTTTGGGTAACCCGTAAGGTGGCCTTTATGTATTTATGAAATTGTATGTTTTTAAGAGAAACTTGGCATGATTAGATATCATGGCCTTAATGTATTTAAGAAATTGCATGCCTAATTCTTCAAGTATGAATTTAGAAAGAAAAGCATGTTTTGAATTATGGCTATGCTAAGCTTTATGAACTATGATATGAAAGTTGCATGACACCCGATGTGTTTTCATTCTTTATGAATAAGATTTGGCGTTAGAGTATGCCCTTATTATGAACAAGATTTGGCATGAGAGTATGCCTTCATGATTATGAGCTATATGTATGCATGTTTTGGGAGTAGTATTTAGCACCGAGAGGACGGGGTGAGAGTACCCTTAGTCCCCTAAACTACGTTGCCATCGTAGGTCATGATATGATATGATATGTGCATTAAAGGCTTATGAGAGTGGATCCACATTTTTATGTATGGTGTCCTTGCCTTAGCGGGGCGTAGAACAACTTTGACAACTAGGGTTATATAGTTGGGTATGGTGGCTTGTTCCTTGGCAGGGTTCAAAGTCAGCTTTGCTAACTGGGGTTATACAGTTAGATTCCATGTAGCTCACGTGGTCTCTTGTGGGTTATAAGAAACTCATGTATATCATGTTTTCAAGTTTTCTAAGCTTTATGAACTCTTATGAACTATCATCTTGAAGTTGGCTTTTGCCTTATGATAAGCTTTTCATGTTGATATCTGTCATGATACTTTATTATGCATGACATATGTTCAAGTACATTTTTAAAGCATGTTTCCTTATTTATGCATAGCTCACATACTTAGTACATTCCATAGTACTAACGCATATTGCGCTGCATCCTTTTATGATGCAGACTCAGGTACCCCTTCTCAGCTTCGTGGCTAGAGTCTCAAGCCACTTCCTTAGTCAGGTGTGGTGAGTCCTCATGGTTCACGGACTAGTTATTTTTTCCTTATGTTAGCTTTACCTCTATACTCCGAGTTAGCTAGGGTCTTGTCCTAGCAACCCTTTATGTTATGACTAGAGGCTTTCAGATATAGTTTGTACTTGAGTTCCCTTTTTGGATATTTTATGTTATGGGGTTCTTAAACCCTTACTGATGTTTTTCTTATTGGATTTCTGTATTATCCTTCCACTTATCTTTGTTATGCTTGAGAATGCTATGACCAAGGTTTAGCTTGGGATCCTTGTTGTCCCGAGTCCCATGTTACATCTAGGGGGTAGCCTCGGGACGTGACAAACTTGGTATCAGAGCCTCAGGTTCAAGAGTCCTAGAATGTCTGAAAATCGCATTGAGTAGAGTATTTTTCATGTGTGTGAAGTGCGCCACACATATGAAAGGGAAGCTATAAGGTGTATTAGAAAAGAAAATTCACTTCTTTCATGATCACATCATGCGGTAGAGCTTAAGTCTTATAATCCTCTAATCCTTATCTTATATGTTTCAGATTATGCCTCCTCGTCGTGCTATGCCTCCCCGAGCCACTCAAAATGCCGCTCCTCAAGTTTCGGTTCCCGATGTCACGAATGATGAGTTTAGGAATTCTATTCACCTACTAGCTTAGACTTTGGAAAATCAATAGGCTCCTGCTTCCGTTCATCCTCAAGGTGGTGTAGGGGCCCGAGTTCATAACTTTATCCATATAAACTCGCCAGAGTTTTAGGGTTCAAAAGTGGGAGAGGACCTGCTCAATTTTATTGATGAGGTGAAGAAAATCTTTGAGGTTATGTAAGTAGCGGGTGTTGATTGTGTTGAGCTTGCATCCTATCAACTCAAGGATGTGGCTCATATTTGGTTCATGCAATGAAAGGAGGCTAGGGTAAGGGATGCGATCACCACGACTTGGGAGTGTTTTGAGAGATCCTTTCTTGATAGGTTCTTTCCCCGTGAGTTGAGGCAAGTGAAAGTGGAGGAATTTGTGAACTTGAGATAAGGTTCGGTGTCGGTGCAAGAGTATAGTTTGAAGTTCACTCAGTTTTCTAGATATGCTCCCTCCATGGTAGCGGACCTGCATGATCAAATGAGCAAGTTCATCTATGGTGTTTCTAATATAGTAAAGAAGGAGTGTAGGTCTGCCTTGTTATTGAGTGACATGAACATCTCTTGTATCATGACTCATGCCCATCAAATTGAGGGTGATAAGCTTAAGGATATGGCTAGGGAGAACAAGAGGGGTAGATTCGAGGGATCAGGTTTTGGTCATCACAGGTCCGGAGGTGGACATTGCTCTTCCTTCTAGAAGAAGTCATCAGGCCCGGTTCACTCTTCTGCTAGTGCTCCTACCCAGGCTCAAAAGCCTTATCATGATCAGGTTGGTAGAGGGTTTGGTTCTTATTCCCAGTCTCAGGGTAGTGTTACTAAGGGACCCTCCTACCCACCTTGTGCTAAGTGTGGGAAGAATCATGTTGGCAAATGTTAGGCCGGTTCAAGTGGTTGTTTTGGTTGTGGTCAGGCTGCACATCGTATCAAGGATTTCCCTTCAGCTAGGAAGGGGCAAGAAGATGGTAGGACTCAGTCTACCCCAGCAGCTTCAGGTGGGACACCATCCCCACAGGGCGCAACTTTTTGTTCTGGTGGTCAGTGCTAGAACCATCTTTATGCCATGTCCTCCCGTCAGGATCAGGAGAGTTCTCCAGATGTGGTTACCGGTATGTTGAAAGTCTTCTCTCTTGATGTGCATGCCTTGTTTGATCCCGGTGTATCCTTATCTTTTGTAACCCCTTATGTGGCTTACAAGGTTGAGATTCGTCCTGAATTGCTTTTAGAACCCTTTCATGTTTCTACTCCTGTTGGTGAGTCAGTCCTAACTGAAAGAGCCTATCGAAATTACTCTATCTCAGTCCTTCATAGAGTCACTTCAGCAAATTTAGTAAAGTTGGAGATGACTACTTTTGATGTCATTATTGGT
This sequence comes from Jaltomata sinuosa, assembly GCA_003996215.1. Classification (NCBI taxonomy): domain Eukaryota; kingdom Viridiplantae; phylum Streptophyta; class Magnoliopsida; order Solanales; family Solanaceae; genus Jaltomata; species Jaltomata sinuosa. The sequence continues at coordinate 411,294 of QJPP01001733.1, read as the reverse complement.
ATGGATTGGTTGTATGCATGTTATGCCTCAGTTGATTGCTGCACTCGTGTGGTTAGTTTCAAGTTTCCTAATGAACCTGTCCTAGAATGGCAAGGTAGTCCCTCTTTTTCGAAGGGTCGTTTCACATCTTATCTTAGGGCTAGGAAGATGATTTCTAAGAGTTATGTCTATGATATAGTTCAGGTTATAGACACGGAGTCCGAGACCACAACTATTCAGTCGGTTCCTGTTGTGAATGAATTTCTAGAAGTATTTCTCGATGATCCGCCTGGAGTACCTCCCTAGGGAAATTGACTTTGGGATAGACCTTTTTTCGGATACAAATACTATCTCTATTCCTCCCTATAGAATGTCCCCTGCGGAACTCAAGGATTTGAAGGATCAGCTGAAAGACTTGCTTGATAAGGGTTTCATCAGGCCTAGTATTTCTCCATTGGGTGCCCCAGTTTTGTTTGTTAAGAAGAAGGATGGATCTCTTAGAATGTGTATTGACGACTGTCAATTGAACAAGGTCACAATCAAGAATAAGTATCCCATTCCTAGGATTGATGACTCGTTCGATCAGCTTTAGGGTGCTAATTTATTCTCCAAAATAGACCTTTGATCTGGATATCATCAGCTTCGGGTTCGGGAATGTGATATCCAAAAGACAGCCTTCAGGACTCGGTATGGTCATTATGAGTTTGTTGTTATGTCTTTTGGTCTGACGAATGCTCCTGCAGCTTTTATGGATTTGATGAACCGTGTGTTCAAACAGTATTTGGATATGTTCGTGATTGTTTTCATTGATGATATCCTCATCTACTCTCGGAGTGAGGAGGAGCATATGAATCACTTGAGGGTTGTGTTGCAAACTCTCAAAGATAGGCAGTTGTTTACTTAGTTTAGCAAGTGCGAGTTTTGGATGCAGTCTATTGTCTTTCTGGGTCATATTGTGACTAAAGATGGTATTCAGGTTGATTCTCAAAAGATTGAGGCGGTAAAGAACTGGCCTAGACCCACTTCCCTATCCGACATTAGAACCTTCTTGGGTTTGGCTGGTTACTATAGGAGATTCGTAGAGGGGTTTTCCTCCCTTGATTCCCTATTGACTCGATTGACTCCAGAATTGGTTTGGGTTATGTTTTGATGCAACAAGGAAAGGTGATTGTGTATGCCTCGAGACAGCTTAAGGTGAATGAGAAGAACTACCCCACTCATGATCTTGAGCTAGCGGCCGTGGTTTTTTCTTTAAAGATTTGGAGACACTACTTGTATGGTGTGCATGTGGATATTTTCACCGACATAAGAGTCTTCAATATGTGTTCACCTAAAAGAAGTTGAATATGCAACAAAGGAGATGGCTTGAGCTCCTTAAGGATTATGATATGAGTGTGTTTTACCATCCGAGTAAGGACAATGTTTTGGCGGATGCTTTGAGTAGATTGTCCATGGGAAGTGTAGCTTCCATTGAAGATAGAAAGGATGAATTGGTTAAATAAGTTCATCGGCTTGCTCGGTTGGGAGTTTGCCTTATGGACTCGACCGAAGGTGGTGTGATTGTGACTAATGGTGTCGAATCATCCTTGGTGGCTGAGGTGAAAGCCAAGGTGGAACATCAAAGGCCAACTGTCAGCATGTAAAGGTGGAACATCAAAGGCCAGGTGGTATGCTTCAATATATTGACCTTCCCACTTGGAAATGGGAAGCAATCAATATGGACTTTATTACGGGTTTGCCTCATACTCGAAGGCAACATGATTCATTTGGGTGATTGTCGATCGGATGACCAAGTTATCCCATTTCTTGGTTGTTAAGACTACGGATACAGCGGATGATTATGCCAGACTTTACATTCAGGAGATAGTTCGATTTCACGGTGTTCCCTTGTCTATCATTTTGGATAGAGGTCCTCAGTTTACATCTCAGTTTTGGAGGTCATTTTAGAAAGGTCTTGGCACCAAGGTAAAGCTTAGCACAACTTATCATCCTCAGACAGACGGCCATCCAGAGCGTACTATTCAAATTTTGGAGGATATGTTAAGAGCGTGTGTGATTGACTTCAAAGGAAATTGGGATGATCACTTACCTCTTATCGAGTTTGCCTACAATAATTGTTTCCACTCTAGCATCCAGATGGCTCCATATGAGGCACTTTATGGCCGGAGGTTTAGATCTCCTATTGGTTGGTTCGAGGTTGGTGAGGCAGCCTTGATTGGTAAAGATTTGGTTCATGAGACTATGGAGAAAGTGCAGTTTATTCGGGAAAGGTTGAAGACCGCTCAGAGTTGAAAAAAATCTTATGCGGATGTGTGGAGAAGGGAGTTAGAGTTTGAAGTTGATGATTGGGTTTTCCTTAAGGTGTCACCCATGAAGGGAGTAATGAGATTTGGCAAGAAAGAAAAGCGCAGTCCCTGTTTTATAGGTCCTTATCGGATTTTGAGGAGAGTTGGTAGTGTCGCTTATGAGTTGGAGTTTCCAACGGAGTTGGAAACGGTTCATCCAGTTTTCCATGTGTCCTTGTTGAAGAAGTGTGCTGGCGATCCTAGCTTGATTGTCCCTTTGGAAAATGTGGGTGTTAAGGATAGTCTCACTTATGTGGAGGTTCCCGTGGAGATCCTTGATCATCAGATTAGGAGGTTGAGAAACAAAGAAGTTGCTTCGGTGAAAGTCCTGTAGAGGAATCAGCTTGTAGAAGGGGCTACTTGGTAAGCGGGGGAGGCCATGAAGGCCAAGTATCCTCATAGCTTTCCTTCCGACTCAGTTCCAGCTTGAGGTACTAGTTTCCTCCTTAGTAAGTCCCTCCGATTCTACTCCATCAGTTCCTCTCATGATTCTAGCATGCATCCATGTTTTACGAAGTTAGTTTATCATGTTTTCAAGTTGAAAATCTCAAGTCTTATGATTACCCCTTGATTTCTATGTTTTGATGTTTGGTTGGGCTGTTTTCCCCTAACTTTCCCTTGTCTAGTCTTCATTCGAGGACGAATGATCCCAAAGGGGGGATATTGTAACACCCCGAACATGTATCCAGCTATCGAATACTAAATTCATCAAGGTTGCTATATTTTTCTGCAAATTGTGTGGTCACCACAGGCAGTGCCACGGGCGTCGCAGCTCAGACGGCCCATGGGGTTCCCCGTGAAGACCGCATAGTTGGACTGTGCCAGCTGCCTCAGTCCAACGGGCGATCATGATGGGCGTCGCAGGTGCGATGGCCCGTATGACCTGCCGTCAAAATGGTCCAGCCATCCCTCCCTATCACTTAGTCTTCCCGACGGGCTAGGCCACGGGCGTCGCAAATGCGATGGGCCGTAGGAACTTGCCATCAAAAGGGACCAGCAAACCCCAACCCAAGCACCCATGCCCGATGGGCCGTCGTGGGTACGACTCCCGTCAGGTAACCACTAAGGCGGCCCAGTTCCTGAAAATTTTCATTTAAGTCCCAGGGGCATTTTAGTCATTTTCCATCCTATTATGTATTAAGTGAAGTTGTTTTGACTATCTGTAGAAGGGTTTTCACCCATATTACCCTATGTTCCTCTTAAGTTCATCATTCTTCACTCAAAAAGGAAAGTTCCTCTCAAGCTCAAGTCTCCAAGCTTCAAGTCAAGTCTCCTAATTCTTTTCCAATCAAGTGGGTAATCTTCCACCAAGGTATGTGGGTTTTTAAAAATGGGTTCCTTTCACCCTTGTGCCCAAAATCCCCAATTCTTATGTTGAAATATAAACTTATGAAATTAGGATTTTGATCTAAATTGGGGAAAGTTTATAAAATCAGTTTCTATGTTTAAATTCATGATTTTTTTATTGATTTCTCATAATTTGATTATGATTTCCTTATTGGTTTTGAAAGCCCAAGCATGAAAGTTGATTTCTAGTATGAAACTATGAATTTGCATGTTTCCAAGAGAAAGTTGGCATGATTAGATATCATGGCCTTTATGCATTTATGAAATTGCATGTTTTCAAGAGAAACTTGGCATGATTAGATATCATGGCCTTTATGGATTTATAAATTGTATGCCTAATTCTTCAAGTACGAATTTAGAAAGAAAGGATGTTTTGAATTATGGCTATGCTAAGCTTTATGAACTATGATATGAAAGTTGCATGACACCCGATATGTTTTCATGCTTTATGAATAAGATTTGGCATGAGAGTATTCCCTTATTATGAATAAGATTTGGCATGAGAGTATGCTTTCATGACTATGAGCTATATGTATCCATGTTTTAGGAGTAGTATTTAGCACCTAGAGGACGGGGTGAGAGTACCCTTAGTCCCATAAACTACGTTGCCAGCGTAGGTCATGATATTATATGATATGTGCCTTAAAGGCTTATGAGAATGGATCCACATTTTTATGTATGGTGTCCTTGCCTTAGCGGGGCATAGAACAACTTTGCCAACTAGGGTTATATAGTTGAGTATAGTGGCTTTTTCCTTGGCAGGATTCAAAGTCAGCTTTGCTAACTAGGATTATACAGTTAGATTCCATGTAGCTCACGTGGTCTCATGTCGGTTATAAGAAACTCCCGTATGTCATGTTTTCAAGTTTTCTAAGCTTTATGAACTTTTATGAACTATCATCTTGAAGTTGGCATTTGGCTTATGATTAGCTTTTCATGTTGATATTTGTCATGATACTTTATTATGTATGACATATGTTCAAGTACATTTTTAAAGCATGTTTCCTTATTTATGCATCGCTCACATACTTAGTACATTCCATAGTACTAACGCATATTGCGTTGCATCCTTTTATGATGCAGACTCAGGTACCCCTTCTCAGCTTCGTGGTTAGAGTCTCAGGCCACTTCCTTAGTCAGTTGTGGTGAGTCCTCATGGTTCGAGGACTAGTTATGTTTTCCTTATGTTAGCTTTACCTCTATACTCCGAGTTAGCTAGGGTCTTGTCCTAGCAACTCTTTATGTTATGACTAGAGGCTTTCAGACATAGTTTTTACTCGAGTTTCCTTTTTAGATATTGTATGTTATGGGGTTCTTAGACCCTTATTGATATTTTCCTTATTGGATTTCCGTACTATGCTTCCGCTTATCTTTGTTATGCTTGAGAATGCTATGACCAAGGGTTAGCATGGGATCCTTGTGGTCCCGAGTCCCGTGTTTCATCTTGGGGGTAGCCTCGGAGCATGATAGGAATGACAGGGTCCATGGAGGCCTACTCGTAGACCACATACTACACTTTAACCTCAAAATATCAGTTTGGAGTGCCATCGAATCCAAACTAGTACTCAGATGCTCACAATGCATGCCTGAATTCCATCCAGGTCTAAATCAATGAAATTAGTCTCATCAACCCCCTTTAAGGGTGCTCGGGCATATCCGAGTCTAAAATAGTAGTAAACCAAGTCCAATGCTCGGCTTTACCGAGTATAATATCATTTCTCATCCATGACAGGATCAATCTACCACCTCGATCCAACCGGGTCTAACATATAATAGGAAAATGTAACAATCTTTCTTTAACCTTTCTTACCCCAAGAAGATCCATTAAGATGATACTAAACTATTCATAATCAATTTTACCAAAAAGGGGGCCCATGGGCCATGCAAAGTTTAGAAATCATAAATAGAAGGCCTGGAGCCAAAACCGTAGTAAAATCATGAAGAAAATCATTTTATATGCATGATAATGGCATGCTCAATTACAATCAATAGCACAACGGTTCACAATCAACCTATCGTCCCTTCACAGGCTCCAGTCATTCTACAACACAGATAGCCAGCTCTATAATAGTAATAAAAATGTCCAGGACTCACGGACATTCCCAATACCCCACCATCTATGTTTCAGAGACTATATAAGGTCACACAGGACCACAAGGGTAAATAGAGCATATAAAAGAAGTATTACAAACATCGGAGGAAGAAAAGTAATCGGACATGAATTAGTTGTCAAGGTCTGTGGTACCAACCTAGTGAACCCAACCCAAGGATGTTCATTAGTACAATTTTATCCTATATATGCAAAGTCTAAATGGTTTAAACTGTAACCTATCTTCGTCCGACGACAAGCTGCTCAGACAATGATATCTAAGCCCGAATCGCTCTGAGAAACCCCGGATGATAATCAAACTATCAAAAACATAAATAATACATTAAAATGAGTCTAACAATACCCATATCGCTATAATAATAGTCGGAAAAATATTTGGGTCACCGATGGGACAATGGGCCCCATAATCCAAAAATAAAAATGAAAAGAAGCACAATGACCACAATGATGCCAAGAAGACATGCTCCAAAAATGAGCAATTTTAGCCAAGGGAAAAGTCCACAAACATCCCGCTCAAGAGAGGGCTTAAAGTTGGAATTTTAGGAACAAAAATCGGAAATTGGGCAAGGATTACCTACCACAATGAGAGAATTTATGCCAAGATGGTGAGTTCCTTGAACCCACGAACATGCAACACAAGAAGGCAGCCACTACAAGGAATTTCCAAGCTTTTGGAAATGAGCAACAATGGAGGATTTTTAGAAAAACAAGAGAAAAGCAAGTTGGGGAAGAAGACTTACCAATATCGAGGGAGCATAGATTTCTCCTCAATGAAATGAATTCCCAAGGCTAGGGACTAATTTGAACACTTTGTAGGAGAGAAAATGGAATTTTGGACTTGGAAGAATGGAGGAATAAAGCTGGAAAAATGAAAAACTGAAAATATATAGTGCTGGAAAAATACCCAGCGCCATCGCGCTCAAGGCTGTCAAGCGCTGAGGCGCGATTGCACTGGCCTTGGCGGGATTGCGCTGAAGGCCTGGCCTGCACTAAAAATCTGCAACTTTTTGAAATTCAATGGGGCATTCTGGGCACAATCAGAAAATGATATTCACAAACCAATAACGCTAATAGAGTGGAAACGACATTTCAGACTTAATAAAATTGACAAAACTTCCATACAAGGTCGTTTCAGAGAAATGTTGACCCAAGTCAACGCTAACTAAAACCAACCAACTAGACGAAATGAGCCTGGCTCACCTGGAACCCAAACCAACCACCTACTTAACCCAAACTCAACATTCCGGAGCTGATGGAATCGTCGGATTTTAAATCTAACGCTCCAATCCTTGAAAGTTGACCAAAGTTACACTTTAAACTCTAAATGGCCTGAAAACAGAAAAAGCAATACAAAACCTACACCGAATGTTCCCAGGCCTAGACTAAGGGTCCAACTAGACCAAAATCAATGCTCCAGAGCTAACATAAATGTCAAAATTCAATTCCGAGCTCGTTAGCTAAAAATGTTGACTAAAGTCAATGATATTCCAAGTTAAGCCCCTAAAATAGGAAAACAGCCAAAACAACCAAATGAACGATCAGGGAATCGAACCACCAGTCCCAGCAAGCCATAAATGACTTGGGGTCACTATAGGAAGGCTCTAACAGTACAATGAATGCAAAAATGCTAAGATCACCGGAAGGGTCATCACAACATCCACTACTAAAAAGACTTTCCTCCTCCAAAGTAAAGAAGAAGGGAGTACCTGAAGGCTCAAACAACTGCGGATACTAAGCACGCAACTCACTCTCGGTCTCCCAAGTAGCCTCCTTGATCGGACGATGCCTCCACTAAACTTTCACAACTAGAATCTCCCTAGATCTCAACCTCTTGATATCTCTTGCCAGGATAGCTATTGGCTCCTCAATAAAGGATAAACTCTCATCTATCTGAACCGAATCCCAATGCAACACATGAGACTCATCTGGAATATACCGGTGCAAAATCAAGACATGAAAAATGGGATGCACAGTTGAAAACATCAGGGGAAAATCTAACATTTAGGCCACACTACCAACTCTCTGGAAATCTCAAATGGCCCAATAAACCTGGGGCTAAGCTTGCCCTGCCTACCAAATATCATCACACCCTTCATGGGAGATACTCGAAGGAATACCAAGTCACCAACAATAAACTCCAAGGCACGAAGTCTACGGTGAGCGTAGCTCTTTTGTCTACTCTGGGTTGCTCTAAGTCTATCCTGAATCAAACAGACTCAGTCTAAGGAATCTCTAAGAAAATCTGTTCTCTGTGGCCCGGACTCTAAACCATCAAAGCAACTAATCGGTGATCTGCAATGCCTGCCATACAAAGCCTCCAAAGGTGCCATGCCGATGCTCGAATAAAAACTATTATTGTAAGCAAACTCGACCAATAGCACAAACTGATCCCAAGAATCTCCAAAGTCAAGAACATAAGCCCGAAGCATGTCCTCCAGGTCCTAAATGGTCCTCTCGGACTGGCCATCTGTCTGAGGGTGGAAAGCAGTGCTAAGCTAAACCTCTGTACCCAAATCCCTCTGTATAGATCTTCAGAACTGAGATGTAAATTGAGTGTTGCTGTCTAAAATGATAGAAGCTGGGACCCATGCAACCGAACAATCTCATGAATGTAAATCTAAGCTAACCTCTCAGCACCGTAGGAAGTCTGAACCGGCAAGAAGTGGGCAGACTTAGTCAGCCAATCCACAATCACCCAAATGGAATCAAAACCCCGAGAAGTACGAGGCAAACTAACAATGAAGTCCATAGTAATACCTTCCCACTTCCACTAAGGAATGGGAAGTCGCTGCATCAAATCACCCGATCTCATGTGCTCAAACTTCACCTACTGATAGTTCAAGCACCGAGATACAAACTCTGCTACGTCTCGCTTTATACCACTCCACCAGTAAAGCTATCTCAAATCTTTATACATCTTTGCTGAGCCAGGATGAATGGAGTATCTAGTACAATGCGCCTCATAAAGTATCAACTGAATCAAATCTCCAACCCTCGGAACACAAAGACGACTGTTGAGCCTCAGAATACCATCAGAACCCAAAGTAGCCCGTCTAGCCTCGCCCCGAACTACCTAATCACAAAGGTCACATAAACTTTGATCCTTAAACTGGCGGCTTTGAATCTAATCAACTAGAGTAGAACGAGCCTCAATATTAGCGAGAACTCTGCTAGGATCCGATAAGTCAACCTTAACTAAATGGTTAGCCAAAGACTGAATGTCCAAGGCCAACGGTTGCTCAAAAATTGAAAGTGAATCTAGGCTGCCCATACTCACCGCCTTCCGACTCAAGGCATCTGCTACCAAATTTGCCTTTCCCGGATGGTATAGAATAGTGAAATCATAGTCCTTCAGCAACTCAATCCATCTCCTCTGCCTCGAGTTCAGCTCCCGCTAACTTGTAATGTACTGAAGACTATGGTAATCGGTGAATATCTCACAATGAACTCCATATAAATAGTGCCTCCAGATCTTTAATGCGAAGACTACCATCGCTAACTCTAAGTCATGAGTGGGGTAGTTGCACTCGTGAACCTTCAGTTGCCTCGATGCATACGCTATTACTCGACCCTGCTGCATCAATACATAACCAAGACCAACCCCAGAAGTATCACAATACATGGCAAAACTCTGACCCTCAACCAACAAAGTCAGAACTGGAGTTGAAGTCAATAAGGCCTTAAGCCTCTGGATGCTATCCTCGCACTGATCCAACAACTTAAATGGAACATCCTTCCTAGTCAGCATAGTCAAGGGTGCTGCTATGGAAGAAAACCCCTCCATGAATTGTCTGTAGTACCCGGCTAACCCAATAAAGCTGCAAACCTCTGTAGGAATAGTAGGTCTAGGCCAATCACAAACCGCCAAAATCTTATCCGGATCAACTCTAATCCCATCCTTAGACAACACGTGCCCTAGGAATGCAGCTGACTCGAGCCAAAACTCAAACTTTGAGAACTTGGCATAAAGCTGATGATCTCTCAAAGTCTGAAGTACAGTTCTCAAGTGTTGCTCATGCTCATCTCTACTCCTCGAGTATATCAGAATGTCATCAATGAAGACTATCACGAACATATCCAAGTACGGGCTAAGCACCCTGTGCATCAAGTCCATGAAAGTTACGGGGGCACTAGTCAATCTAAAAGATATCACCAGGCACTCATAATGGCCATAACGTGTCATGAATGTTGTCTTAGGGATGAACTCCTCCCTAATCCTCAATTGGTGGGAGCTGGACCTCAAATAAATCTTTGAAAACACGGTTGAACCCTGAAGCTGATCAAATAAGTCATCAATCCTCAGCATTGAATACCTATTCTTCACTGTCACCTTACTAAGCTGCCGATAATCAATACACATCTGCATAGACCCATCCTTCTTCTTCACGAGAGAACAGGAGCACCCCAAGGAGATATACTCGGTCTAATAAACCCCTTAGCTAACAAATCTTGGTGTTTCCCCTTAAGCTCTCTCAACTCAGCAAGAGCCATACGGTAGGGAGAAATAGAAATAGGCCTGGTGCCCGGCTCTAACTCTATGGAAAAATCAATATCTCTCTTAGGTGGAAGTCCTGGCAGGTCAGTAGGAAACACATCTAGGAAGTCTCTAACCACATGAACAGACTCAAGAGACGAATGGTCAACACTAGCATCTCGGACATATGCTAGATAAGCTAAACACCCATGGTAAATCAACTTCCTAGATTGAAGATAAGATATGATCCTAGATGATGCGCGGCTGACAGAACCCTGCCACATAACTAGGGATACACCAGGCACGTCTATGGTAATGGTCTTGGCATAACAATCCAAAACCGTGCAGTGAGGGTATAACCAGTCCATTCCCAGTATCACATCAAAATCTAACATATCAAGTATCATCAAATCACCCTAAGTCTCCAAATCACCAACAAATATCATGCAAGATCTCACAATCTGATCCAGTACTAAAGAATCTCCTACTAGGATCAAAATAGAAACAGGAACAGATAATGGATCGCTAGCCAACCCCAAGCAAGGCACAAAGTAGGAAGATACATATGAGAAAGTAGATCCAGGATCAAATAAAGACATCGCAGACTGATGGAACATATAAATCGTACTTTTAATCACAGCATCTGAGGCCTCTGCCTTCGGCTTTCCAGGGACCGCATAAAATTGACAACCACTTCTACCTACGACCGTCATTACTACCTGCTCTGCCATGTGGGGCACCACCCCTAGCCTGAACACCAACCCCTCTGATCGGAGGCTGAACTGCTAGCAAGGGCTCGGTCGGCTGAGCGACTGACTGAACTGTACACCGCTGGGGGAAATTTCTAGCATAATGGCCAACAATAACAGACTTATAACAAGGCCCTGATGGCCTATACTATTAAGATGGACCAGCTGAACCTGAATGGCCACCATGGCCTGATTCCCCAGACGTTTTACCCCGCGTAGACTGACCCTGCTCGAATTGAGAACTTTCGAAAGTCTGAAGTAAAGATTGAACCGGTCAGATGGACTGACCCTGGTGCTGCTGTGGCTGAGAACCCTGGCCCTACTGGCCTGAACCTCTACCACTCTGTCTGGAACCACTGTACCCACCCTAATAAATAGGCCTCTTATCTCTAGCCCCCTGATCAGGTCAATGTAAGTCCTCCATAGTATGGGTATAGTCTGCAATAGCCTGAAATGACTGATCACTAGAAACCAATATCTCAGCTGGATGTCTAAGCTCTGTCTGCAATCCCCAAACAAACCTATGAATCTTGTCCGGCTCAGTAGGAATGATCATAGCTCCAAATAGAGCAAGCTGATGGAAACGGGTCTCATACTCAGAAACAGACATAGATCCCTGCATAAGCTTGGTGAACTTCTCTCGGTGATGCTCTCGATCACTCTGAGGTAAGAAGTTGGCCATTAAGGCCTCATAAAACTTAGACCAAGGCATCAGAGGTGATGTAGAAGGTGTGGAAGCAACCTGTGCCTTCTACCATAACTTCGCTGGACTCTCCAGCTGATACATAGTATATCCAACCCTGTGAGTCTCTAGCAAACCCAGATGGTGTAACATCTCCTCACAGGTAGTAATGAAGTCATGTGGGTCCTGACCCGATGTACCAGCGAATCTCGGTGGTGCCAATCTCAGAAATCTACCCAAGGCCTTCTACTCCCCATCTGTCATAGATGGGCGAGGAGCAAGAGGCTCTGCAACCACTGGAACTGGAATAACCTCATCACAAGGAGCCACAGTATTAGGTTGCGCTCCTGAACTCGGTGCACCCAGGGCTTCCCCCTAAGCGGAGGTCTGTGCTACCTCAGAAGGTCTCTCCCCAATCATGCTACAACACATATAGCCAGCTCTACAACAATAATAATGATGCCTGGGACTCACGAACATTCCCATATAACCCACCATCTATATTCCAGTGTCAAACAAGGCCACACAGGATCACAAGGGTGATAATATCATCTATAGCAAAGACTACAACCATCGGAGGAAGAAAAAGAATCGGACATGAATAAAGCGGTTAAGGTATGTGGTAGCAACTACTAAACCCAACCCAAGGATGCTCATTAGTATAAATTTATTCTATATATGCAAAGTCTAAGGAGTTTAAACCATAACCTACCTCGGGGCCGAACTGCAAACACAAACCATCACTCGTGTGCCTTCCCCTTCTGAACAGCTTCAGAAAGCTTCCACGCTATCAAGAACATAATCTAGGTGTCAAGACAAGAAGAAAGACACCCACATTGCTATACGAAAAATCAGGCCAAAAATCAGGTCAAAAATGACCCTCAGGGCTCGCGCAGTAAAACAGAAAATAAAATTTACAATTATTTCCTAGGTAAATTTAGAAACCCATGCCCAAAATTTGAGCGCAAACGGAGTTCTTTTCGGGGATCAAAACAGCCCCGGAGTACTACTAACTTATGAGAACAAAAGTGTAGAATTGCGATTTTCAAGGGCAAAAACGTACCAATTTGAAAGCAAGAATCGACCACGGACTGGAACTACAGCTATCATGAATAATCAAGCTCTCCAACGCAGCTTTAACCTAAGAAAAATCAAGTTTGTAAGAGCCCCATGGAGTTTTTTGAGCTTGAAGAGAAAAACAAGGCCTGAAGAAGAAGAGGGTTTTCAATGATAAAAGAGCGAGATTAACGATAATTTGGACAATTACCATGAGCCCACATTGTTCTTGAGTAATTAATGTTGAGAAAAATAAAGTTGGACTTGAAAGAAGTGAAAGAAATAAGATGAAAATAGTGAAAAACAAGAATTTAAAGAATGAAATTTGTGGAAATTAACGGAAGTTAACAAGAGATTTTACCTATTCACGAGGCCAAGAAACACACGCGGATCAACAACAATTATTCCTCCAAGTTATGACTAAGAGCAGGTGAAGATTTGAAAGAATTTGGTGTAAAAATGGTGGAGAAAACGATGGAAAGATGAGAGCAAAAGCTGAAAATAAAACTGCCAACAACTATTTAAAGCTGGCCCGCAACAGAAAAATCTGCAATTTTCTAAACTTCTACGGGGTATTTCGAGCACAATCGGAATCCGATAGTCACAAACCAATAGAGTTATTTGAGTGAAAATGACATTTCGAACTCAATAGAATCAACAAATTTACCAATGGAGATCGTTTTAAGGAAAAGTGGGCCCCATGCCTAAAACCACTCGGAACTCAATACTCCAAAACAAGTTCGGAAGCCCCGGGACCCGAACCAAATATTCCCCTAGCTCAAAGTTGATATTCTGGAGCTAATAGTGCAGATGGAATTTTCATCCGAGGCCGTCTTTTTCGAATGTTGACCAAAGTCAAAGTTTCAAGTTTAACTTGGCCTAAACACAAAAACCCCGACAAAACTAAATCGAAAACTCCCAGAACCCGAACCAGGGTCCATCTAGATCAAAATTCACGCTATGGAGCTAACGGAACTGTTGATATTCAATTTCGTGCATGTTTACCAAGAATGTTGACTAAAGTCAACAATATTCTAAGTTAAGGCTCTAAAACAGGCAAACAGCCAAAACGACCAAACGAACGACCAGGGCACCAAACCACCGGTCCCAGCAAGTCATAAATGATTTGGGGCCGCTACAGAAAAGCTCTAGAATTATAAAGAAGGCGTAAACGCGAAAAATGACTGAAAGGATCATTACATTTAAGCATTTATTAATGTGTATACAACGTGTACCCTTAATCATTTATTGTAAAAGTTATCCTATCCTTTCGTTCTCTTCTTTTTTAATGTAAATTATTAGACCAATGAATTATATAAATGTTAAGTTATCCTTTTTAATGACATTTATAAGCAAAGAATTAAAAATTATAGAATTTGGAAAATCAAATTAAGAAAACAAAAAGATAAATTATAGGAATTGTGAAAGTTAATATAGTAATACATGATGTATTAATTTAAAGTAATTAATTTCTTATAATGTGAATTCCTTAGATTCATGTAGTAAGCTACATATGTTGTATACTAATTCGTGTAAGTGTTCTAAGAATTCTAAGACAAAAATAAAAAATTTATGACTAACCTGGGTGAAGCGGGTGAATACCTCATAATAGTGTTTGAGATCAAGTAATGTTTGTCTAAGCACAAGTTTACTCTGAGGAAGTGTTTTGTACAATCATTGGTTTTCCTTATTCTCATTTGATCACTATTCTCAATTGATATGAACTCCCATATGATCATCTAAGTTGTATTTGAATATTTGAATGGTGTTAATTCACATAATTTAATTTAATTTTATTTAATTATTACCTTTTTTTAGCCTATTAGTGTTTGATTATATATTCATCTGATATATTATAGACTAAAAATATGATCAAGTATATATAAAGGTCTTTATCTAAAATATATTATCCAGTTAAGTAGATACGTATATAGACATGCACTAGTATATGACACACATAAAAAAAAATTAATTAAATTAATTAAATCATCATTCAAACATTATAAAAGAACTTAATTACACCATATGAGAGTCCATATCAACTAAAACTATGATATGAGGAGTATAAGAAAGTGCAACGGTTGTACAAATCACTTCCTCGGAGTAGTGTTTGAGATCAAGTAATGTTTGTTTAAGTACAAATTTGTTCTGAGGAAGTATTTTGTACAAGTATTGCTTTTTCTTATACCCATTTGATCACTACTCTCAATTGATGTGGACTCCCATATGATCATCTAAGTTGTATTTGAATGTTTAAATGGTGTTAATTCACATAATTTAATTTAATTTATTTAATTATTATATTTTTAGCATATTAGTGCTTGACTATATATTCATCTGGTATATTATAGATTAAAAACACGATCAAATATATATAAAGGTCTTTATCTATAATAGATTTTTCAGTTTAGTATATACATATATAGACATGCACTAGTATATGACTAAAAATAATAATTAATTAAATTAAACAAAGCTAGAAAAATTGGAGACTTTCCCAATCCAAAAGAAGAGGAGTGACCTCAATTAACTCTATTTGAATATTTGTAAAACAACTTGGTTATATCATGTGGGAGTCCATATCAATTGGACACATGATCAAACGGGTATAAGGAAGAAAAATAGTTATCGATGATAGACCATCGTTATTGTCTATAATATATGAACTTTTCTATTTAATTACTATCCTTTTTGGGCTTACAATGTGAAGGTATATAATCCACTATTACGGTTGATTATATAATATGTGAGTCTATAATCGAGGCTTATAATGCGAAGGTCTATAATCTAGTATTATGATAGATTATATAATATGTGAGTCTATAATCGACTATTTTAGTTTCAAATAAATATAGTTCATCTTGGTCAAATATTTTATCTGTATTAGTTTATTATAGATGATCGATAGAGCAACAAATCAATTGATAATGTTCGGAAATTAAGGACTAATTGATATGATAAGTGTGCAAAATCAATAATGAAATTAGAGAAAAAATAGGTGTGGAGCGTGGGTGTGGTAGAAGCTGATGTCGAAGGTTCTTTCCGAGGTCTCTCAACGATATTTATCCTTAATGTTGGCCTAGAGCCATCAACAACAACATCGAGCATGTAAAAGTCTATGTACAATAGACATTATAGAACTACAGTGGTCAATTCTAGACTAAGGTCGTGATTTATAACAGGTCGATGACTATCAAGATCTCCGTACAGGAAGTAGGAAGAGCATAATTGATTTCTTATCAATGATCTCATGACTGCTAGAATGAAGATACGATTTTACAGTCCACTTGAACTTATAAAATCTATCTAATGAGGCTAGAATCTCTCCCAAAAAAGTGAGAGTAATTTGAATAATGTGGGTAAAAATGATGGAAAAACTAATATGAGAAAATTTTAAAGATTATGGGTAACGATAATTGTAGTGGAGAAAATTCTACCAACTATAGTGATTTTTTGATGTGAGCCAAAAAAAATTGTTAAAGAAAAGGCCTGAAAGGAAGAAAAAATGGGTTGTAGTTGATCACCATTGCCATAAAGTCAAGCTTAAAAAGTCTCATTATTTGATTTTTTTAAAAACAAAAATCTAAAAAAAATATCAATATGAAGCTCAAAATGCTTGAAATCAGAAGATAATATATTTGATAACAACAAATTGAGAGCTTCGAAATTGGAGGAGAAGATATATCGAATGAAAAGATTTAGAGTTTGAAGAAAAAAGAGTAAAAATAAGGTGGAGAGAGAAGGGACTTGAGTGTATTTTAAAAGATTTAAAATATTATTCAAAACTTTACAAAACTCTAAAAAAGACCCCGACCCCACAAGCTGATCCCACTTTTCTCCACTTTTTCACTCTTTTCAAACCTAAACCTAAAAAAATAATGGGAAAAGAAAATAAGTGGGTATGCAAGGGATCCAAATCTTCTCGACTGACCTTATAGCTTACGTGTGTTGTATACTAATTCAAGGATATTAAAGTCCATCAATATCATATAATTTCTCATTTAAGTAATTCATTGTAAAATATTTATTGGTCTAAATAAAATTTATTGCAATGTAAATTTATTTTTTGGTACATAAGATATTATAGAAATAGTTTTAGATTGAAGGACAAAATGGTTATCCAATATTTGGTAAACAAATTGGCTTTTAATTTTTAATTTGGGGCTTAATTTTCATTTTTATTAAAATTAATCTCTATGTTCGTGCGATACACAAATATATTTAGTGAGAGAGTAAGGTTGAAGAATGCAAATTTAATTGGACACTTGAATCTTCTTAGTCTAACAGTTATATTATACAAATAATGCAAAAAATAATTTTATCCAATACTAATTATAGTAAGTGAGTATCTATCTATATCTATCTATCTATATTATTATAAAAGCATGAATATAAATGTTGGTTGATAAAAATATTCGTAAAATATTGAACGATTTTTATATTCTTAAATATTTGTATAATTTAAAGATATAATTGTAAATCACCGTTAGAAAGTTCAACCTACATAAACATGAAAACCTTAATTCTACGTGTTATCTTGATATTAGGAATGGTAAGTATTTTCTACATAAACTTTAGTTTCTACCTAAATAAATATGGAATAGTTTTTGTAAGTTTAATTAGGAATGATAAAATTTTAAATTCTAAGAATAGTACGTACTACTTTAATTTATGCCATTTAACATTAATTAAATACCAATTTTTGATATAAGGAGTTTTCATATATATGATCAAATTGCATATAAATATGTTGCTTTCATTGCTTTGATGGTGTAATGACCCTCTATGTTATTTCCTGTTTTTCGTATTTTTTTCGCATTTTGAGCTTTTCCTCAGCGGTTACAGGTCATTTATGACTTGCCGGGACTGACGGTTCGGTGCCCGAGCCATTCGTTAAGTCGTTATGGCCATCTCCCTGTTTTAGAACTTGAACTTAGAAAATCTTTGACTTTGGTCAACTTTCTTGGTAAACGTGCTCAGAATCGAATTTTGAAAATTTTATTGGCTCCGAAACGGGGATTTTGGTCTAGTGGGACCCTTGGTTTGGGTGCTTTTGATTTGATTTTGTTTGGTTTTCTGTATTTTCAAGCTAGTTAGGCTTGTGGGGTTGACTTTAGTCAACATTCGGAGAAGACGGCCTCGGATGAAAATTCTGGCAGCGGTGTTAGCTCCAAAATGTCGACTTTGGGCAAGAGGGAGCTTTAATTCGGGTCCCGAGGCTTCTAGACTTATTTTGGGGTATTGAGTTTCGAGTTAGTTTTTGGGCATGAGGTCCACTGTTTGTTAAAACGATCTCCGTTGGGAGTTTCATCGATTTCGTTGAGTTTGGAATGTTATTTCTGGTAGGGTAGCATAGTTGGTTTGTGTTCACGGGGTCCCGAATAGCCTTGAAAAATTGTTGCTTGCTGTTACGTGTTGCAGATCAATTTGGTCATCGCGATCGCGAGGTGGCCATCGCGTTCGCGATGGTCTAACTTCTTGGCCATCGCGATCACGTGGGTTGCTCCTCGCGACCGCGATTAAGCAGGGTGGGACCCGGTCTAGCTTGTTCTACATGATCGCATGGTTGGACCGTTGCGACCGCAATGGTCTGGCCAGCGCTTCCTCGCGATCGCGTGGGGTCTCTCGCGACCGCGATGAAGGACCCCTGGGAGATATATAAACTGCCAACTTGAATTTCTCCTTTACAATTATGAACTTTCTCCATTGATAAGCTTTTAGGCTGCGATTCGAAAGCTAGTTACTCATTTCTCTTGGTCTGGTAAGTCCCCTCTGATCCCTTTTCTCTTTTACGTTGTATAATTATCTTTAATTCCGTTACTTTCCGTTGGTTTTCCTTTGAAAATTCTCTTGAATTAGTAGGACTTCGGGGCTATTTTTGGCTACGAAATGAGTCCTATTCGCGCTCAACTTTTGAGCATGGATTCCTTGACCCGTTGAGGACGTAATTGTGAATTTTGTTTTCTGTTTCGTTGTGTGGGTCTCGAGGGTCATTATTTGACCCAATTTTCGGCCTGAATTTTTGTATAGTAATATGGGTGTCATTCTTCTCGCCTTGACACCTAGAATGTGTTTGTGATAGCGTGGCAGCTTTCTGAGGCTGTTTGGAAGGGAAGTGCACGAGAGTGACGATTCGTGTTTGCGATTCGGTCCCGAGATAGGTTACGATTTACTTTCCTAGATTGAGTTTAGTTAGATTTTGTATATTATATGTTATTGTAATGTTGGGTTGGACTGTAGATAGAAATAGGCTTAAATCTTGTAACTTGTAATAAACTGACAATTTTGGATCATAAATTAGGATTATTCATGTTATTCGTAGTCTAGGAGCTCGTAGTATTGTTATGGCTTGCATAGGGTCATAATTATGCTTTTAGGAGGTTTTAGAGGTAGAGTAGATGCTTGTAGTTTCTTTTGTAATTATTTTCCATTATTTTTTTCTTGTTATTGGTTGTACGTGTAACTGTGGGCCCAAGGCAATAACTTGAATTTGGACGGAGCTTCCAGGTCAGTTCTCTTGATTGAAGGGTATTTTCCCCTGTTTTGCCTTGTTATGTGTTGCATACTCTGAATGTGAAAATTTACCTGCTCATTCTGCATTCTCATGTCTATCGATACAAAAAAGTGTTTTTTGAGATTTTAGTTCCAAACTTGAGATTTACTATGATTTTTAGATTTTAAGGGAACTAGTTTGGGTTTTACTATTGGTTTTGGAAGGGAAAGGGAAATTGCTTATTTTTATGCATTGTTGATAAGCTCGATGTTCACTTTCGTACGCCCGATGCATTACTTTGGGTTTTACTTTTATGCATTATTAATAAGCTGGATGTTCACTTCCGAGTGCTTGATGCGTCACTTTGGATTTTTTACTTCTATGCACTGGTTGATAAGCTCGATGTTAAATTCTGGGTGCACCGAGTGTCGGATACCAAGTTATTACTCTTTTATTGTATTATGCACTCATGTGCCACATCATCTACCATGGCATCTCATTGGCTTTGGTATATTTGGTTTGTCGGTTGATTGGGTCTGTTTTATTATTTTCCTCCTTGTTGTTTCGGTTGGTTCTATTTTGGCTTTATAACTAGAGTTAGTGGATCCCTATTTTTTGCTTACTTTTCTGTAATTTATTAGATATATTATTTTTCTATGCTTGGTTAGCCTATGATGCTTACTGGGTACCCGTTATTTTTGTTCGCATACTACACTCTACATCTTTTTCTGATGCAGCACCTAGTACGAGCAACCTCCATTGATCCTTCCATCATTCGAGGCCTGTTGTAGTTTGGATCACGGTGAGCTCCCGGCGTCTTGAAGACTTTACATGCTTTCCATCTATAATTTCTGTCTATATTTTGTATTTTGGATAGACAAAGCCTGTTGTATAGCTACTCCGTACTTTAGACGCTCTTGTACCGATGACACAAGGTCCAGGTTGGTTCTCGTATATGTTTTGTCTTCTTAGTCACTTTAGGGCCATGTTTGTATATTTGGTACTGTTAGTATGTATCTATGCTATTGACCCTGTTTCCTTTATTTATCTCTTTCGTTTTCCTTATTTGAACTGCTATATTCATCTTCCGCATTGTTGGGTTTGGCTTGCCTGCTAGGGGTTTACGTATGCGCCATTATGACCCAGTTTTGGATCGTGGCAGAGTGGTATCAGAGCTCTAGGTTCACTGGTCCCGCCATTGTAAAATCAAAGTGTCTAGTAGAGTCTCATGGATCGGTATGATGACGTATGTATCCAATCTGCGAGAGGCTATAGGACATTCATAGAAAATATTTCATCTTGTTTGATTCCTTATCGTGCTTCCTTGACTTGATCAACTCCTAAGTATCTTTGTTTCACTCTTTCTCAGATGGTTCGGACGAGATTAACAGCGGGTGAGGACGAGGCCCCTGCACCTGCAGTTAGAGCCCCAACTAGGGGACGGGGTAGAGGTCAACCCATAGGTCGAGGTAGGGGACGGGGTAGAGGTCGACCCAGAGATGTCATGATAGACTCTGGTGGTGTATTGCATTTCAGGTAGAGGATTTGTGTTCCTCGAGTTGATGATATGATTCCAAAAATTCTGACAGAAGCTCATGGTTTGCGGTACTCGATCCATCTGGGTGTAACCAAAATGTACAGGAACTGGAAGCAGCGTTACTGGTGGCTTGGGATGAAAAGGAACATAGTTTATTTAGTCTCCAAGTGTCAGAATTACCAGTAGGTAAAATATGAACATCAAAGACCTTCAGGACTACTTCAGAAGATGCCAATTCCAGAGTGGAAGTGGGAGAGGATATCCATAGATTTTGTGGTGCGTCTTCCCAAGACATTGGGGAAGTATGAGTCCATTTGGGTCATTGTTGACAGGCTGACCAAGTCCTCTCATTTCATTCCGGTCAGCGTAGATTACAATTCGCAGCAATTGGCGAAGATCTAAGTGAAGGAGATTGTGAGACTGCATGGGGTGCCACTGTCCATCATTTCAGATAGGGTTACACAATTTACTTCTATGTTCTGGGGCAAGTAACATGAAGATTTGGGTACAAAACTCACCTTTAGCACAACCTTCCATCCTCAGACTGATGGTTAGTCGAAGAGGACGATTCAGGTATTGGAGGACATGCTGAGGGCATATGTAATGGACTTCAGTTGTCATTGGGATCAGTTTCTACCATTGTGCGAATTCTCGTACAACAATAGCTACCACTCTAGTATTGATATGGCACCGTTCGAGGCCCTGTATGGTAGAAACTGCAGATCACCGGTTGGGTGGTTTGAGAAAGGTGATGTGAAGCCTCTGGGCGTAGACTTAGTGAAGGAAGCGCATGAAAAGGTAAGGGGCATACAAAACAAGTTGTTGGCTTCTCAGAGCAGGCAGAAGGAGTATGCAGACCGCAAGGTCCGGGACATGGATTTTTAGGTTGGTGAACAAGTGTTGTTGAAAGTGTCACCAATGAAAGAGGTTATGCGGTTTGGTAAGAATGGCAAGCTTATCCCTCGGTTTATCGGTCAGTTTAAGGTCTTAGAGATTGTGGGGCCAGTGACTTACAAGTTAGCACTGCCACCTAGTTTGTCAGACATCCATCCGGTATTCCATGTATCCATGCTCAAGCGATACCATAGGGATGGGGATTACATCATCAAGTGGGATGAAGTACTTTTTGATAAAGATCTTCGTTATGAGGAGGAACCCATTTTGATTCTTTCTCGGGATGTTCGGAGGTTGAGTACAAAGGTGATTGACATGGTGAAGGTTTAGTGGAAGCATCGTCCGATTGAGGAAGCCACTTGGGAAACTGAGAAGGACATGTGGGACAAGTACCCTCAATTGTTTGAGGATTCAGGTACTACACTTGTTTTCTTTTATTTTCGTAATTTTAGGTTTGATCGTTCGGGGATGAACGATGAGTATATTAGTATTTGTTGTAATGACTGGGTCCGTCATTATGGGTAGACCAATCGTGCCAAGTGTTAGAGTTAGAAAACTGCGGGTTTGGGAGTTTACAATTCTGGGCTAGGCTAGCCTCGACCTGTTTTGGAGTGAGGTAGAGTCTAGGGAAATTCGGGTAAAAATGGATTTAGGTGTCTTGGATTAAGCTAGTTTTTCATGTAGCCAAGACATAAAGGAGTCCGGATGACTTTTTAGAATCGCTTTTGGGTTAGTAAAACTCTCGAAATCGCGTTTGATGTGAAGGGGTTGTTTCAGGCGTCGGGAAAACTAAGTGTGTTATGAAATGGGCAAAATTGGCAGATTTTTGGATATTTTGCCCGTGATGGGCGCTGTCAGGCGCTATAGCGCTCACCGCTATAGCGGTGGAAATTACCACTATAGCGGTGGTCAAGGGGAGGTCAACTCACTTAAGATCGCTATAGCGGCAGATGACCGCTATAGCGGAATTGCTATAGTAGAGTGGGGACCGCTTTAGCGGGCCGGCGGGTTTTTAATGCAGAAATAGCTCTCAAAACATTCAGTTTTCACAAGTTTATTTTGGAGAAGGGCTGGGCAAATTTCAGGCGATTTTCTTCATTCCTCCGCCAAAAATAATTCCTAAGGTAAGGTTTTCGTTCTCCACACTTTGTAATACGTTTCCTATGCAGTAGAATTGCTAGGAGGGAAATTGGAGAAAGGTTGGAATGACCTAGGGATGATGGAATTCAGGGAAGAAGGGGGTTCTCAAGCATGTATGTTCTTGGGTGTTGATTTAAGTACATTAAAATGATCATAGGTTGTTTTGTCCGTAAAAAATGATATGACTAGGAGAATAACGGTGGAATGCCCGGGAAAAAGGGTGGAATGATCATGGGTGGCTTGGGGTTTGAGGATTTGGTATAATACGGGTAATGTACATGCCTGTATGTTAACTGTATGTTAATTGTATGTATTATGTGTTATTTTTTGACCAAGAACGCGAGAGGAATCTGGAACACGGGAAAGCTCGGGTTGAATAGAGGTTGGATCATTTCGAGGTAGGTGATGGTTGTCGTATTTCTGTGAATGTGTATATTTATTGTACTCGTTGTCTAAGTAATTGTGTGCATTACATTGCTTAGGGGAATTGTGTGGAATGTCTAAGTTCGGTTTACAGTCTATGTTTGAATGGTGTTTACTTTTTGGCTTTACAAGTTATGTGTGTTCACATATTGACTGTGGTTGTTGACATTCGGTTAGCTCGGGTACCACGCCTGGTACGGGTATAACACATGGTTGACACGGGTACCACGCGTGGTACGGGTATAACATTTTGTTGGCACTGGTACCATGCTTGGTACGAGTTTACTTTATTGCATATTGCATGGTGATTTTTGTGTTACATTGATTGTTATTGGTCCGTGTGTGGACAGGGTTATTTTACTTAATGTGATACTTAATATTGGTTCCATGAGTGGACCAGATTGTTATTGAAAAGTGCTAATGATTGGTGGTCCTTGAGTGGCCGGGAACTGTTGTATGACTGTTGAGTTGGTCTTGGTTTAGGCCGGGTTGAGCAATTACTTGTAATATTATCTAGAGGGGATTCAAGGGTGAATCCGGGCTAGACGGTAAGGTGTGGTTATGGTTTCTTGTTAATGGAATAGAACTATAAGAGATGGATTCATAAGGTAACAAGCTAGGTAGAGACCTGTAGTCTAGAGATGCCTGTGATATTTGTTGCATGATTGCCATAATTGTTACTGGATTTTGCGTACTATTTATATACTATTTTCTTGAATACTGGCTGATGATCCTACAAGTACACAGTGGTGGTGTACTGATACTGCACTTGTCTTTCTTTTGGTGAGTACATAAAATCTTCCAGGGGCTAAGATGAGACCTCAGATTTAGCACCGACGTTTCCGATCTTCAAGGGTAAGAAGTCACTTCGAGCTACCTTGGGATTATCATTAGAGTTTTAGTCCATTTGTTCGGACTTAAAAACTATTTCTTATTTTGTTTGGGGTTGCATCCCCGTACTTTAGATTTGGTATTGATATTTGGTACGATGACTTTCAGTTCCTAGGTGGAATTTTTCGCAGATAATTAATTATAATAAGTTTTTGAGTAGTTGATCTTATTTTCATTGCTAGTTTACTTTGATGCTTGCTAGTTTTAGACTGTTAGTCTAGGCAAGAGTGGAACTCTATTGGTTCCCTCATCCGGAGGTTGGGTGGATGCCACTCACGGCGGGTTGAGTCGTGACAGTAACAAATAATCTAAAATTATATTAAGAACGAGCATGAAACACATAAACAAAATTCAATACACTTTAACGTGTATATCCTATATACATATACATCTCATATATCATAATTTATATTGCATATAAATATATTCATACAAAATTTATATTACTAATTAACATCTCATGAATCAATAATTATAAAAATAATAATAAAGTTTAATGACCTTGATGAATTAACATCGCATCTAATGCACAATTCTACATTCAAGTCATAAACTTGACTTATTAATTTGTCATGTATCTATGTATATTTAATTCATAATAAAAAATATATCTATACATAATTATTGTAGTTGAACTCTTCAAATATAATACACAAATGAATTTCAGTAATAAATTCTAAACACAAAGAGCCGTGACTCTGATACCACTATAGGGTTGGATGGTGTTCATAACATGCAGCGGAAGATAAAAAAACAACTCTAGACAGATCTACTTGTGTTTAAAGTTTATAAACATAGAAATAATGAGTTTCAATACAAACCTGGTGGTGATAGTCGTAGATAAAAATCTTCTTCGATAGTACAAAGACTCTATGCGTATCCACACCGAGATCGACCTTTGTTATTAAATCCTTGATCAACAGAACTCGCGAATAAATTATTTCAACAATATTGTGTTGAAATCTTTCTCAGATATTTCAACCCACAATAAAAAGAACAAGAAATAATTTCTTGTCAATTATATTAACTCTCTTGATTTGGTGTAAAACTCGCACACTTTCAATAAAGTTGATAACGCCCAAACTACACCTCTAATTAAAGAAGCGTAAGAGGTCATAGTCAAATATAGAACCCAACAGAGGTTGGGGTCGATCCCACAGAGAATATGGTGAGAATTAAGTCGTTAGTGAATTAAGTGACTAGTCGTCAATAGTTTCCGGTAAATAAAGGGGGGGTTTTGTGTGAACAATTTGTAAACAAAACAAACAATTAACGTATGAATGATAATCAATAGGAGAGAGAGAACTAGGGAAGTGTTTACCATGGCGTTGGTAACAAAGTTGATTCTAGGCTTAACAAGGTTCTTTCTATATGCGTGTCACGATGCGATTGAATTAATGGTATCGTCTAAACGTTTCTCAACCAAATAGACGAATTTACTTTTCAATTCTCTCGAACTTGAAAAGGTGTGCTTTTATATTTCAATCCTAAACATCAAGTAGATAAATCTAGTTACAACATTAATCATAAGACGAGAGTTAGTAGTCTCGAATCCTCATCGCTAATCAAGTTTCCCGGTTTTAATATCTTTACTAAAGCAAATTAAACCTAGGCATGTTCTAATGTTTGCAACCACTAGAAAACGTTAAATAATGTATGATTAACAACGTGACAACATATATAGTGAACCCGTCGCTACCCGGAATCTATCTTGCTACGTTTTCCATGGGTCCCACAACCCTAGTCGTGGGAGTTTTAGTTCCTCATGCTATTAAGAAAAGAGAAGAGGATAGTATTCATAATAAGGAGAAGAGATTCTTACAATATAATGAAAACAATTCTTCAATTATTTCAAGAACAAGAAAAACAAGATCCCAAGAACAATTCAAGAACACGATTTCAAGACAAAGAAACCGTGTTTCTTGCTCTCGAAGTTTCGCTCAAATCTCCTAAAACTATTGTAAAAAAACGTGATTTGCATCATAATAAAATAAACCTAACATAGGGTATTTATAGGAGTCCAAGAAACACAATCCCAAACGCATTAGGAATCCAAGAAACCAAATCCCAAACACGGTAGGAATCCTAATCGCGGGCTGCCTTGGTGCGTCCAAGAAACACAATCCCAAACGCATTAGGAATCCAAGAAACAAAATCCCAAACACGGTAGGAATCCTAATCGCGGGCTGCCTTGGTGCGCTACTGCTTTGACGTGACGGTTTGGGTGACGGACCGTCACCACCTTGACGGTCCATCACGGTAGCCGTCACCACTAGGCAGTGGTGCTGCCCCATCTTGACGGCTTGGGCTTGACGGTCCGTCACTCGCTTGACGGTCCGTCACTCGGACCGTCACTCTTATCCAGAACGTCTTTTTGCTCGTATTTCCTTCTGTTTCCATGTTTGTTCCTATTTCCTGAAAATACACCATAAACACATCAAAAACGACGACGGCTACTTGAAAACGTACGATTATTTTTAGTTAAAAGGAGTCGAAAGTGCCGTAAAATGGCGGCACATCAACACCCTCAACTTAAAACGTTCGCTTGTCCTCAAGCAACATGACATAAAAAAAAACAATACGACGACTCAACTAAAAAAACAAACTCGTGTCTATAGCAACTCATGGTCATTAAAACTCATCTTCAATTTTAAATCAAGCTCCTTTATAGCACATAAATGTATGAAACGCTAACTTGCAAGGATCCAAACATGTCATTCCGATATAATAGAACATTCTACATACACACGCGCAACTATCCTAACAATCAATAGACAATACAGAAATCTTGGTGCCCTCACCACAAAGAAATCCCACACACAAGATTTGGGACTAGGTAAGACGCTCACACTCACAAACGACTTCAAACAATGCACATGCGATACCATAAGCTTGCCCTTACTATTCTATTTTAGTTCTTCAGAAAGCCGCTCAGGATCACTACAGGACTTGTTTTGGCTTGTAATGAGGCTTCAGGTGCAGGTAGGATACATTTAGGGGTTAGTGACTACGCCCTCCTTGGAACTACCGACGTCTTCTTACCACATAACTTTACTTTGTCCATCCTTATTCACCTTTTTATTTCCTTCTCTCTAGCTACAGGTGCGGCCTCTTTATTTTGACAATTCTTTTTGTTACTTTTCCGATCTTTTTCACTTCTTTTTATTTTTCTTTTCTTAGGCACACACCCGAATTTTCATTCTATTCACAACCAATCTTCTCCCTCCTCTTTTTCTTATCATTCACCTCTGTAGTAGCCACCCTCAACTTAGGCTGATTGCTTGTGTTGAGGTGCACAATTTCCATGGCAGGACCAGGGACAAAACAGGGTTTACGTCTATAGTAGCCACCCTCAACTTAGGCTGATTGCCTGCGTTGAGGTGCACGATGTCCAAAGAAGGACCAGGGCCAAAATAGGGATTCAAAGTTAAACGGGGAACGGTGACAGGTTATTGAAAGAATAAGGTCAATCATGGCTCAAACAAGGATCAAGGGATTATTTATATTTGGACGGTCTTTTAGGTTAAGTGGACTGCACACAAAAAGGGCCTGTGATCCTTTCCTAAGCAACCAAACTTCAAACTTAACAAAATAGACCGGGCAAGTTCTAGATGCATGCACAGAGTAAGAATTTATAACAATAATCTCATACACTCTTGGCACCCAGAAACTATATCACTACCAACTATCAAAACAACCGCTCGGCTTAAGCATACTTATTCTAATCATAACCACACAATGACATTCAAGGATCCAGACAGTCAATCATTTCAACATAAGTACAAAACCAGAAAATTTTTAAAGGGGCCTCTTTTTAGTCAAGAAAACGCCATGATGCTTTGCTATAGACACAAGAAAACATCTAACAAAATTTAAAATAACAACCTAAACATGCCGGTTCTACTAGATAGCACACCGGAGGGAAAAGAAACACGGCAACAAAAACCCTCGGTGGTGACTCACAGGTTTCCCAACACCCTCAACTTAGACTCATGCATTGTCCCCAATGCATAGATATGAAAGCTAAAAACTGTGAGAGAAAGGAATACCTGTGATGTCGATTGGACTCAGATTCTGGAATGATGTTGGAGACCGCCAGGGTCTCCAAAGCATGAGAACTCGATGTCCTCATCATTCAGCATAATATCGTCCTGCAGACCATTAGCATTCAGATTTTGTTGGGCCTGCAGTTCTGCAGCGAGCCTTGCTGCTTCTTGTTGTGCGGCCATATTCTGCCTTAACGTTCTAGCAAGCTCGGGGCCGTAAGGTACTGTTGATTCCCCCGAGTGCCGGGTACTTGGCATGCACAACTCTGTACCCTGTCAAAAACAAAAACAACAAATAAACGTAAAAGCAGGAAAGTATGACTAAGAGTCAAATAAACACACCGGACTTAACAAACAACCGTATTCCCTGGCAACGGCGCCACTTTTGATAACGCCCAAACTACACCTATAATTAAAGAAGCGTAAGCGGTCGTAGTCAAATATAGAACCCAACAGAGGTTGGGGTTGATCCCACAGAGAATATGGTGAGAATTAAGTCGTTAGTGAATTAAGTGACTAGTCGTCAATAGTTTCCGGTAAATAAAGGGGGGGGTTTGTGTGAACAATTTGTAAACAAAACAAACAATTAACGTATGAATGATAATCAATAGGAGAGAGAGAACTAGGGAAGTGTTTACCATGGCGTTGGTAACAAAGTTGATTCTAGGCTTAACAAGGTTCTTTCTATATGCGTGTCACGATGCGATTGAATTAATGGTATCGTCTAAACGTTTCTCAACCAAATAGACGAATTTACTTTTCAATTCTCTCGAACTTGAAAAGGTGTGCTTTTAGATTTCAATCCTAAACATCAAGTAGATTAATCTAGTTACAGCATTAATCATAAGACGAGAGTTAGTAGTCTCGAATCCTCGTCGCTAATCAAGTTTCCCGGTTTTAATCTCTTTACTCAAGCAAATTAAACCTAGGCATGTTCTAATGTTTGCAACCACTAGAAAACGTTAAATAATGTATGATTAACAACGTGACAACATATATAGTGAACCCGTCGCTACCCGACATCTATCTTGCTACGTTTGCCATGGCTCCCACAACCCTAGTCGTGGGAGGTTTAGTTCCTCATGCTATTAAGAAAAGAGATGAGAATAGTATTCATAATAAGGAGAAGAGATTCTTACAATATAATGAAAACCAATCTTCAATTATTTAAGAACAAGAAAAACAAGATCCCAAGAACAATTCAAGAACACGATTTCAAGACAAAGAAACCGTGTTTCTTGCTCTCGAAGTTTCGCTCAAATCTCCTAAAACTATTGTAAAAAACGTGATTTGCATCATAATAAAATAAACCTAACATAGGGTATTTATAGGAGTCCAAGAAACACAATCCCAAACGCATTAAAATTTAAGAAACCAAATTCCAAACACGGTAGGAATCCTAATCGCGTGCTGCCTTGGTGCGTCCAAGAAACACAATCCCAAACGCATTAGGAATCCAAGAAACCAAATCCCAAACACGGTAGGAATCCTAATCGCGGGCTGCCTTGGTGCGCTACTGCTTTGACATGATGGTTTGGGTGACGGACCGTCACCACCTTGACGGCCCGTCACGGTGGCCGTCACCACTAGGCAGTGGTGCTGCCCCATCTTGACGGCTTGGGCTTGACGGTCCGTCACTCGCTTGACGGTCCGTCACTTGGACCATCACTCTTATCCAGAATGTCTTTTTGCTCGTATTTCCTTCCGTTTCCATGTTTGTTCCTATTTCCTGAAAATACACCATAAACACATCAAAAACGACGACGGTTGCTTGAAAACGTACGATTGTTCTTAGTTAAAAGGAGTCGAAAGTGCCGTAAAATGGCGGCACATCAGAAATCAAGTAGAAAATCCTTTTTATGTGCATGGGAATGATATGATCAAACACAAATAGTCGTCCCGCAGCTCACAATCAACCTAACGGCCCTGCACAGGCTCCACCACTACTCAGCAAGTATAACCAGCCTAGAAGGATATTTCTATGTTCGGGACTCGTGGACATTCCCAATAATCCCACCATATATATTCTAGAGTCAATAAGGCCTCGTAGGATCACAGGGTTAATAATATCAACTACTAAGAATACTACACATAACGGAAGAAAGTAATGGTCGAATCATGGAAAAGCGGTCAAGGTATATGGTACCAACCTAATAACCCAACCCAAGGATGCCAACTAGTACAATTTTATCTGATATATGCTAAGTCTGGGAGTTTAGATCATAACCTACCTGTCGTCCGACGACAAGCTACCCGAACAACAATGTCCAAGCCCGAATCGCTTCGAGAGATCCCGAATGGCAATCAAACTATCATAAACGTAAATAAAACATTAAGACGAGTCTAACGATACCCATATTGCTATAATTGTAGCCGAATCGAAATCCGGGTCAAAAAGGGGCCCGCAGGGCCCACAACCCAAAACTAAAAATGAAAAGAAGCACGATGATCCCAACGATGCCAAGAAGGCATCTCCAAAATTGAGCATAATTTGCCAAGAGGAAGGAGCCAAAATAGCCTGCTCAAGTTGGGGTTTGAAGGTAGAATTTTAAGAACTAAAAACGGAAATTAGGCGAGAATTACTTACCAAAAAGACAGAATTTCAGCCCAAGAAGGATAATTCACCACACCCACGAACATGCACCAGCTATAAGCCAGCCACTATAACATGTTCCAAGCTTGGGATGAGCATCAATGGTGGATTTTAAGGAAGGAACAAGAGAATTCAAGGAGGAAGAAGGCTTACCAAAAGACAAAGAACTACGGAAAATCAACGAACAAACAATTCCCCAAGGCTTAGGATTGATATAAGAGTAATTTAGGGGAGTATTTTAGGAGTTGGAGTTGAGAAGAGTTGAGAAAATAAGTTGCAAAAATGAAAGCAACGAAATATATAGATGCTGGAAATTGGCCAGCGCCATCGGCGCTCAAGGACTGCCACAAGCTAGCGCGATCGTGCTGCCTGGGCGCCGTTGGTGCTAAAGGGAAGGCCTGCAACTATTTTCTGCTATTTTTGAAAACTCTACGGGGCATTCCGGGCACAATTGAAAATCGATATTCAAAAACCAATAATGCTAATAGAGTGGAAACGATATTCCGGACTCAACGGAATTGACAAAACTTCCATACGAGGTCGTTTTGGAGGAATATTGACCCAAGTCAACACTAATGAAAAGGAACTCAAACGCTCAAAATGATCCTGGCACACTCAGAACCCGAACCAACCACCTACCTAGCCCAAACTCAACGTTCCAAAGCTGATGGAATCATCGGATTTCGAATCTGACACTCCGGTCATCAAAAGTCACCCAAAGTTACACTCTCAACTCCAAATAGCCTGAAAACAGAGAAAACAACACAAAACCCACACCGGAAGTTCTCAGGCCTCAACTAAAGGTTCAACTAGACCAAACTCAACGCTCCAGAGCTAACGGAACTGTCAAAATTCAATTCCAAGCACGTTAGCTAAGAATGTTGACTAAAGTCAACGATATTCTAAGTTAAAGCTCTAAAACAGGAGAAAGGGAAAAACAACCAGACAAACGACCAGGGCACCAAACTATCGGTCCCAGCAATCCATAAATGACTTGGGGCCGCTACAAAAAACCTCTAACAGTACTATAAATTGGTAAACGCAAAGATGACCGGAAGGGTCATCACAACATAGATATAGATATTGATATAGATATAGATACAGATATAGATATAGCTATAGATATCGATAGATAATAAATAAATAGATAAAAAAATACGAATATAAATATTGATTGATCAAAGTAGCCTAAACTATTAAACAATGTTTATACCCTATCTAAGTTCTAATTTTGTGTTTTATTGAACTGCCTAACATAACTAAGGGATATCCTATTACTACTGATGTTACTAATCATAGAAATATGAAACTAACTAATAACATCTATTAGTACTACTAGTAACACTAATACTATTTCTTTTTTCTTTTTTATTTGAATTATACTCCTAACTTAATTTTATAAGGGAACCAAATATTGCTTCTATAAAAAAAAATTCACATTGTTCCACATTCTCCGTCGAAACTTTGGTATGCACTTCAGAACAAGATAACAAGCCTCTCGAAAAACATATTTCTCTTTATTAGTAGTATAATTTTTATTTTCAATTTTATTATTTATATTTAGCGAGGTATTTTTCACTTTGTCTTTCTTGCCTAGGATTTTGAAAGACTTGATTATTATAGAATATTATATCCTACTTTTTATGGACAATTTAATTTTTTTAAAATAATTACATATTTTCAAACTTGAATTGACTGATTTTCTTTTATTTGAATTTTGCTTGATAATGAAGTTTTAATACATTTATATTTGTAAGTGACTATAACCAATATAATGTCACAACCCGATTTCTCGGTCATGATGGAACCTACAACCCCCCAGTAGGCGAACCAATCCCCGTAGCCCAGAATGGTTAGTTATGAGCTACCTTCCAACAGTGTAAGCGGAAGAACAAATAAATAAGCGAAAGCAAGGGAACAAGATGAATAAACTGGATAACAGGAGTAAAATAAATACAAAGCGGAAGCTAAACCAACCTAAAACCTGATAACATAGCGTATAAGAGCCCGATCTACATAAGAAGTACAAGGATACAAAAATAAAATGTATACATCATGTCTCCAAAGCTATAAGAGTACAAAATATACAAAAAGATAAACTAGAGTCAAGCTCCGGTCGCCAAAAGCTCACCCTCAGTCTGGATGTCACAAAACTCCAAGCACGAGTCTCCCACAAGCTAGCGGCGATGGGTCACACTAGGATCTGCACCAGAAGATGCAGTGTGTAGGGTGAGCACCAAATGCAAGCATAAGGTACCCAGTAGGTATCATAGGCCGACTGGGAACATATAAGATAAAAGAAACAGATAGAATAGAAGCAAGCAGTCACGAAAATCAACGAAAAGTACACAGGAACTAGCCCAGAGGGAAGACAACAAGAACAACATATAAGGCTAGCAAATAGAATATATACACAACAGGAACAGGTGAAAGTAAGAAACAACGCACCTGGGATCCTTGCAATAACAGTATATATGTAATGAGCTTCAGAAATGGATGGTATACCGGTAACCTCAAGTATAAGGAATGGGAGAGAGGAATAAAGGTAGACATACTCGATAAACAGAAATCCATAACCAAGCTAATCATGACAATCTCAATCCAGAACTAACAACCTTGCAGTAACTAATCTCATACTTATAACCGTAATATAGTAACAAGAGTCTACCTACAGTCCCCCGGCCGCCCATACAACCAGGGAATACAAATAAGTGAAAACAAACCCTCCGACATCCCATACTAACGGAGCTTACAATCAACAAATAGAAATCAAGGGTAGAACCTCAAGCAATGAATGATATGATGCATGATAACCTCAGGGTAGAATAAAAACTCTATATGTACCTTCTCTGGTGCCGATCGGGGCCCAGCAAGTAGGTTCCATAGAAGGACGCTGCTCGTATACCTCTACTCTGCCATATACCCTCCCCTCATCACACGCAGCCCAAAGTCTTAGGCTCGGGGCGGCAAGGTCCATGGAGGTCTCGGACCCCATACCAAAACTCAGTATCGAAAATGTGTCCTCCGGAATCAAGATCAGGTTTAACCCAGTGGCTAAATTTGGAATATGCATGCCCAGACCCTGTCCAACACTAAAGTAGTAGATGACATCTCAAAAACCCCTCCAAGGGTGCCCGGGGCGTAGCCTGGTCTAAAACAGTAGAAAGTCAACTCAAATGCTCGGTCCGACCGAGGCTAAAGTCATCTCAAATCAGTAAAAAAACTCAACTAGCACCTCGACCCGGCCGAATCTAGCAATAGTAGTAAAATTTGTGATAGAAACCATAATTTAACCTTCTTTTACCCTAAGAAGATTCACGAGTTAAGTCAAACCATTTTCTAATTCATTTCCATCGAAAATGAGCCCACGAGGCCATGTAAAGTTTAGAAAATAATTACAGTAGTCCCGAAGCCAAAACTGTAGTTAAATATGGATAAACCCTCTTTACATGTATGGAAATGAATGACCAAACACAAATAGCCGTCCAGCAGCTCATAACAACCTATCAGCCCTGCATAGGCTCCAAACCTACTCAGCAAGCATAACCAGCCTAGAAGGATATTTCTATGTCCAGGACTCGCGAACATTCCCAATAATCCCACCATCTATGTTCTAGAGTCAATAAGGCCTCACAGGACCACAAGGGTTTTAATATCAAACACCAAGAGTACTACACACAAAGGAGGAAAAAAATAGGACGAATCATGGAAAAGCGGTCAAGGTCTGTGGTACCAACCTAGTAACCCAACCCAAGGATGCCAGCTAGTATAATTTTTTCTGATATATGCTAAGTCTAGGAGTTAGACCGTAACCATCTTGTCATCCGATGACAAGCTTCCCGAACAACAACGTCCAAGCCCGAATCGCTATGAGATATCCCGAATGACAATCAAACTATCATAAACATAAATAAAGCGTTAAAACGAGTCTAATGATACCCATATTACTACAATTGTAGCAGGGTCAAAATTCGGGTCAAAAATGGGCCTGCAAGGACCACAACCCAAAACAAAAAATGAGAAGAAGCACGATGACCCCAACGATGCCAAGAAGCTATGCTCCAAAATTGAGCACAATTGGCCAAGAGGAAGGAACCAAAACAACCCACTCAAGTTGGGGTTTGAAGGTAGAATTTCAAGAATAAAAATTAGAAATTGGGCAAGAATTACTTACCAAAAAGCCGGAATTTAAGCCAAGACGAAGAATTCTTCACCCCCACGAAAATGCACAAGCTTAGAGGCAGCCTTTACCAAAATATTTCCAAGCTTTGGAATGAGCATCAATGGTGGAATTTAGAGAGAGAACAAGAAAATTCAAGGAGGAAGAAGGCTTATCAATAGACGAAAAACTACAAAAATCCACGAACAAATGATTCCCCAAGGTTTAGAATAGATTTGGAATAAAATACGAGGGTATATGGCTGTTTAGAGTGAGAAAGGTGGAGAGAAAATGGCTGGAAAATTGAAAAACCAGAAATATATAGCTTATGGTCGTTGGTCAGTGCTATCGCGCTAGACCAGCGCCTTCGTGCTGAAGGAGGCCTGGCGCCAAAGCGCCATTGCGCTAAAATGGCGCAATTGCGCTGGTCAGCTGCAGACGCTGAGGCGCGATCGCGCTGGCCCTTGTGCGATTGTGCTGAAGGCCTGGCCACAGGATAGCGCAATCGCGCTGCCTGGGCGTCGTTGGGCTGAAGGCCTGCAACCTGCAATAAAACCACTTGCACTAGAATTCCCTACGGGGTGTTCTGGGCACAATCGGAAACAGATATTCAAAAACCAATACTGCTAACAGAGTGGAAACGACATTCCAGACTCAACTAAAATGACGAAATTTTCATACGAGGTTATTTCGGAGAAATGTTGACCCAAGTCAACACTAGCTAAAAGGAACTCAAGGGCTCGGAATGAGTTTGACTCACCCAAAACCTGAACCAACCACCTTCTTACCCCAAACTCAACATTCTGGAGCTGATGGAATTGTCGGATTTTGAATTCGACACTCCGATTATCAAAAGTCACCCAAAGTTACACTTTTAGCTCTAAATGGCCTAAAAACATAGAAAGCAATACCAAACCCACACCAAAACTTCTCAGGCCTCAACTAAAGTTCCAACTAGACCAAACTCAACGCTCCGGAGCTAACAGAACTGTCATAATTCAATTCCAAGCACGTTAGCTAAGAATGTTGACTAAAGTCAATGATATTCTAAGTTAAAGCTCTAAAATAGTAAAAAGGGCAAAACAACCAAACGAACGACCAGGGCACCGAACTACCAATCCCAGCAAGCCATAAATGACTTGGGGCCACTACAGGAAAGCTCTAACAGTGCAATGAATGCGTAAACGTGAAGATGACTGGAAGGGTCATCACATATAATGTCAATCATTTGGTAGGGTGTTGTCACGACCTAAAACTGAGCCATGATGGCGCCTACACAACCCCCCCCCCAATAGGCAAGCCAAACCCAATATTGCGGAAGACAATAAAAGCAGTTTAAGTAAGAAAAGCGGAAGATATAAATTTAAACAAGAAATAGGGCCAATAGCATATACACATACCAACTGTACTACATATACAAAAGATGGCCCTAAAGTGACCAAGAAGACAAGACATACACGATAATCAACTCGAACCTGGTGTCACTAGTAAAAGAGCATCTAAAGTATGGAGTAGCTATACAACAGACTTTGTCTATCCAAAATACAAAATATAGACAGAAAATACAAGATGGAAAGCATGTAAAGTGTCCAAGACGCCGAGAGCTCACCGTGATCCGAACTGCAACAGGCCTCGAATGATAGAAGGATCAACGGGGGTGACTCATACTAGGTGATGCATCAGAAAAAGATGCAGAGTGTAGTATGAGTACCAAAACAATGGGTAGCTAGTAAACATCATAGGCCGACCGAGCGCAGAAAGATAATATATAATATAAATTACAGGAAAGTAAGCTAAATACAGTGATCCACCTAAATCTAGTTATAAAATCAAAAACAGAACCAACCAAACCAATAAGAAACAACAAATAACAAACTCAATCCCAGTCAATCGACAAACCAAGTACACCCAAGTTGATGCAATGCGATGAGAGATGATGTGATGTATAAGGACAAAATAGCATAATAGAGTAAGAACTCGGTATCTGATACTCGGGGTTCTTGGAATTTAACCTCGAGCTTATCAATAAGTGCATAGAATTAAAACCCAAAAATAACGTATCAGGACGCTCAGAAATGAACATTGAGCTTATCAATAATGCATAAAGGTAAAACACAAAAATAGTGCATCGGGGCGCTCGAAAATGAACATCGAGCTTATCAATAAATGCATAAAAGTAGTTTTTTTTCTTTTCTTTCCAAAACCAGTAAAAACCCAAGGTAATTCCTTTAAAAGTTCAAAAACCATGAGAACCCAGTAAATATCAAGTTTGGAACAAAAAACCATAAAAATCTTTTTTTATACCGATAGGCATGAAAATGTAGTATGAGCATGTAATTTCCACGTTTAAATAATATAGCACACAACAAAGCAAAATAGGGCAAAAATACCCTTCAACCAAGAGAACTGACCTGAAAACTCCGTTCAAATGCAAGCTATGGCCTCGGGCCCACAATTACACGAAACCAACAATTAAAGCATAAATAACAGAAAATAACTACAAAAACCACTACAAGCATCTACTCTACCTCTAAAAACCTCCTAAAAGCACACTAAGGATTCTAGGCTAGCCACGGTGATACTACAAGCTCCTAAACTAAGGATAACAGTAAAAAATTCTAATTTATGATCTAAAATGGCCAATATAATACAAGTTACATGATTAAAGCCTATTTCTATGTAAAAATCCAACCTAACGTTCTAGTAATATATATGATATAAATTCTAACTAAACTCAGTCTAAAAAGTAAATTGTAACCTACCTCGGGACTGAACCGCAAATACAAACCATCACTCATGTGCCTTCCCCTTTTGAAAAACCTTAAAAAGCTTCCACGCTATCAAGAACAGAATCCAGGTGTCAAGAAGAGAAGAATGACACCCATATTGGTATACGGGAAATCGGGCCGAAAATCGGGTCAGAAAATGACCTTCGGGGCTCGCGCAATGAAACAAAAAATAAAATTCACAATTTTGATCACAATGGGTCAAGGAACTCATGTCCAAAAGTTGAGAGCGAATGGGACTCGTTTTGGGGCACAAAATATCCCCGAGGTTCTACTAGTTCAAGAAAAACCAAAAATGGAGAATTAAAGATTTTCAAGGGCGGAAACGTACCACTTTGGAGGCAAGAAACGACCAAGGATCGGAACAACAACCACCACCACTCCTAGGGAAAAGCTGGAGTTGAATTTTGAGGTTAGAACTCAAGCTTATAGAGGAAAAATGAGTTGGTGAAGAGAGGGGAATGAACTGAAAATTAGAGGGGTTGCCAGCTTAAATGATGCCAGCTCCCAGGCGCAGGGGCACCCATGCACGCGTAGGTGTGGGCACGCCATAACGCCCAGGTGATACGCCCAAATAACACCTCAATTAAGAAGCGTAAATGGTCATTGTCAAATATAGAATCCAACAAAGGTTGGGGTCGATCCCACAGGGAATAAGGTGCAAATTATGTCGTTAGTGACTTAGATGACTAGTAATCAATAGTTTCCGGTAAATGGGGGGTTGTTTTGATCAATCTTTGATTATTTTTAGTTTGATTTGAATAACAATGGACAAGTTTCAACGAGTAAAATTCAGTATAAGAGGTGAACTAGGGATGTGTTCACCATGGCTCAATCAACAACCGCGAGCTAGAGTTCAACGGGGTTCCTTTCATATGCCTAATACGAAGTAATTGAAATCGTTCTTACGTCTAAATGTTTCTCAACCAAATAGACGTATCATCTTTTCAATTCTCTCGAACTTGAAAAGATTACAATTAAAAAACTCAATTCATACCCCAAGTAGATTATCCTCGCTATTGCATCAATCATTAGATGGGAGTTAGTAGTCCCGAATCCTTGTTGTTAATTCAATTTTCCAGGTTTTAATTCCTTTGTTCAAGAAAATCAAACCTAGACATGTTCTAATGTTTGCAACCATTAGAAAATGATAAAAACATAAGATTAACAATGTACTATGCAATATATATTGAACCAAATATCACTCAAACCCTACACTATTAATATGCCATAGCTCCCACAACCCTAGTTGTGGAAAGTTAGCTACTCATACTAGTAGAGAAAGAGAAGATAATAGTATTCATGATAGAAAGAAAGGATTCTTACAATATATAAACACAAGCTTCAATTTATCCAAGAACAAAAGCCAAAATCCCAAGAACAATGGAGGAAGAAGAAGAAGATGTATGAGTGATGTTTTTCTCCTCTCAAACTCGTCCAAAAATATCTCAAAAACCAAAGAGAAATATTGGGTAATGAATAATAAAATAACCCTAACACTGGGTATTTATAGTAGTCTAGGAATTAAAGTTCCAAAAATAGAATTCGGGTTGCTCGCTTCAAGTTGATGGTTGACCTGGGGATTCGTCAACCTTGTGATGACTCGTCAAGTGAGTCATCACAAGGAACCAATGTTGCTGCCACTTCTGCTTCAAGTTGATGACTCTTAGTGTAAATAGCATTTAGCAAATGCATTTTATGTACAACTAGTCAGGTGAGTCATCACCCCAATCCAGTGGCTGAAACTTCTGTCTTATCTTGACGGTTAACTATGATGAGTCATCATGGATTTGATGACTCATCATGGCAGTCGTCATGGCTGAACAGTGAGCTGGAGCTTCTGCCTTGGTATGGTGGATTGTTGTGATGACTTCCCATGGACTTGCAGAATCGTCATGGGAGTCGTCACCACTAAACAGTTGACTCTTGTGGGCTGCTTTACTTTGGTATCTCACTTGGTAGTTTGTCCCACTCATGGTGACTCGTCAGGTGAGTCACCATAGCTAACAGTACGCCCATTTCAAGTGCAAAATCTCCATTCTTTCCATTTTCGTTCAAGTTCCTGCAATTACAACAAAAATACCATCAAAAACAATAATGGTTACTTGAAAACTCACGATTATTCTTAGTTAAAGGAGTCAAATATGTCGTACGATGCCAACACATCAACACCCTCAACTTAGAACATTCGCTTGTCCTAAAGAAACAAGACAACAAAAACAAAGAGACGACTCAACTAAGAATACAACTAACATGTCTCTAGCAAACCATGGTCATTCAATAGTTTAATCAATTTAAACCAAGCCCCCCCCCCCCCGATACTACACAAGTGTTAGAAAAGTTAACTTGTATGGATCCAAGCATGTCATTTTGATATGATAGAATATTCTACACACACAAAACAGTTATCCCGACAACCGGTAGATATTACAGAAATCCCGGTGCCCTCACCATAAAGAAGTCCCACACACAAGATTTGGGACTAAGTAAGACACTCACACTCACAAACGATTTCAAACAGTGCATATGCAATACCATAGGCTTTCCCTTGCTATTCTACTTCAATTTTTCAGAAAGTCGCTCAGGATCACTACAGGACTTGTTTTGGCTTGTAATGAGACTTTGGGTGCAGGTAGGATATATTTGGGGAATAGTGACTGAACCCTCCTTGTAATAATCGACCTATTATTTTCACTCAAAACTCATTCCAACCACCCTTATTCACCTTTGATTTCTTTTGTTCTAGCTACAGGTGCGGCCTTCTAAACTTGATAACTCTTTTTCGTTCTTTTTCACTTTTCTTTCATTTCTTTATTTTTTTTCTTTCTTTTTCTTTCTTTTTCTCTGGCACACACCTACGCTTTTCATCCTATCAACAACCAATCTAATCAATCCTATTTTTTTATCATGTACCTTTACAGTAGCCACCCTCAACTTAGGCTGATTGCCTGAGTTGAGGTGCACTATATCCAAGGAAGGACTAGGGCCAAAATAGAGATTCAAAGTTAAAAGGGAAGGTGACAGATTAATGAAAGAACAAGGTCAACTTTGTCTCAAACAGGGATCAAAGGGATTATTTATATTTGGATGGGTTTTTTAAGCTAAGTGGACTTCACACAAAAAGGGCTTGTGATCCTTTCCTAAGCAATTAACTTCAAACTTAACAGAATAGGCCAGGCAAGTTCTAGATGCATGCACAAAGTAAGAATTTATAATAATAATCTCACACGCACTTGGCACCAAGAAATCATACCACTACCAACTATCAAAACAACATGTCGGCTTAAGCAAAATTTTCACAATCACAACCACACAATGACATTCAGGGATCCAGAATAGTTAACCATTTCAAACATAAGTACAAATTCAACAGTTTTTCAGAGGGGGCTCCTTTTAGTTCAACTTTCCAAACAGCCATGCTTCCTTTAGACACCGCAACACAACACAAACAAAATTTAAATGACAACCTAAACATGTCAGTTCTACTAGATAGCATACCGAGGGAAAAGAAACACAGCAACAAAAACCCTCGGTGGTGATAGACTCACAGGTATCCCAACACCCTCAACTTAGACTCATGTATTGTCCCTAATGCATACATGCGAAAGCTAAAACTGTGAGAGAAAGGGATACCTGTGAAGCCCTAAGGACTCGGAGTCTGGTACGATGTTAGAGACCGCCGGGGTCTCCAAAGTAGAAGCAATCCTTATCATCATCCACAACAAAAGGCATCTGTTGTAATCTACCTCTACCTCTTTGTTGATGCCCTTGATCGACTAGTACAACATTATCAACATTATCAGCCTCAACATCATCATCCAAAGTAGCAACATCTTCAATGGTAGCATTGTTCAGGTTCTGTTAATCAATAACAAGCTGTTGAAACCTTACTGCTTCCCATTGTTGTGCATTCATATTAAGCCTTAAAGTTTTTGTAAGCTCGGGGTCGTATGGTAATACT
The DNA here is from genome assembly GCA_003996215.1 of Jaltomata sinuosa. NCBI lineage: Eukaryota > Viridiplantae > Streptophyta > Magnoliopsida > Solanales > Solanaceae > Jaltomata > Jaltomata sinuosa. Next base: position 369,629 of record QJPP01001733.1, on the reverse strand, counting down.
GGTTCACCTGAGCTTTGGGTACTTGGGATGCACAAATCTGTACCCTGCAGCCACAAAAACAACAAATAAAAGTAAAATTTGGAAATATGACTGAGAGTCAAATTAACACACTGAACTTAATAGACAACCCTATTCCCCGGCAATGGCGCCAAAATTTGATACGCCCAAATTACACCTCAATTAAGAAGCGTAAGCGGTCGTTGTCAAATATAGACTCCAACAAAGGTTGGGGTCGATCCCATAGGGAATAAGGTGCAAATTAAGTCGTTAGTGACTTAGATGACTAGTAATCAATAGTTTTCGATAAATGAGGGATTGTATTGATCAATATTTGATTATTTCTAGTTTGATTTGAATAACAATGGACAAGTTTCAACAAGTAAAATTTAGTATTAGAGTTGAACTAGGGATGTGTTCACCATGGCTCAATCAACAACCTCGAGCTAGAGTTCAACGGGGTTCCTTTCATATGCCTAATACGAAGTAATTGAAATAATTCTTACGTCTAAACATTTCTTAACCAAATAGACGCATTATCTTTTCAATTCTCTCAAACTTGAAAAGATTACAATTACAAAACTAAATGTATACCCTGAGTAGATTAACCTCGCTAGAGCGTCAATCATTAGACGAGATTTAGTAGTCCAAAATCCTTGTTGTTAATCCAATTTTCTGGGTTTTAATTCTGTTGTTCAAGCAAATCAAACCTAGACTTGTTCTAATGTTTGCAACCATTAGAAAACGATAAAAACATAAGATTAACAACGTACTATGCAATATATATTTAACCCAATATCACTCGAACCCTAGACTATTACTATGCCATAGCTCCCACAACCCTAGTTGTGGAAAGTTAGCTACTCATGCTAGTAGAGAAAGAGAAGATAATAGTATTCATGATAGAAAGAAAGGATTCTTACAATATATGAACACAAGCTTCAATTTATCCAAGAACAAAAGCCAAAATCCCAAGAATAATGGAGGAAGAAGAAGAAGATGTATGAGTCATGTTTTTCTCCTCTCAAACTCGTCCAAAAATATCTCAAAAACCAAAGAGAAATATCGGGTAATGAATAATAAAATAACCCTAACACTGGGTATTTATAGTAGTCTAGGAATTAAAGTTCCAAAAATAGAATTCGGGTTGCTCGCTTCAAGTTGACGGTTGACCTGGGGATTCGTCAACCTTGTGATGACTCGTCAAGTGAGTCATCACAAGGAACCAGTGTTGCTGCCACTTCTGCTTCAAGTTGATGACTCTTAGTGTAAATCGCATTTAGCAAATGCATTTTATGTATAACTCGTCAAGTGAGTCGTCACCCCAATCCAGTAGCTGAAAATTCTATCTCGTCTTGACGGTTCACTATGACAAGTCATCATGGATTTGATGACTCATCATGGCAGTCGTCATGGCTAAACAGTGAGCTGGAGCTTCTGCCTTGGTGTGGTGGATTGTTGTGACGACTCCCCATGGACTTGCAGAATCGTCATGGGAGTCGTCACCACTAAACAGTTGTCTCTTGTGGGCTACTTTACTTTGGTGGCTCACTTGGTGGTTTGTCACACTTATGGTGACTCGTCAGGTGAGTCACCATACCTAACAGTACGCCCATTCAAGTGCAAAATCTCCATTCTTTCCATTTTCGTTCAAGTTCCTACAATTACAACACAAATACCATCAAAAACAACAATGGTTACTTGAAAACTCACGATTATTCTTAGTTAAAGGAGTCAAATGTATCGTATGATGCCGGCACATCAACACCCTCAACTTATAATGTTCGCTTTTCCTAAAGCAACAAGACAACAAACACAAAGAGACGACTCAACTAAGAATACAACCAACATGTCTCTAGCAAACCATTGTCATTCAATAGTTTAATCAATTTAAACTAAGCCCCCCTTCCCGGTACTACACAAGTGTTAGAAAAGTTAACTTGTAAGGATCCAAGGATGTCATTCCGATATGATAGAATATTCTACACACACAAAGCAGTTATCCCGACAACCGGTAGATAATAACGAAATCCCGGTGCCCTCACAATAAAGAAGTCCCACACACAAGATTTTTGAATAAGTAAGACACTCACACTCACAAACGATTTCGAACAGTGCATATTCAATACCATAGGCTTGCCCTTTCTATTCTACTTCAATTTTTCAGAAAGTCGCTCAGGATCACTACAGGACTTGTTTTGGCTTATAATGAGGCTTCGGGTGCAGGTAGGATATATTTAGGGAATAGTGACTAAACCCTCCTTGTAATAATCAACCTATTATTTTCACTCAAAACTCATTCCAACCACCCTTATTCACCTTTGATTTCTTTTGTTCTAGCTATAGGTGCGGCCTTCTAAACTTGATAACTCTTTTTCGTTCTTTTTCACTTTTCTTTCACTTCTTTATTTTTTTTCTTTCTTTTTCTCTGGCACACACCTGCTCTTTTCATTCTATCAACAACCAATCTAATCAATCCTATTTTTTTATCATGTACCTCTACAGTAGCCACCCTCAACTTAGGCTGATTGCCTGAGTTGAGGTGCACGATGTCCAAGGAGGGACCAGGGCCAAAATAGAGATTCAAAGTTAAAAGGGAATGTAACAGATTAATGAAAGAACAAGGTCAACTTTGTCTCAAACAGGGATCAAAGGGATTATTTATATTTGGATGGTTTTTTTAAGCTAAGTGGACTTCACACAAAAAGGGCTTGTGATCCTTTCCTAAGCAACTAACTTCAAACTTAACAGAATAGGACGGGCAAGTTCTAGATGCATGCACAAAGTAAGAATTTATAATAATAATCTCACACGCACTTGGCACCAAGAAATCATACCACTACCAACTATCAAAACAACATCTCGGCTTAAGCACAATTTTCACAATCACAACCACACAATGACATTCAGGGATCCAGAATAAATAACCATTTCAAACATAAGTACAAATTCAACATTTTTTCGGACGGGGCTCTTTTTAATTCAACTTGCCAAACAGCCATGCTTACTTTAGACACCACAACACAACACAAACAAAATTTAAATGACAACCTAAACATGTTGGTTCTACTAGATAGCATACCGAGGGAAAAGAAACACAGCAACAAAAACCCTCGGTGGTGATAGACTCACAGGTATCCCAACACCCTCAACTTAGACTCATGTATTGTCCCTAATGCATACATGCGAAAGCTAAAACTGTGAGAGAAAGGGATACCTGTGAAGCCCTTAGGACTTAGAGTCTGGTACGATGTTAGAGACCGCCGGGTTCTCCAAAGTAGAAGCAGTAGCTGAAAATTTTGTCTCATTTTGACGTTCGCTCTGATGAGTCATCATGGCTTTGACTCGTCATGGCTAAACAGTGAGCTGAAGCTTCTGTTGTGGTGTGGTGGCTTGTTGTGACGACTCCCCATGGACTTGGAGAATCGTCATGGGAGTTATCACCAATAAACAGTTGGCTCTTGTGGGCTGCTTTACTTTAATGGCTCACTTGCTGGTTTGTCACACTCGTGGTGACTCGTTAGGTGAGTCACCACACCTAACAGTACGCCCATTTCAAGTGCAAAATCCCCATTCTTTCCATTTTCGTTCAAGTTCCTGCAATTACAACACAAATACCACCAAAAACAACAACGGTTACTTGAAAACTCATGATTATTCTTAGTTAAAGGAGTCAAATGTGTCATAGGATGCCGGTACATCAACAGGTACCGTAGGAGCAGCCCGGCCACAGTGCCTAAAGCACCGCAGGCGCGCTGCCTTGCCAGCCCAAGCAACCAGCTGCTTCCAAGCCAAATTATGGTAAATTTTGAAACTGATGGACCCCTGAAAATACATATGGGGTCTCACAAATAGAAACAAGCTGAGCTATTCGACTAAAAATAGCATTTCAAACTCAACAGAACCGACAAAAATCCCAACAAAGGTCGATTTAATAAAAAATGGGCCCCACGCCCAAAACCAATTATTAGCCAACCTTTACCAAAAAAAAAACCAAAGGCCAAAAACAAGTCCAAAAACCTCGGGACCTTAACCAAAGGTCCCTCTAGCCCAAAGTCGACATTCCAGAGCTAACAGCACTGACAGAATTTCCATTCGAAGTCGTCTTCTTTGAATGTTGATCAAAGTCAACCCCACAAGCCAAACTGGCTTGAAAACACAGAAAACAACACATAACCAAACTGAAAGTACCTAGACCCAAATCAAGGGTCCCACTAAACCAAAATCCCCGCTCTGGAGCCAATGGAACTATCAGAATTTGATTCTGAGCACATTTACAAAAAAAGTTGACCGAAGTCAAATATTTTCTAAGTTCAAGTTCTAAAATAGAGAAATGGCCATAACAACCTAACGAATGGACGGGGCATCGAACCATTAGTTCTTACAAGTCATAAATGATCTGTAGCCGCTGAGGGAAATCTCAAAACACCAAAAAGGCATGAAAAATAGAAAATGACCTGGAGGATCAATACAACATCCACTACTAAAAGGACTTTCGTCTTTGAAAGTTAGAGAAAAGATAGTACCTGAAGACTCGAAAAGGCGAGGATAGCGGGTTCGTATGTCGGTCTCAATCTCCCAAGTAGCCTCCTCGACAGGACGATGCCGCCACTGAATCTTAACTGATGCAATCTCCTTGGACCTCAACTTCCTAACCTTCCTATCCAAAATAGCAACAGGCTCTTCCTCAAAAGCTTAAGACTCATCCAACTGAACCGAATCCCACTGAAGCACGTGAGACTCATCTAGAATATACTGACGCAGCATAGAGACATGAAAAATTGGGTGAACACTGGAAAGAGCAGGAGGCAAGGCCAACTCATAAGCAACCTCCCCAATGCAATAAAGGATCTCAAATGGCCTAATCAACCTAGGACTAAGCTTACACTTCCTCCCGAACCTCAATACGCCCTTCATGGGTGACACTCAAAGGAACACACTATCACCAACCATGAACTCTAGATCTCAAACTCTCCCGTAGCATAACTCTTCTGTCTACTCTGGGTAGTGCATAGTCTCTCCGAAAAGACCCAGACCCTATCAATAGAATCACGAAGCAAGTTGGTACCCCACGGTCTAACCTCGAAAGCATAAAATAAACCAACCGGAGATTTGCACCCCCTACCATACAAAGCCTCTAAAGGAGCAATCTGAATGCTGGAATGGTAACTATTATTATATGCAAACTCTGCCAAAGCTATGCACTGATCCCACTGACCCCCAAAATTAATAACACAGGTTCGCAACATATCCTCCAGAACCTCAATAGTATGCTCTAATTGACCATCAGTCTGCAGATGGAAAGTGGTGCTAAGCTCAACTCTAGTACCCAACTCTCTCTGAATAGACCTCCAGAAATGCAAAGTGAACTGAGTACCACGATCAGAAATGATGGAAACTAGCACACCATGCAAATGGATAACCTCACGATTGTAGATTTGAGCCAACCTCTCAAAACTATAGGAAGTTTGAACCAACAAAAAGTGAGCAGACTTCGTCAACCTATCCATAATGACCCAAATAGCATCAAATCTCCGCAAAGTATGTGGCAAATTAATAACAAAGTACATAGCTATCCGCTCCCATTTCCACTCTGGAATGGGTAGCCTCTGAGTCAAACCATTTAGCCTTTGGTACTCAAACTTCACCTGCTAATAGTTCAAGCACTTAGACACGAAAGCTAAAATATCCCTCTTCATCCCATACCACCAGTAGTGCTGCCTCAAGTCATGATACATCTTAGCTGCCTCGGGATGAATAAAATATCTAGAATAATGAGCCTCCTCCAAGATCAATCTAACCAAGTCACCAACTCTAGGAATGCAAATACGACCCTAGATCCTCAGAATACCCTCTAAATCCAAGGTTGCCTTCCTAGCCTCACCGCTTAACACCTTGTCATGAATGATCCTCAATCTCTCATCATCAAACTGTTGTGCCCAAATTTGCTCCAACAAGGAAGATCTAGCCTTAATACAAGGAAGAATACAACCCAACTCAGAAATATCAAGTCTAACTAACTTGTTAGCCAAGGACTAGATGTCCCAAGCTAAAGGTCGCTCCTCTATCACTAAGAAATCCAAGCTACTCATACTCACTGCCTTCCAGCTCAAGGCACCCGCTATCATGTTTGCCTTGCCCGGATGATAAAGAATAGAGATGTCATAGTCCTTTAGTAACTCCAACCACCTACGCTGCCTCAAATTTAGATCCTTCTAGCTGAAAATGTACTAGAGCCTACGATGATCAGTGAAGATCTCACAATGCACGCCATAAAGATAATGCCTCCAAATCTTCAATACGAAGACTACCGCTGCTAACTCCAAGTCATGTGTGGGGTAGTTTCTCTCATGAAACTTTGACTGTCTAGAAGCATAAGCAATAACTCGACCATGTTGCATCAACACATAACCCAAACCAATACATAAAGCATCACAATACACGGTAAACCCTAGCCCTCGACCGGAAGAGTAGGAATCAGAGCTGAAGTAAACAAGGCCTTGAGCTTCTGAAAGCTCACCTCACACTCATCTGACCACTAGAAGGGAATATTCTTCTAAGTCAATCTATTCAATGAAGCTGCTATAGAAGAAAACCCCTCCACAAACTGTCTGTAGTAACCTGCCAACTTGATGAAACTGTGAACCTTGGTAGAAGAAGTAGGCCTAGCCCAATCACAAACTACTGCAATCTTCACTGGATCCACCATAATCCTATCCTTGGAGATCACGTGCCCTAGGAATGCCACAAACTCAAGCCAAAAGTCACACTTAGTGAATTTGGCATATAACTGATGGTCTCGCAAGGTCTGAAGTAAAACTCTAAGATGCTGCTCATGCTCCTCTCTACTCCTTGAATATATTAGAACATCATCGATGAACACAATCATAAATGAGTCCAAGTAGGCACTGAACACATGGTTCATCAATTCTATAAATGTTACTGGGGCATTATTCAACCCAAAAGACATGACTAGGAACTCATAATGACCGTACTGAGTCCTAAATGCAGTCTTTGGGATTTCCTCAGCCCTAATTCTCAACTGGTGATAGCCGGACCTCAAGTCAATCTTAGAGAACATCGCTGCCCCCTATAGCTGGTCAAACAAATCATCAATACGAGGCATTGGATATCTATTCTTCACTATCACTTTATTTAACTGTCTATAGTCAATACACATATGCATGGACCCATCTTTCTTCTTCACAAACAGAACTGGAGCACACCACGAAGACACACTAGGCTTGATGAACCCTCTACTCCATAGATCCTAGAGCTGATCCTTAAGCTCCCTCAACTCAGTTGGTGCCATCCGATATGGAGAAATAGAAATGGACTGAGTGCCCAACTCAATATCAATACCAAAGTCAATGCCACGATCAGGAGGAAGACCCAGAAGATCAGAAGGAAACACATCTGAACACTCGCAAACTATAAGAACTAACTCAAGAGAAGGTATGGTGTCACTAGTATCACGGATGTAGGCAAGATAGGCTAAGCATCCCTTCCCAACCAACCATTGGGCACTCAGGAAAGATATAACTCCTCTCGGTATGTGGCTATCGACACCCTTCCATATGATAGGAGGGATACTAGGCATCCATAGAGTAACAGTCTTGGCGAAGCAATCCAAGACCGCATGGTAAGGAGACAACCAATACATGCCTAAGATCACATCAAAATCAACCATATCAAGTACAATCAAGTCTACCCATGTGTCATACTCCAAGATAGTCACCACGCAAGCCCAACACACCTGATCCACTACTAAGGAATCTCTTACTAGGTAGCTACATGCAAGGGCGCAGGCAAAGACTCACAAGCAGACTCCAGATGAGTAGCATAATAAGAAGATACATATGAGAATGTAGACCCCAGATCAAACAAAGCAAAAGTAGACTGATGACAGATGGAGATTGTATCTGTGATCACAACATCTGAAGCCTCAATTTCTATCCAGCTTGGAACTGTATATATGTGTCTCCGACCGCCATGACCACCTGACCTACCAGATTGAGGACCACCTCTAGTACCATAAGGACCACCCCTACTACTTTGTGAACCACTCCTAGCTGGTGGTGCTGGAGCCCTGGGAGCCTGAACTATCTTATCATGTCGCCTTTAGTGCGGTAATGATGGACACTCTCTACCAAAGTAGCCTATATCACCACACTCATAACAACCCTAACCATACATACCCTGCTGTGAAAACCCGGCTGAATCAAAATGACTACCATGACTTGTGGACCCTGAATGAGCACCCCGTGGAGCAGGAACAATAATCTGGATACTCTGACCCTCAGTAGTCTGTAATGCTCCCTGAATAAGCTGGCTCAGGTGGAAACACTACTAATGTTGACCCCTACCAAAGTGGCCTCTACCACGGGCTTGTGAACCGCTGAAACTTCCCTTATAGCGGGGCCTCTTATTGCTGCCCCCTTGGGCCTCATGAAGTATACTCTCAATATTGCAGGCATGGTCTACTATCTCTAGAAAAGACTGACCTAATGCCACCATACCCTCTGTAGCTAATCTAAGTTGTAGAGTCAACCCTCGAACAAAGTGATGCACCCTTTCATGCTCGGTAGGCAGAGTCATAGTGGCGTGCCTAGCCAACTGATAGAAGAAAACCTCATACTCAGAAACAATCATGGAGCCCTGCTCTAACCCGAAGAACTGATCCATCAATTTCTCTCTCATGCTACATGGTACACACTTCTCCAGAAAAGTTGTAGAGAACCTTGCACAAGTAAGCGGAGGTGAACTGGCTAGCCTATAAGCTACATATGACCTCCACCACTGTTTCACTGGACCATCCAGCTAAAACATGGTGTAATCTGCTCCATGCGAGTCAACTAACCCCAAATTATGCAATCTTTCCTGGTAGCTAGTCAGAAACTGATGTGCATCCTCCCTGGAGGCACCTGAAAACCTCAGAAGACCTAATCTCAGAAACCTACCAAGCATCTTCTGCTCCTCAGAAGAAATAATAGGCCCAGTTAGAAGAGGTGGAATAACTTCAGGGACTGGCAATACATCTAACCTGAGAGCCACAGTAGCAGGCTGCTCCTGAACCCTGAGACGCTGCCTGGGCTGAAGTCTGAGCCTCATCTCTAACCTGAGAGCCAATCAGAGTATCTGGTGAAGTTGTTGGTCTGCTGTATTTGTGTACAAGATAAAGTTTTTTGAAAAACGAATATCTTTGGTCACTTTCATTGTCAAATAGGCTTTTCCTGGATAAACTCAAGTAATCGAACCAAGGTGTCCTGTAGCACTAGAGTAGCTACAAAACATGCAATATGTTAGGCTGAACCCATACCCTTTGGCTCATACTGAACCTCCTCAACCCTGACCTCATGCTCTGGTGATGGTATACTATCCTGGGACCGAGCTAGCACCGCAGCTCGACCCCTACCTTGACATCTCGGTTGACCTTTAACCCATCCCCTAGCTGGGGCTTTAACTACAAATGCAGGGGCCTTATCCTCACCCGCAGCTGATCTCGTCTGAATCATCTGAGAAAGAGTGAAACAAAGATACTTAGAAGTTGATCAAGTCACAGAAGCACGATAAAGAATAAAACAAGATAGAATCTTTCCTAGGAATGTCTTATATCCTCTCGCAGATTAGATACAGATATTATCGTACCGATCCATGAGACTCTACTAGACACTTTGCTCTTGTACTGGTGAGACCGGTGAACCTAGAGCTCTGATACCACTCTGTTACAACCCAAAATGGGGCCATGATGGTGCCTACACAACCCTCAGTAAGCAAGCAAACCCAATAATGCAGAAGAAAATAAAAGCAGTTTAGGTAAGAAAAGCAAAAGATATAAATATAAACAAGAAATAGGGATGATAACATATATACTTCACAACATGCAACATTGACTTCTTAGGACCACGATTGACTTCTGTAAACCACAAACCCTCATCTGAAACAACGGGTCATAAACCAAGTCATGATCTTGTTTAGGATAGGATTTGTGATGTCTATAAATACTTTTCCTAGGTTTTATTTTATGAGTTATGCTCGATAATTTGTAGGAAACATATTCGAAAATACTTGGTATTGATTTCTTCTTGGTTTTGAGAAATTAAAAAGTTCATTGACTCTTGATTCTTGATTCTTGATTCTTCTTCAATTATTCAAATTTTCAGATTTCTTTACTTCTTCTTGTAAGTGTATGATCATGAATGCTTCAACAACCTCTGATAGTTTTCTTATGAACATGAGTAACTAAATCCACAACTAGGGTTGTAGGAACCATGACAGATTAACAACGTAGGCAAATTACTTAGCAATTCTAGGACAGTGTTTATGCATGTATTATTATTCCCTTCACTTTAATGTCTTTTTAACAGTGGACAACGTTAGAACTCACCTTATTCTTACTTGCCAGACCAAGGAGGTAACAAATGGGAAAAGGGTTATTTACAATGGAGATTTGAGGCTATCAACCCTCATCTAATAGCTTGACCTTATCCGGGAATAGCTAATCTGGGATCAAGGGTAAGGGTTAGCAAAGCATACACCCATAGACGGACCAAGTTGCATGGTGAAATTCATTTATCTAGGGGACCAACCATTTAGGTGAACCTAACTTATTGATCTTGCATGCTAAGCACCAGAATAGATTGCTAGTACAACGCCTACAGCGTTATGAACTCATGGGGAACACAGTCCTAGTCTATATTCTCTTTGAATCACAACAATATTGATACTTGCTAATTACTGGTTACTTAATAATTTACAAACATTAATTGTTACTTAAAAACCCTTTAGGGAAATTAGTCGGCTAAGAGTGCGAATATACATAATTGAACGAGATCCCACCATATTCCCTGTGGGATCGACCCTAACCTTGGTTAGATTCTATATTTGAAAAGAGATCGCTTTATACTTCTTTTGGAGGTGTAATTTGGGAGTATCAAATTTTTGTGCCATTGTCAGGGAATACAATTTAGGATTAAGAGAAATTGTGTTATTTGACTATTAGTCCTAATTTACTGATTTTACTTTTTCTGTTATTTTTATTTTGTTCCACAGGTTGCACACTTGTGCATGCTCAGTACAAAGAGCCAAGGCAATCCCCTGATTCCATTTGATATTGAACTCCCAAGAACTCTGAGAAACATGGTTAAGGAGGGAGTTTTCGAGACACATGTTGACGCCACAGCTCGAATGTTAGCCGAAGAACAGCAAAAGCAGCAGGCAGAAGAAAAGGCACAAATCACACATGATGCTCAGGTTGCCACAGACCTAGAAAATTGAAATGTTGTAGCTGAACAGGCAAGGCAAGCAAGGCAGGAAACTGCTCATCAAGTTGCACTAAATGCTCAAGCTGCAAGAGATGAGGCAGTCCAATGCAATATACATTAAGATCTGGTTTGTCTGAGAGGGAACAGGGGTTGCCAGCCTCAACAACCTTGACACATCCCTCGGTACAATATTGATGATGATGATGTTGATGACACAGGAATAACAGGCCCCATAGTATTGCCACCGCTACCCGATGGTACAAAGTTTGATATTACAAGCACTATGATTCAGCTGCTGAACCTGAAGGGATTATTTGCTGGCAAGCCCACTGATGATGCGAACTTGCACTTGATGAACTTTGTGGAGATTTGCAATTCTTACCACCTTCTAGGGGTAGATCAAGATGCTATCAGATTGCGAGTCTTTCCATTCTCTTTGACTGGAGAAGCAACACTTTGGATTGTGAAACTACCTGATGCTTCAATATTCATATGGCTTGAACTGTAAAGTCAGTTTTTAGAGAGGTTCTTTCCCCCATCAAAGATGTTGCAGCTCAAGTAGGAAATCTATAACTTCAAGCAGTTACCCATAGAGGCACTATATGAAACATGGCTTAGATTCAATAAGAAGTTAAAACAGGTACCAAATCACTGGATCCCTTCAGATCATTTCATGGAAACCTTCAATAGAGCACAGAATATGAACACCAAGGTAGTAGTTGATACAGTCACTGGGGGAGTGTTTATGGAGAACACTTATGTCGGAACTTCTGAGATGTTTGATAGGGTTATTAAGACAAACAGGGCTTGGCATACCAGAGAGGCTGAAAGTGCAGCAAGAACTTATGCGGTTGAAAATTCCATAGACTATCAAGAATTGCAGGAGATTAGATAGGATTTTGTAGGGTTAAAAACAACTGTAGATCTGATTGTGAAACAAATTCTTAATAACGGTTTGGAGAAGGTGAATGTTGTAGGTTCATAAGTAAAGCACCAAGACAGGATGGGTAAAAATCTGATGAAAAAGCTAATTATCTGAATGATCAAGTGGCAGGTTTTCGAGCCAATGACCAAGAAAATCAAGGTAGGAACAGAGATAGAGATGACAACTATAATCGGTCTGGCTATAAAGATAGAAGCAAGGGTAGAGATAGGGATGGTGACTGGAATAGAGGGATGGCTACAAGAATGATAGAAGCGGCATGTATATCCCTCCTAGTAACCATGAAGCAGGATCTGATCAGCTAACTGTCAAAGAGATGATTGCCAAGGTAATGTAGAAGGTGGATTCAACTAATGGTAATTTGAAGGAGATGCATGCTAACATTGCAGGCATGAATCAAAAAGTAGAGTAACATGTCATCGCCATCAAGCAAATGGAGCAACAGATAAGTCAGATGCTTCAACTTTAAATCCACGTTAGAAGGGCATACTTCCTAGTAATACAGTCTAGAATCTAAAAAATGATGGGCGTTGCATGGAAGTGACTACTCAAAGCGGGAAACATACTGTTGATTCTCCTGTTCCCATAGTTGTTGATGAGCTGACCGAGCTTGAAAAAGATGATACAGAAATTAAGGACGATTCAGAGGAAAAGAGTGGTAATGAAAGTCCAATTGAGAAGAAGTCCAAAGCTGCCAAAGAAAAGAATGAAGAGCTTCCACAGGTCTTTAAGCCCATACCATTACCTCCTCCACCTTACCCACAGAGATTAGTCAAGAAGGCTGAGAAAGGTAAATATCGCAAGTTCATCTCTATGCTAAAATAGCTTTCAGTAAATATTCCTTTAGTTGAAGCATTAGAGCAGATGCCTGGGTATGTAAAGTTCATGAAGGATCTGGTGACAAAGAAGATAAATGTAAGTTTTGAGCCTGCTTATAACTTGCACCACTGTAGTGCAATAGCTTCCCATTTTCTGGTGCGAAAAAATGAAGATCCTGGAGAATTTACTATCCCTTGCACGATTGGAGCTTTATATTTTGCAAAAGTATTGTGTGATCTGGGTGCTAGTATTAATTTGATGCCACTAGCAGTGTTCAAACAGTTAGGCTTAGGATCCCCTAAACTGACTACAATACGGCTTCTTATAGTAGATCATACAGTGAAAAATCTAGTGGGGATTATCTATGATGTACTTGTGAAAGTTGACACTTTCATCTTTCCTGCAGACATTGTGATTCCTGACTGTGAGGTAAGTTTTGAGGTTCCCGTTATCTTGGGATGCCCATTCATTGCCACTGGATGCATTTTGGTTGACTTGGAGACTGGCAGATGAAATTCAGACTTAATGATGAGGTGATTACTTTCAATGTCTGCAAATCTATGAAACATCATGATGACATGTGCGTAGTATCAGTTATAGATATGGTTGATAAGGAGCAGCTAGTAGTGCCTATTGAAGAGAGACTTGGTGTTGAAGCACTTGCAGCTGTTATTATGAATCTCGACGGAAAGGATATTGATGAGTATGATGATATGGTAGAAGCATTTGTCGGTATGGGGTATTATACTTATGCTCTGAAGAAGCTTGATTTGGACCTAAAGAATCAGTAGACCTTACCAGCCAGATCATCTATTGAGGAGCCTCCAGTCGTGGAGCTCAAAGCACTTCCTTCCCACCTCCGATATGTGTTCTTAGGAGCTAATGACACTTTGCCAGTTATTATTGCAGCAGACCTAAATGAAAGGCAAGTTGAAGCTCTGGTTTCTATTCTAAGAAAGTTCAAGAGGGCCATTGGTGGTCCATTGCTGACATTATTGGTATTCCGCCTGGAATTTGCACGCACAAAATTCAACTTGAGCCAGATTACATTTCGAGTATTGAGCACCAACATAGGTTGAATCAGCTTATGCAAGAAGTTGTCAAGAAGGAGATCATTAAGTGACTATATACAAGTGTGGTTTACCCTATTGCAGACAGCAAATAGGTGAGTCTGGTTCAGTGTACCTAAAAATGGTGGAATCACTGTGGTTTCTAATACTAAGAATAAGTTGATTCCGATAAGGCCAGTCATAGGTTGGCGTGTATGCATGATTTACAGAAAGTTGAATGCTTGGACAGAGAAAGACCATTTTCCGATGTCATTCATGGATCAGATGTTAGACCGTCTTGCTTGTAGAGGATGGTATTGTTTTCTTGATGGTTATTCAAGATACAATCAGATCTCATTTGCTCTTGAAGACCGAGATAAGACCATTTTCACCTGTCCATATAGGACATTTGCTTTCAAGAGGATGTCATTTGGGTTATGCAATGCGCCAATGAAATTTCAGTGATGTATGATGTCGATTTTCTCAGATATGGTGGAAGACACTATTGAGGTTTTCATGGATGATTTTCCTGTAGTTGGTGACTCTTTCGATAATTGTTTGGATCATCTGAGTTGTGTGCTGAAAAGATGTGAAGAGTGAAACCTAGTGCTGAATTGGGAGAAGTATCACTTTATGATCAAAGAGGGCATAGTGCTTGGCCACCAGATTTCCAAGAAGGGTATTGAGGTCGACAAAACGAAGATAGAGGTGATTGAAAAATTACCTCCTCCAGTTTTTGTGAAGGGTATCCGAAGCTTTTTGGGACATGCTAATTTCTATCGCAGGTTCATAAAGGACTTCTCTAAAATTTCAGATCCCTTGTGCAAATTATTGGAGAAGGAAGTGAAGTTTGTTTTTTGATGATGCATGCCTGAAGGCATTTGAATGCCTTAAGCAAAAGTTGATCTCTGCACCTATTATTGTTTCGCCTAATTGGTCTCAGCCTTTTGAGGTTATGTACGATGCTAGTGGAGTGGCGCTAGGATCAGTCCTAGGCCAAAGATGCAAAAAGATTATTCATCCTATCTACTATACTATCAAAGCACTTAATCCAGCTCAAAAGAACTATATTATGATAGAACAAGAGCTTCTTATTGTGGTCTTTGCATTCGAGAAGTTCAGATCTTATTTGCTTGGAACTAAGGTTATTGTTCAAACTGACCATGCAGCTCTTAGGTACCTCATGGCAAAGAAGGATGATATGCCTAGAGTGATTAGATGGGTATTTTTGCTACAAGAATTTGACTTTGAGGTCAAGGACCGGAAGGGTATAGAAAATTAGGTAGCAGATCACTTGTCAAGATTAGAGGAAGAAGCGATGTTGAAGCTTAATGATGAGCAAGAGATTGATGATTGGTTCCCAGATGAGCAAGTGTTAGCTGTCTTCCAAGATTTGATTCCATGGTTTGCAGACTTTGCCAATTATTTGGCAAGTGATGTGGTACCTCCTGATATGTATGTCCACCAGCAAAGAAAATTCATGTTTGATGTTAAGAAATTCATCTGGGAGGAGTCATTCCTATTTCGTGTATATGTTGATACCATGATCTGTAGATGTGTGCCTGAAGCTGAGATGATGGAGATATTAGAGGCTTGCCACTCATCCCCTGTTGGGGGCATCATAGTGGTATCCGAACAGCTCATAATTGCAATACGGCTACTATTGGCTGACCATCCACAAGGACGCCCATGATTTTGCTAGGGCTTGCAGTAGGTGTCAGAAAGAAGGAGGTATATCAAGGAGGCATGAGCTTTCTCTCACCCCCATCCTTGTGGTTGAACTACTTGATGTATGGGGTATTGACTTCATGGGTCCTTTTGTGATGTCGAATGGGATGAGGTACATATTGGTGGTTGTTGATTACAAATCTAAGTGGGCAGAGGCAGTTACGCTTCCCAGTAATGAAGGCAAGTGTGTCACAATGTTCTTGAAAAAGAACATCTTTTCCAAATTTGGTACACCACAGGCGATTATTAGTGATGGGAGCTCTAACTTTTGCAATAAGTTATTTCGTGATTTGCTTGAGAAGTATGGAATGAAACACAAGGTTGCAACCCCCTATCATCCTCAGACTAGTGGGCAAGTTGAGGTTTCCAACTGTGAGATAAAGTAAATCCTATCGAAGACTGTGAATTCGAATAGGATGGATTAGTCTAGGAAACTAGATGATGCTTTGTGGGCGTACCAGATTGCATACAAGATACCAATAAGTATGTCATCATATCAGCTTATGTTTGGGAAAGCATGCCATCTACCACTTGAGCTTGAGCATAAGGCCATATGGGCATTGAAGAAGTTGAATTTAGACTGGTATACAATATCGTTTTAGCGGCTTCGACAATTGAATAAGTTAGAGGAGTTTTGCCTCAACGCCTATGAAAGTTCAGCCTTGTACAAAGAAAAGATGAAATTGTATCCTGACCGAAATATTGAGAAGAGATTTTTTGCACCAGGTGATTTGGTTCTACTGTTCAATTCCAGACTTCGCTTGTTTCCAGGCAAGTTGAAGTCCAAATGGATTGGACCATTCAAAATGGTACAAGTGTTTCCACATGGTGCCTTAGAGCTTGAAAATCATGAGGGCAAGAGGTTCAAAGCAAACGGTCAGCGTATAAAGGCGTATTTGGGAACTGCAGAGGAGCTTAAAGCTGTTGAAGTTTGGACCTTTGGTAAATTCTTAATAACCAAGGAACTTGATGAATCCTGAGTAGTCAAGACATGTGTCGTGCCACGATGTTAAATTAGGCACTGCATGGGAGGCAACCCATGAGGGAAACTTGATGAAGTCTGAGTAGTCAAGTAACCTACATCGTGCCGCGATGTTAAATCAAGCAATGCTTGGGAGCAACCCAAAGCTAATGTTTGTTTTATGTGCAGGTGAAAAGAAAAGAATACCATTGCAGTAATGTCCAGGAATCACAAATAGGCTCACGGTCTATGAATAGGTTATATAGACCGTAAACCAACTCGTGGTTCCTTGAGCCAAATTGATACCCTCTGATGGAACAGACTAAAACTCACAAGATGGTCCGTGCTTTCAAACAACGGACCGTATACTCTGTCGTCATTCCTGGCAACAGGTAAGGCAAGAACATAGAACCACGAGTGAGACTACGAATTGCTATTTCATTTGATGAACTGTAGTTTTCACTCGTAGGTCCCAGGTACAGTATACAAGTCGGGTCGCGGGTCAACTAAAATATTAAAATAATAACTCGACCTGGCTTTATTTCTTATTCTCCCCTTCACCTAAGGCAAACTTCCATTTTTAAAAAAGGAAAGTACAAAATTTACTCCCTCTTTCACTCCCAATTCAACTCAAACTCTCCAAAAAATTTACCAAAACAATCCGACCTATTGCACACACAAATCCATCACATTGTTTCGCTCCTCTAAGTTCTCTTTCTTGAATCAAACCGAGGCTAAGGTCCATGTTTTGACTAAAACTCAAAATTATAGAACCCTAGATGAAGGTGTGATAGATCTGTAGTGTGTAGTAGGCACGAACTTTAATAATTTGGAGGTTTATGTTTAGGAATTGAACAAATTGTTTAGAACTTAAGAAGGAGGGAGTTTTTGATCAAATAAAACTAGTGGTTCAATAATCATGAGTGAATCTACAGACCGCCATTCATTTCACATATCGTAAATCCACTCGTACAATATATCTCTCACATGATAGCTTCTAATGAATGAACCATGACTCACAGGATGAACAATAGTTTCAAACTATGACCTGTCATATGACTCGTGGTCCCTGGGACTAGTTATGCCAAATTGACAACTCGCAGGATCAGAAACACGACTCATGGGATGGATTTGTGGTTCTGAACCATGGTCCATCCAGTAGGTCATAGTTTCTGACACTATAATGGTGACTGAAACCATGAATTGGTTCACGAGCCATGGTCTGCTTCTACTTGCCGTGGACCAATCCGTGGATTGTGCCTGCAATATATGAGTTTATATTTTGCTATAAAAAACATGTACTAACAATTATAATCCGTAGGTACCATGCCACTAAAGAACAACCCGAATAAGGTGGCAGCACAAAACTCAGAGGTTGTTGATGTGTCATGGTTTTGTGACACTTTCAACGCTTAAAACTTGGAATTGGAGTATGTTCTTTAGCGATTTTTAGTAGTTTTGATGTGTTTTTGAGTATTGTGTAGGAAAACATGGTTCGGAGACTAAGTACAGAAAAAGACTGAAAATCTGGCAAACACTGACTTTCACGACTCAACTCTACGAGTCGTGAATGCATCCACGAGTCGTGGGAGTCAGTCGTGGATTGAGTACTGTAGATGAGGCCTGAAGCCTGATTTCTACAAGAGGTTTCCACAAACCATGGACCTATTCACGAGTCATAATTCCTATTCGTGAAACCTGATCAGAGAAGGAGAAAAAGGTTTGAGATTCATGAGGCCATTCCACGAGCCGTAAAGCTATCCATGAACTGTAGAATGAACTTGTGGAAGTGAACCTGCAACATAACAAAAGCTCTGAGTTTCGTGAGGACCTTTGACGACTCATAGAAGTTTCCACAGTTCATAGACTGTGTCCGTGGAAGTTGTCGACTCAAGTTTTTCTTGTTTATTTAGGATAGGATTTCTAATGTCTATAAATACCTTCCCTAGATTTTCTTTTACATGTTATGCTCTATAATTTGTAGGAAACATATTCATAAACTCTTGGTATTGATTTGTTCTTGGTTTTGAGAGATTAACACATTCAAAGTACTTGATTCTTGATTTCTTCTTCAATTATTCAAGTTTCCGGATTTCTTCACTTTTTCATGTAAGTATACGATCATGAATGCTTCAACAACTTCTGATTGTTTGCTTATGAACATGAGTAGCTAAATCCACAATTAGGATTGTGGGAACCATGAAGGATTAGCAAAGTAGGCAAAGTACTTAGCAATTCTAGGATGGTATTTATGTGTGTATTATTCTTCCCTTCGCTTTGATTGCTTTTTAATGGTTGCAAATGTTAGATCTCACCTTATTCTTACTTGCCGGACCAAAGAGGTAATGAATGGGAAAATGGTTGGTTACAATGGAAATTTGAGGCTATCAACCCTGATCTAATAGCTTGACCTTGTCCAGGAATAACTAATCTGGGATCAAAGGTAAGGGTTAGGAAAGTATACACCCGTAGACGAACCAAGTTGCATGGTGAAATTCATCTATCTAGGGGATCAACCACACCTAACTTATCGATCTTTCATGCTAAGCACCAGAATAGATTGCTAGTACAACTTCTACAATGTTATGAACTCATGGGGAACACAATCCTAGTCCATCTTCTATCTGAATCACAACAATATTGGTACTTGCTGATTACTGATTACTTAATAATTTACAAACATTAATTGTTACTTAAAAACCCCTTTTAGGGAAATAAGCCGTCTAAGAGAGCGAATACATATAGTTGAATGAGATCCTACCATATTCCCTGTGGGATCGACCCTAACTTTGGTTAGGTTTTATATTTGAATAATGACCACTTTATGCTTCTTTTGGAGGTGTAATTTGGGAAAACTTCAAGATGAGTCCTCTGAGTTGGAGAATAGTGGACCCGAGGAAATATACACCATAGACTCTGATCCTGATGTAGTACCTCAGACCACTAGAAAGAGATCAAGGATACAGGCACAGGCCACCCCTCATCAGTTTGAAGAGGGAAAGGGTGAGTCTTGTTCATCACTGATACGCCCAAATTACATCTCCAAAAGAAGCATAAACGGTCGTTGTTCAAATATAGAGCCTAACCAAGGTTAGGGTCAATTCCACAGGGAATATGGTAGGATCTCATTCAACTGTGTGTATTTGTGCTCTTAGCCGGCTTATTTCCCTAAAGGGGTTTTTTAAGTAACAATTAATGTTTGTAAATTATTAAGTAACAAGTAATCAGCAAGTATCAATATTGTTGTGATTTAGAGAGAAGATGGACTAGGACTGTGTTCCCCATGAATTCATAATGGTATAGGTGTTGTACTAGCAATCTATTCTGATGCTTATCATGCAAGATCGGTAAGTTAGGTTCACCTAAATGGTTGCTCCCCTAGATAGATGCATTTCATCATGCAACTTGGTCCGTCTACAGGTGTATACTTTACTAACCCTTACCTATAATCCCTAATTAGCTATTCCCGGACAAGGTCAAACTACTAGGTGAGGGTTGATAGCCTCAAATCTCTGTTTTAACCAACCCTTTTCCCATTCATTACCTCCTTGCTCCAGCAAGTAAGAATAAGGCGAGTTCTAACGTTTGAAACCACTAAAAAGCAATCAAAGCGAAGGGAAAAACAATACATGCATAAACATCGTCCTAGAGTTGCTAAGTACTTTCCCTACTTTGTTAATCCTTCATGGTTCCCACAACCCTAGTTGTGGATTTAGATACTCATGTTCATAAAAAAACAATCAGAAGTTGTTGAAGCATTCATGATTATATACTTACAAGAAGAAGTAAAGAAATCCGAAAACTTGAATAGTTGAAGAAGAAATCAAGAATCAAGAACTATGAATGTCTTAGTCTCTCAAAACCAAGAACAAATCAATACCAAGTATTAACGAATATGTTTCTTACAAATTATAGAGTATAAAACGTAAAATAAAACCTAGGAAAATTATTTATAGACATTACAAATCCTATCCAAAACAAACTAGGAGAACTGTCATCGGCAGGGATCACAACTTGGTTGACGACCCATCGTTTAAGATGACGGTTTGTAGTTTGCTGAGGTCAACCATGGTTCTAAAGAGTCATCATTTCCTATTGTGAGAAACCATGAGTCGTTAAACCATTCTACGGTTCATCAACCGACTCATGGTTTTAGACTTCATTATTGCATCTATCTGATCAACAACCATGATTCCAATAGGATGGTTCATGGTCTGGAATTACGGTTCGTGAAGTGACTCGTGCTTCTTGCTCTTATTCTTGCGTATCTGCAGTTCATCTGATCTACGAGTAACATGATGGATCATGGTTTAGAACCATGACTCATAGACTGACTTGTGATTTTTGCCCATGATTTGCACTCCTGTTGAACTTTTTTTCATAACTCACAAGACGGGTCCGTGGTTCGGAACCATGGACCGTCAATCCTCTCGTAATCCCTGTAGACGCCAACTTTTTAGTACAAATTTCAGCACTTTGGCTATGGACCCTGTTCTCCTGCACACTTAACCAAAATCATCAAATCTACCAACAAAATGCTAAAGAACATGCACTAATCCTAAGTATTAAGCGTCGAAAGTGACGTAAATCTATGGCACATCAACACCCTCAACTTAAAACTGTTGCTTATCCTCAAGCGATAAAACAAGACTATCCTAATACGATGCTTGAGTAAAATAAAACTAGGAACTACGGCAGTCATCTGATTCCGCAATTTAGCTCACAACAAATATCCCCCTCCTTTTCAGTATAAAACAAGTGCACAAGTTTCTTCTATCAAGACAACACAAGAGGATCCATGGATGACATTATGATATCAATAGACGACCTAGCATACACAGATGAAACTTACCCTAACAGTCAGCAATCAATGTTACTCTAGTGCCCTCACTACAAAGAAGTCTCAATCCTACAGTAATACATTCAATATCTGGGACTGAGCTAGAACACTTACACTCACAAAGATATTCAAGCAATATATGTACAATACCATAGGCTTGCCCTTATTTTCTATGCCTCAGTTTTTGAACGGTTGGGCTAGGATCACTATAGGACTTCACTCGGCTTGTAACTTAGGCTCGGGGATGGGTATGGTAGATTTGGGAAATAGTGACTAAGCCCTCCTTGACACTACGCTATGTTTCTACCACTTTTCAGACCAGCTCTTTCTTTCCTCCCTTATTCTCCCTTTTTATCTCTTTCTTTTTCATCAAGTGACGGGTGCGGCTTTTATTTTTGACTCAACTTTTTCATCATATTTTTTTCCTTTTCTTTTTTTTCCCTCTTTTCCTTTTTCTAACACATATGCCACAACCGTTATTATTCCTTTTTATCACTAACCTTTTTTTTTATACCCCATATTTCACACTTACCTCCACAGTAGCCACCCTTAACTTAGACAATTTTCCTGAGTTGAGGTACACAATGTCCAAGGAGGGATTAGGACCAAACTGAAGGTTCATAAAAAACAAGGAAGGTGATTAGGCTAAACAACAAAAAGGATCAATTTTGGCTCAAACTCAGGGATCAAAGGGTATTCAATTCATTTGGACAGTCATTTAGGCTAAGTGGACGATTTCAAAGAAATGGCCTATGATCCTTTCCTAACCAACTATCCTATAACCTAGGAAAGGCAAACCGGGCAAGTTCTGAATTGGCACATAATGCAAGAACAGTACGAATGCAACTTACACACACATGGCACAGAGTCAAACAACCAATTGCTAACTATCAAGTTCATGCCCTAGCTTAAGCCATTCATCACATCGATACTCATAATGTCATGCACAGATCCATAGCAGTCGACTATCAAAAATGGCTAATCATGTCACACAAAATTTGGAGGGGTCTCCATTTTTCAGTCAAAATCAAGTTTAAAATCCGACGATAGACTGTGCTAAGTTTCTATTCTTCTTTTACTACACACAACCTATCTAAACACACTACAATATTTTAGGCTTTTAGCCACCCTAGTAAAGTGTGACCTAAACTAGCAAAAAGTGTAGCTTTTGATCAAAGGCTACATTTTTTTACTTTAGGCAACGCTTTTTCGGGGGTGGCCTAAAGAGGCATAACCTTTGACTTTAGGCCACACTTTTCAACTGTTGCTATAGCGTCTAGGCTTAAAAAGCATGGTCAATGAGGTACAAAGGCCACGCTTTGTAGCATCTCATTAGCAACATTTTTATTTGATAAAGCTACAGTTTCAAGCGTGGCCTTTGCTTTGTTATTGGCCACGCTTTAAAAATGTTGCCTTTTATACCTCCTCTATGACAATACTTATAAACTGTAACCTATCTTATGTACATACCATAATTTACAATTAATAAGCCACACAATTGACGTCCCTAAAGCCACACTTTTGAAGTGTGGCAACGTTGTCTAGAATTTTTATAGCCACAATTTCTAATTGGAAAATAATAATTTTGGTTTGTATATATTAACTAATCACATTATTATATATATAAATGATCTCAAGCACCAAATTAGCTAATGAACAATTCAATTGTATAGATTTATAATGAACTTCAAAAAACAACATGTCTTGTACTAACACATACTTAGAAAGCAATATTTTAAAAATCTGTACTAGAAATGAATTCCACACAAAACAAAATGTATTCAAACATATATCACAATAGTTCAAAAACTCTTTATCGTTCACTTCAATAGATTGAGTTGTCTTGTAGCCACCATTCAAATTCGATCACCCGCATTTCCCTAAACATTCAAAACAAAATTAAAAGTTAGAAAAAAAAATCATGTTCAGCACTAGTCATAGTTCATAAAGCATTTGGAAAAAAAGTCAGTCATACAACAGATATCAAATTCTACTAAGGTTGATTTATTTCTCAAAAGAAAGAGGTTATTCAAATGTAAACCATACAATAGTTAACAAATTCTAGGAGGTTAACTTCTTTGACCCAACTTGGTTTCTTAATATCTTGGATACTTAAATCTCAATGTAATTACAACTAATGACATTTCTCTTGTAAGAAAGAATCAAATCATCCCATGACAATAGCATAAATTATCTCGTAGACTAACTATATTTATCGGGTCAAGCAATTTTATACATTAGTCATCATAATATTCTAATAATTACTATAGCTAACACTTAAAAAGTTAAAATTGAAGACCTCGCCTTAATCTATCTTATATCATATAATAAAGAGCAAGAAGGAGAAGAGTGTACTAGGAAACAAAAGAGCAAACAGAATATAAGCATATAAGCATATAAACACAAGTACCCGACAATAAAAACCGACAATAAAAATAGTAACATGGACTTTTCCATCCCTTTTGAAACAATATCAGAAAGGCTAACAATCTCTATAATATATTAGAGAAGAGTCTTATTAAGAAAATCATATAAACTAGTTAATAATTGACTCGCAAAACAAGAATCCTCAGCATAACAGAACTAGAGAACAAAAAGACAGCCAACTGATGCCCAAGAGCTTAAAGTGAGTTGGCTCATACCATAAGTAAGACATCCAAGATAGATAGTCGGATAACTTCCACAGATTCATATATTGTGTAGAAAACATAATGAGGAAACAGAGTGAAGAAACTCAAAATGAAAAATTCCATACTAGAAAATCTTGGCCAATACCACAACTAAGACATCCAAGATGCAATCCGATAACAAACAAAAGAAACCTCTCAAACCAAAACAACTACTAGTAATTTACTACTTGTAAAATCACAGGCCAACACAAATAAGAAAACTCAAATGATAAAAAGTACCACTCCCCAAATCCATAACCAATTCGAATTTGAGAAAATTTAAACACATAATAGGACTACAGGAGTAGAAACTAGTAACAGCCTCAGAGATGATGTAAATTGGTGTAGATGCATCTGATCCACAACAGAAATTAGCTCCTAATAAAAAATTACTATCATAAGTACCAATTGGAGTGCCACAACAGAATACACCTACTACTGATGAAGTCACAACAGAGGAACCAGAAAATATGTCCCTGCAGATTGATACTCTCTAGACCTCAAAAGATAATGATGAAGCAACATAAGACTATAACAAGAAAGAAATAGATTCTCATTCTAATTTAAGGGCTAATCCTAAGGACAAGAAAGAAACACCATGGGATACTAATAAGGAATATGTGTCAGCTAAGACTACCAAGGACTGGGTTGTAATATAAAATGGAGAAATTTCAGCAATAAATCATTACTAATAAATAACCCAAATCATCATCTTGGTTTGAATCACCACATAATTATTAAACAAATGAAATAGTAAATTAAGAATAATGAAAAAAAGTGGAGCTCAAATAAATAAAATGTGGAACCTGCCAGCACCTAATATAATTCTATAAAATTCAATCCATCGAGAGAAGCCAATAATTCCCATAGCTTGACAAATAACAGCTCCTAGAGCACTTATAAGTGAAGGTTGTTTAAGAGCTTACCTTACTAGAAGAAGAGGATGTCGGTGACTGCAAAGCAAAGAGGATTCTCCCTTCTGGGGATAGATGATGCAGCGTCTGTGTGAGAGCTTGAGGCTGCTTACGCGTCATCTACCCAGGGCTTTGACTATATCGATCTCTTACTTTATCGAAGCTCAGGAAGCTAAGATCTAACATCACTTGCTCCCTCATCGCCGGTACCCGCTGTTTCTCGTCTGTTACTCTGTCAAGAAAGTGGATTCTTCTTAGAATCTCTATCATTAGGACAGATAATAGACAAGTTTTCTCAATCTTTTGTAGAAAGATTCAGAACTTATCAAGCTAGGAGCTCTATCAATATCTGAAGATGAAGAGTTTGAGCTTGTTTCTGGAAATTTCCTATTTGATCCTAGGCGGCAATTTCTTAGGAGGATGGTCCTCATCTGAGTTAGTTTAGGGCTCTGTTATTTTTCTTTTTCTTGTTTTTGTTTTCTTTGCTGGTTATTAAATCAAAACATGAGTGGTGCAGTAAGTTATTATCAATAAAAGACAGAAAGCTTTTGAATAGTATAAGAGAAGAAATAGAGCAGACTATTAACGGGACTCGAGTTAGCCTCACATAACTTGTACCAAAAGTTAGGATGCAGATATTAAAAAAGAAATGTATAAGTTATTGGAGAGAAGAGTAAATACTTGAACCAAGTTAAGCGAACCAAAACCAAACTGACTGACGTCCACCTCTACATAGAACTAGAATAGGACAACTAAAGGTAGACACTAGAGTGCATAGAGATAAGAACCCTAACAAACTCAAAATCAAGTTCTATAGAATCCATGTGAAACCATCAATGCCATGAATGCAACCAAGTTATATAAAAATAACATTTTTAGACAAATTCACTCTTACAGGTGTTAGCAAAGATGCTTTTTGATGCCTCTTTTTCGATAACTTTTGCCCAGCATTTCCTCTCTCAGATTCATTTTCTTTGTTGCACGCAATTTTCTTTCCGCAGAAAAACTGTATTTATATAGCACATTGTTAATTCTATCAAAAACATACATACTATCAAAAAAGAGGTCCAACCAAAGGTTGAAATTAACTTCATACTATGAAAAACATATGGTGCCACAGAGTACTCCATATTACTGATATTATCTTTCTATCAAGTTTCTGCAGACCAACTTACTGTGGTAAGAAAGTACCAAGTGCAAGTTTGACCTAAGGTCTTTTAAGGATTTGCGAGTTATAAGCTGCATGAAGTAATAAAGCTAGGGATAGAAAAAGGACAGCTTGACTCCAACTTTTAGAGTGACTTAGTTGATTTATAAGGTTGAACATATATGTATCATGCAAGCTGTAGAATAGAAAGATAGCAAAATAATACACTTTATTGAAAATTAATCAGCAGTAGGTACATAAGACTTTAAAATCAATCTAGGAATGTCCAAATTAAAATTCTTAACAAATCTTAATTTCTTTTTACTTCTAAATTTGAATATGAGACAAGCAAGAGGGGTTCAAGGTGCTCAAAATAGCCCAAATGACTCTTCAGGAGCAAGTAATATTACTGAAGTAATACAAAAGATTCACATAAAGATTTCCTACAACTATAATTTATTACTAGTCCTATTGGGATTACTAAAATTACCAAGGTGAAACAAATCAAAAGCAAATACGTCTATTACCAATTTAAGGATGACCTTGACAGCTCCCTTTCCATCATTAAGAGCCCCATCTATTTCATCAATAACCTAGAATAGCAAAAGATTTCCATGGTTCAGAAAAAATTTGTAGATTCCGCTGAGAAAGATTTGAAACCAAAAATCACAAGTATATTCTAACAAAAAAATTGGGCTTTGAATCATCAGAGGAAAATTTAAAACAAAAAATTGACCAAACATTTGGGCTTTGAATCAGCATTTACAAAGTTAAAATTTGAACCACATCATGTATTTTAACTTCAGTAATGGCGGATGATTGATCATCACTTGCATTAACTTGCAAAGGAAGCATTTCAATCAACAGATAAACAGGCACCTATTACTCCATATGAATTTGATTCGGAGGATATTTAAGGTTGGAGGCAGGTATGAAGGCATTTTGAGTTTGTGTAGCTCATATTCAGCAGGGAAATCAAGTTTTGCCATCAACTTATCCTATGAAACTTGAGAGAAGTCAAACATACACTAGAATATAGGCACAGGGCAGGTGTTGGAGAATTATTTCTAGCTGAAATGGAAAGATGCATTAGCTCGAGTTTCATAAACTAGTCAAGGTGTAGCAGCAGAAACGTACTACTAATATGCATACTCATTCTAAGCAAGATTCAGGGAAAGAGAAAATTAGTGAATGTTAAGAGAGGACATGAAAATCTACATTTTCATGAATGATTTCAGTCTAAATCAGCTTATCAGTCTAAGGAAAACAGGAATTCTCGTGCTTAATGGCTAATTCCCATGGCAAAGAATCATCTGATGGGTGTAATACTACTACAAGCTGAAATCCTAAAGCCAAGAGAAGCTTTGTTGGGATCAAAAGGCAATGGACACACTTTATCTTGAAAAAAATTAATGCGAGAAACCTTTAGAAGCGTTATAAATCAACAAATGTACTTTTCAATCTGAAGTTAAAAGATATACTTACAATCCCAAGTTTATGTTCAAGTTGCTCCTGAGCCTCATAAATTCTCCTAAAGTATCCCCAACAGCCTGGCTTTCAGTAGCCAATAGTGTTGCTTCATCAGCAGGCTTGGTGTTCTTTTTCTCGTCAACACCTTGAATCTGTTTTGCTATCTCCTGCTTTTCTGCAAAGGCAGCTGCAACACGAGGTGGGAGGAAATCCTCCTGGATAAAAGATTATGTAGTATTTGTTTCTCAAGAGGATAACTCCCACAGTTAATTTCTGTCATGCAGCTCACATGTTAGCGATAAGACTCGACAAATCTCCAATTCAAGGGCATGCAAGTAATATGTGCCTCTCAGCTCACATATAACACTTGAGCTATCAAAGACTCCTTAACAGTATTTAGACTTCGACAAAAAAACTTGTGATATGACTAACAGTCTTAACATCATCAAATTAAAGATGAAACTGCAATTCCGTGCAACGAAGATAAATACAACCCCACCACCTAGTACTCCCAATTAAAATGGCATTGCAAAAAGATTCAAAGAAGGGATGTCATAAACAGAATAAACTAACATATCAAAATATTCTCCTCTCTTTTTTTTCTTTATTTTGGGATAATATCAAACCAAACATTCTAACAAATCTTTAACTCATCAGTCATGTGCTTGTTGTTTGTGTTCTGAATACCACATTTGATTGCGATTTTCACAACTAAGCTCTTCTCCCAAAGCTTGATTATAGCAGCAGCATTTCTCCCAAAAAGATAATACACCAAGAAGATAACCTATTTTCCACACTAACAATAAATAGTATAATGGTATTTAAATGGTTGAAATTTACCTAGAGTGATTTAGCAGAGGAAAGTGTGGTTTGGCACTTTTGACACAAATCAAACTTTTTTGAAATCATTTTAGGGTTTGTCAGCAAACATAAACTGAATCAAGCAACAATCATAACAGAAGTTCTAATTTTGCCTGAGAAGAAACACATTTCAGTACATACATAGCATAAAATCCTCCCCGTAGAACAACTATCAAGCCATCGGTAAATACGAAAAAACCAACCCATCGGTAAACAAGAGAAAACCAACACAAATAGTCTCAACAACACAAGAAAATCAAAACTCACGAGACAAATGTGTAACCCCACCAATAAACTAACATAAAAATAGACCCAGATGTTAGCTGATTGAGTATTTTTCCAGTTACTCACTAAAAAAAGATAAAATATCTACATGATAAACTCTATTCCAACAAAATCCTTCCAATGTGATGAAGCTTTAGGGCTCTGTGAAGCTCTGTATGTAAAGATTTCTGATATTTCTGAAACTCGTGACCAACTAGAGCTGAAATTAGTATGTAAAGCTCTGTATGTAAAGCTTTAGGGCATCATCATCTGAGACTGCCGAATTTTAGGAGACGATTCTGGGCAATATTTTTGAGAGTTTATTTGGGATAAAATTTTGGAACTTTTATTTGTTACTTAGGAGAGTTTTCTGATTGTATTGAGAGAGTTCGTATTTGAGGCAAAAATAATTTTTGAGTTTTTGTATTGAGAGTTCTATTTTTGGCCAATTAGAAATTAGAGGGAGAGCTAAATATATTGGAGGAAATACAATATTTTAGTGAAAAATTTAAGAAAATTATAAGGCCACACTTGTAAAGCGTTATATTAAGAATTATAAAAATAACACAATTTAAAGTGTAGCCATATGTGTAAATAGGTGTTTCCAATTATATAATAATGTGGCAACGCTTATAATGTGTAGCCTATACCACTAAAGAGCACACTTTATAAGCGTTGCCAATATTATTATGGCCAAAAGCTAAAAACTAAGGCTACGCTTTAAAAGTGCACCTGAAAATATTTTAGGCAACACTTTACAAGCATTGTCCAGATTTAGTGTGATCTTAGACATAAAATGTTGTAGTGACATATTGGTTCAACAAAAATTAAAGATCCTCAGGGAAAGAACACAACAGGAAAACCCCAAGGATTTGGATACCTCAACAAGGTACCCTCTTGGATTACCTCCCAAGTAGCGCCTGATGTAACATCGCAGCTCAACGCGAGTTGTTTTGGCTACTCAGACTTTGCCAAAGACACCCATCAAAACCACACAGACTAGTTGCCTCACCCCACCAAAAAGATGGGCATTGTCCCTAATGCACTAAAAAATCTAAAACAAGGGAGGAAAGACATACCTGTGGCACCTAAGCGCGGTCATCATGTAGTAGTCGAGCCCACTGGATCAGTGCCTGCTTTTTACTAACCAACAGAGGCAGTCTCGACAATCCTCTTAACATCAACATTTGCTCGAGCAACTTCATCAATGGTATCTCCCACAATAGGGTCTGAAGAAATATCTTTCGTGGTGCCTGCAATACCACTTCCCGAGCCACCAGTACCAGTAGCATCAATATGGATTTGCTGGATGGCTCGAGATTCTTTAAGCACCTCCGCTTCTTTCTTCTTCCTCTTCTTCTCGGCTCTATCTTTCTTATGCTTCAATGATTTTAGGCTCAATGGGGCATCCTCTCCCTCTTCCCGAACCTTCTTAACTTTTCTTTTATTTTTGTAGGCTCGGTTTCAAGAAGCTTGCTATCATCCTTACCCTCATCATGAGCAGTTCTGGTCAGTTCACGAGGAGAGGAATGTGCAAGTAGGTCAATAAAAAAATCATCCTCCACATCCCCAACCGGAGAAATCTGAATATATGGAACAACCGGCACCTGTTGCTTTTGGATGGCATCAATGTCAGCTCAGGCTTTTGCAAGCTTAGTCAATATAGTAGTTAGGTCCAGAACAATCAGATTTCGCAGTCTCTTATTAACCCAAATTTCTATCCCATGCAAATGGTCATTGATCCTGTTAATAGAACTTTGAATGGGAGCAACAACATCATCTATCTCTTTTTAGATCAATGGTTTAATAGATTTAGAGAAGCGTTTAATCTGCTCATCTGCATGAAATGCTTCTTTAGCTACCTTGCTAAAAATCTTGCTAGTGATGAGGACGAAAGGCCCTAGTTCCTTGTGTGGGGATGACTGAGCTAATGTAGACAGGCCAAGTACAATGGTCAAAGGAGTAGAAGTAGGGGAAACATTCTCATCAAACACAACCAAAGCACCGTCCGGCACATCTCTACTTGGCTTGGGAAAAATAGTACTTTCGGATGCGGCAGAATGGGCTCTACCCCTTGCCACGGAGTTAGCTATATCTTGAATCAGAGAAATGTCCTGAAAGCCGATGTCCTATAAGATCCTATCAACTCCCACAATTTTGGGCACCTCGGCTGCTTGACATAACTGAGTGATAAAGTAAGCAAATGGGAGGGATATTGATGCCCACAAAGCACGCTCCTTGAGTTCGTCCGCAATTATGCGGGCAATAATAATGTCATATCAGGACATGATGGATGCAACTAAAATAACCCGATCTGGAGTCAATGTGTTATCGGCAGAAGTCGGTACCAACCGGTGTCAAACCACGAACCACCAAAACTTACCGGCCATGCTCAATGATGCCTTTGTGATTTTCAAGATCTTGGTCGTCAGCCACGGTGGGTTTCCATCAGTAATAACTGAAGCAAGCCACCTAAGAGGTGTTTGCTTATGTTTGTGCTTCTCCAAGCGAGCATCCAGGTCTGGCTGAGCTACTAGTGCCACATAGTTTGGGCCATATATGAAGCGCTAGATGGTGCGCTCTGAGATGTCAACCTGGATCCCTCGTACTTGCACTCTATCCAATACTGGATGCGCCTTTGGATTCTTCCCTTTTTCACACATGTTCATCAAGGTGGAAACATAGCCGCATAGAACTCCCGGACAAGAACCGAGTTGTAAGGACCACCCTGCCGACTCATCCATTGGAACCCATAGTGATCATATAGCTCTTTAAGGTCAGCCATGTCGTTCAAAGCAGCAGACCTCACCACAACTTATTTATGTTACCGCGTTGAGGGTGTTTTTTTTCATTTAATGTCAAACCCTCATGAATAACCAGGAGGTGCCATCTATGGCCTATCTCACTCTATCATGAACTCTGGTGGTTTTTCATCTGAATATAGGCGCAATGGGGATGGGCTCATCAGGTCAAGTTTTTATTGCGGCAGGACCCTCATTACCGAATTTTTGAGCACTTTCACTAGTACTATGGCTATCACTCTTTGAGTCTGACCCTGAACCTGCATTTTTCTTGCTGCCTGAAGCTGTGTTCTCTGAGGCTAACCCTAAACCAACATCTTTCTTGCTTCCCGAAGCTGTAGCCTCTCCAAGTTTAGACATGAAGCAGACTCACCCTCTCCCTCTTCAGGCTGTGAAGGGGTGGTCTGTGCCTGTACCTTTGCTCTCTGTCTAGTGGTCTGAGGTACTGCTTCCAGATCAGAGTCTATAGTATATACTTTCTCGGACCCATTTTCCTCTGACTCAGAGGACTCATCTCGAATTTGTCATTTTTTTCTAATAGCAGCCTCTGAGTCTTGTGTTGCTACCTTCTTTGGGTTGCTCTTTGGTGGCATGGTACCTGCGGGGTAGAGTTGGTTAGTACAGATTATCAAAGCAAAATAGAACTCAGATGTTGTAGGCACAATCCACAGGTTGGTCCACGGCCAATAGAAGCAGACTACGGCTCGTAAACCAATTCGTGGTTTCAGTCATCATCTTTAGCATCAAAAACTATGACCTACTTAATAGACCGTGGTTCGGAACCACGGATTCATCCTGTGAGTCATGGTTCTGATCCTGTGGGTTAGCATTTTTACATTTTTGGTTCCAGGGACCATGAGTCATATGACAGGCCATATTTTGGAACTACAGTTCATCCTGTGAGTCGTGGTTCATTCATCAGAAGCTAACTTGTGGTAGATCTATTATATGAGTGGATTTACGCTCCATAAAAAGCATTATGATTTGTAGAGTCACTCGTAATCACTGAGCAACTATTTTTTATTCGATCAAAAACTCTCTCCTTCTTAGTTTTAAACAGTTTGTTCAATTCTTCCACCAAAACCTCCAACTATCAAAGTTCGTACCTACTGCACACTACAGATCTATCACACATTCATTTAGGGTTCCATAATTTTGAGTTTTAGTCAAAATATGAACCCTAGCCTCGGTTTGATTCAAGAAAGAGAACTTAGAGGGAGGAAAGAGAACTTACCCTTGATGATCAAGTTCTTTTCTTGTCAGAGGAGCGAAATGAAGTGATGGATTCGTGCGTGCAGTAGGTAGGATTACTTTATTGAATTTATGGAAGAGTTTGAGTTGAATTGGGAGTGAAAGAGGGAGTAATGTTTGTTCTTTCCTTTTTAAAAATGGCAGTTTGTCTTAGGAGGAGGGGAGAAGAAGAAATAAAGTTGGGTCGGGTTTGTACTTTAAAGTTTTAGCCGACCCGCGACCCAGATTGTTTACTGAACCTGGGACCTACAAGTGAAAACTACGGTTCATCATTTCAAATGATAGTTCGTAGTCCCACTCATGGTTCTGTAATTTGGACTTACCTGCTGCTAGAATGACAACAATGTATACGGTCCATCATTTGAAAGCACAGACTATCTTGTGCATCGTAGTTAGTTCCGTCAGAGGCCTATCAGTTTTGCTACAGAAACCATGAGTTGGTCTACGGTCCGTACAACCTGTTCATGAATCGTGAACCCATTCGTGATTTTTGGAGGTTCCTGCATTGGTATTCTTTTCTTTTCATCTGCATATAAAACAAACATTTAGTCTTGGGTTTCCTCCCAAGAAGCGCTTAATTTAACATCGCTGCACGACGCAGGTCACTTGACTACTCAGACTTCATCAAGTTTCCTCATGGGTTGCCTACCATGTAACGCCTGATTTAACATTGCGGCATGACGCAGGTCATTTCATTACTCAACTTCATCAAGTTCCTTGGTTACTAAGACTTCACCAAGAGTCCAAACTTCAATGTCTTTAAGCTTCTCTACAGTTCCCAAATAATCTTTTATACGCTGACCATTTGCTTTGAACCTCTTGCCCTCATGATTTTCAAGCTCTACGGCACCATGTGGGAATACTTGTACCACTTTGAATGGTCCAATCCACTTGGACTTCAACTTACCAGGAAATAAGTAGAGTCTGGAATAGAATAGCAAGACCAAATTACTCAGCTGGAAATCTCTCTTCTCAATCTTCCGGTCATGGTACAACTTCATATTTTCTTTGTACAAGGCTGAACTTTCATAGGCGTTGAGGCAAAACTCATCTAACTCATTGAACTGCCCAAGCCGCTGAAATTATGCTGCAGACCAATCTAGATTCAATTTCTTCAATGCCTACATGGCCTTATACTCAATCTCAATGGTAGATGACATGCTTTCCCAAACACAAGATGATATGGTGATATACCTATTGGTATCTTATACGCAGTACGGTATGCCCAGAAAGCATCATCTAGTTTTGTAGACCAATCTGTTCTATTTGCATTCATAGTCTTTGACAGAATTGACTTTATCTCATGGTTGGAAACCTCAACTTTCCCACTAGTCTGGGGATGATAGGGGGTTGCAACCTTGTGTTTCACTCCATAATTCTCAAGCAAAGCGTGAAACAAATAATTGCAAAAGTGAGAGCCTCCATCACTAAAAATTGCTCGTGGCGTACCAAATCTGGAGAAGATGTTATTTTTCAAGAATGTTGTGACACACTTCCCTTTATTACTGGGAAGCGCAACTGCCTTCACCTATTTAGATACGTAGTCAACAGCCACCAATATGTACCTCATCCCATTCGACATCATAAAGGGACCCGTGAAGTCAATGCCCCACACATCAAACAGTTTAACCTCAAGGATGGGAGTGAGAGGAAGCTCATGCCTTCTTGATATACCACATTCTTTCTGACACCTACTGCAAGCCTTAGCAAAATCATGGGCATCCTTATGGATGGTCAGCCAATAGTAGCTACATTGCAAGATCTTGTGAGCAGTTCAGATACCACTATGATGCCCCCCAATCGGGGATGAATGGCAAGCCTCTAATATCTCCATCATCAGCTTCAGGCACACATCTATGGATCATGGTGTCAGCACATATACGAAATAAGAATGGCTCCTCCCAAAAGAAATACTTAATATCAGACATGAACTTTCTTTATTGGTGGACAGACATATCAGGAGGTACCACATCACTTGCCAAATAATTAGCAAAGTCTGCGAACCATGGAATCAGATCTTGGGAGGCAGCCAACACTTGCTCGTCTGGGAACCAATCATCAATATCTTGCTAATCATTCAGCTCCAGCATTGCTTCTTTCTCTAATCTAGACAAGTAATCTGCTACCTGATTTTTTGTGCCCTTCTGATCCTTGACCTCAAAGTCAAATTCTTGCAGCAACAACACCCATCTAATCAGTCTAGGCTTCGCATCCTTCTTTGCCATGAGCTACCTAAGAGTTGCATGGTCAGTGTGCATAATTACCTTAGTGCCAAGCAAATAAGATCTAAATTTCTCGAATGCAAAGACCACAGCAAGCGGCTCTTGTTCTATCACAATATAGTTCTTCTGAGCAGGATTAAGTGATTCTCTAGCGTAGTAGATGGGATGAAGAATATTTTCATGTCTTTGGCCTAGGACTGCTCCTAGCGCCACTCCATTAGCATCGCATATAACCTCAAAAGGCTGAGACCAATCAAGTGAAACAATAATTGGAGCAGAGATCAACTTTTGCTTGAGGCATTCAAATTCCGTCAAACATGCCTCATCAAAAACAAAACTTCACCTCCTTCTCCAATAACTTGCACAAGGGATATGCAATTTTAGAGAAGTTCTTTATGAACCTGCGATAGAAACCAGCATGCCCCAAAAAGCTTTGGATACCCTTCACAGAAATTGGTGGAGGTAATTTTTCAATCACCTCTATCTTTGCTTTGTCGACCTTAATATCCTTCTTGGAAATCAGATGGCCAAGCATTATACCCTCTTTGACTTTAAAGTGACACTTCTCCCAATTCAGCACTAGGTTGCACTCTTCACGTCTTTTAAGCGCAAAGCTCAGATGAGCCAGAACATCATCAAAAGAGTCACCAACCATAGAAAAATCATCCATGAACACCTCAATAGTATATTCCACCATATCTAAAAAGATTGACATCATATATCGCTGGAATACCACTGGCTCATTGCATAACCCAAGTAGAATCCTCTTAAAATCAAACGTCCTATATGGGCAGGTGAAAGTGGTCTTGTCTTGGTCCTCAGGAGCAATCAAGATCTGATTGTATCCTGAGTAACCATCAAGAAAATAATACCATCATCTACCAGCAAGACAGTCTAACATCTAATCCACTAACAATATCGAAAAATGGTCTTTCTCGGTCCAAGCATTTAGCTTCCTGTAGTCCATGCATACACGCCAACCTATGACAAGTCTCAACGGAATCAACTCATTCTTAGCATTTGGGAATATAGTAATTCCACCCTTTTTAGGCACACACTGAACCAGGCTCACCCACTTGCTGTCTGCATTAGGATAAACCACACCTGCATCCAGCCACTTGATGATCTCCTTCTTGACAACCTCTTGCATAGGCTGATTCAACCTACACTGGTGCTCAATACTCAAAATGCAATCTGGCTCTAGCTGAATTTTATGCGTGCAAATTCCAGGCAGAATCCTAATAATGTAAGAAATGGACCAACCAATGGCCCTCTTGAACTTTCTCAAAATAGAAACCAGAGCTTCAACCTGCCCTTCATCTAAGTCAATAGCAACAATCACTTGCAAGGTGTCATTGGCTCCTAAGAACACATATCGGAGGTGAGAAGGAAGTGATTTGAGCTCCAAGACTGGAGGCTCCTCAATAGACGGTCTAGCTTGGAAGTGATTTGAGCTCCAAGACTGGAGGCTCCTCAATAGACGGTCTAGCTTGTAGGGTCTGTCGATTCTTCAGTTCCAAATCAAGCTTTTTTGGAGCATATGTATACGACCCCATATCGGCAAGTGCTTCTACCATATCATCATACTCATCAATATCATCTCCGTTAAAATTTATAATAACCACTACAAGTGCTTCAACCCCAAGTCTCTCTTCAACAGGCACTATTAGATGCTCCTCATCAACCACGTCTATCACTAATATTAAGCGCATGTCATCATGATGTTTTATAGACTGAAAGACATTGAAAGTTACTACCTCATCATTAAGTCTGAATTTTATCTACCCAAACTAGAGCGCGTTTGGTGGCAAGGAATGGGCATCCCAAGATAATGGGAATCACAAAGTCAACCTTACAGTCAAGGATCACAGAGTATGCAGGGAAGATGAAAGTGTCAACTTTCACAAGTACATTATAGATAATTCCCATTGGCCTTTTCACTGTACGATCTACCATAATAAGCCGCATTGTAGTCAGATTGGGGGCTCCCAAGCCTAACTATTTGAACACTGCTAATGGCATCATATTAATATAAGCACCCAGATCACACAACATTTTTGCAAAATAGAATGCTCCAATCGTGCACGGAATAGTGAAAGCTCCAGGATCCTCCTTTTTCTGCACCAGAGAATGAGAGGCTTTTGCACTATAATGGTGCAAATTATCAGCTGGCTCAAAACTCACAGTTCTCTCCTTTGTCACCAGATCATTCATGAACTTCGCATACCCAGGCATCTGCTCCAATGCTTCAAACAATGGAATATTCACTGAAAGTTATTTTAGCATGGAGATGAACTTGCGATATTTACATTCCTCAGCCTTCTTCATCAGTCTCTGAGGGTAAGGTGGAGGAGGTAATGGCATAGGTTTTAAGACCTGTGAAAGCTCTTTTTTCTTCTCCTTGGTGGCTTTGAACTTCTTCTCAATTGAACTTTCATTACCACCCTTTTCCTCTGAATCGACCATAATTTTTGCATCATCTTTTTCAGGCTCGATAGGCTCATCAATAACTATCAGAATAGGAGGATTAATAGTCTATTTTCTGCTTCGAGTAGTCACAGCCATGTAATGCCCATCATTCTTCAGATTCTAGACTGTATTGCTAGGAAGGGTACCCTTCTGACGTAGGTTTAAGGTTGTAGACATTTGGTTCATCTATTGCTCAATTTACTTGATGACGATGACATGTGCCTCTACTTTCTGATTTATACCTGATATGTCAGCACGCATCTCCTTCAAGTTCCCATCAGTCGACTCTACCTTCTACAATACCTTGACAATCATCTCTTTGATAGTTAGCTCATCAGATCCCACTTCACGGTTACCAGGAGGGACGTACATGCCACTTCTATTATTCTTGTAGCCATCCCTCGTGTGCTAGTCACCATCCTTGTCTCTACCTCTGCTCCTATCTCTATAACCAGACCGGTTGTAGTTGTCATCCCTATCTCTGTTTCGACCTTGATTTCCTAGGTCATTGGCCCAAAAACCCACCACTTGATCATTCAGATTATTAGCTTCTTCATCAGAGTCGTGCCCATCCTGTCTCGGTGTTTTACCTTGTGAACCTACAACATTTACCTTCTCCAAACCACCATTAAGAATTTGTTTCACAATCAGATCTACAGTCATTTTTAACCCTGTGAAACCCTGTCTAAGCTCCTGCAGCTCCTGATGGTGAATGGATGTCCCAACTGCATAAGTTTCTGCCGAGCTCTCAGCCTCTCTAGTATGCCAGGCTATGTTTGTCTTTGTGACTCTATCAAGCATCTCAGAAGCATCGATGTAAGTATTCTCCATGAACTCTCCTCTAGTGATTATATCAGCTACTGCCTTGGTGTTTGCATTCAGTGCTCTGTAGAAAATCTCAATCGAATGATCCACAGGGATTCTGTGATTTGGTACTTGTTTCAACTTCTTATTGAACCTAAGACATGTTTCATACAGGGCCTCCGTGGGTAGCTGCTTGAAATTATAGACCTCCTACTTTAGCTGCAACATCCTTTATGGGGGAAGAACCTCTCCAAAATTGACTCCTCAGTTCCAGCCATGTGTATATGGAAGCATTAGGTAGTTCCGCAAGCCAAAGTGTTGCTTCTCCAGTTAAAGAGAATGGAAAGAGCCACAATCTGATAGCATCTTGATCTACCCCTGGAAGGTTGTACGCCTTTCAGATCCTCACAACGTTCTTCAAGTGCAAGTTCGCATCATCAGTGGGCTTGCCAACAAATAATCCCTTCAGGTTCAGCAGCTAAATCATAGTGCTTGTAATATCGAACTTTGTACCAATGGGTAACGGTGATAATACAATGGGGCCTTTTGTCCCTGTGTCATCAACATCATCATCATCAAGATTGTACCAAGGAATGTGTCAGGGTTGTTGAGGCTGGCGACCCCTATCCCTCTCTCGCCAATTGAATCTTGATTTATATTGCGTCGGGTTGCTTCGTCTCTCGCAGTATGAGCCTCAAGTGCGACTTGACGAGCAACTTCTTATCTAGCTTTTCCTGCTAGCTCAGCTTGAGCATTATGTTGAGCAAGTGCATCTGCAGCTTGCGCATCTTGGGTATCTTGCATAATTTAAGTGTCTTTTGCTGCCTTTTGCCTCTGTTGTTCTTCGGCCAACATCTGTGTTGTGGCCTATTCAGGTGTCTCAAAAACTCCCTTCTTAACTATGTTTCTCAGAGTTCGTAGGAGTTCAGGATTGAATGGAATCAGGGGATTGCCTTAACTCCTTGTACTGGGCATGCACAAGTGTGCAACCTATGGAACAAAAACAAAAACAACAGAAAAAGTAAAATCAGGAAATAAGGACTAATAGTCAAATAACACAATTGCTCTTAATCCTAAACCGTATTCCCCGGCAACGGCAACAAAATTTGATATGCCTAAATTACACCTCCAAAAGAAGCATAAAACGGTCGTTGTTCAAATATAGAATCTAACCAAGGTTAGGGTCGATCCCACAGGGAATATGGTAGGATATCATTCAACTGTGTGTATTCGCGCTCTTAGTCGGCTTATTTCCCTAAAGGGGGGTTTTAAGTAACAATTAATGTTTGTAAATTATTAAGTAACCAGTAATCAGCAAGTATCAATATTGTTGTGATTCAGAGAGATAATGGACTAGGACTGTGTTCCCCATGAGTTTATAACGCTATAGGCATTGTACTAGCAATCTATTATGATGCTTAGCATGCAAGGTCGGTAAGTTAGGTTCACCTAAATGGTTGGTCCCCTAGATAGATGAATTTCACCATGCAACTTGGTCCGTCTACGGGTGTATACTTTACTAACCCTTACCTATGATCCCAGATTAGCTATTCCCAGACAAGGTCAAGCTATTAGATGAGGGTTGATAGCCTCAAATCTCCGTTGTAACCAACCCTTTTCCCATTCATTACCTCCTTGGTCCAGCAAGTAAGAATAAGGTGAGTTGTAACGTTAGAAACCATTAAAAAGCAATCAAAGCGAAGGGAAGAACAACACATGCATTAACACCATCCTAGAGTTGCTAAGTACTTTGCCTACTTTGTTAATCCATCATGGTTCCCACAACCCTAGTTGTGGATTTAGCTACTCATGTTTATAAGCAAACAATCAGAAGTTGTTGAAGCATTCATGATTATATACTTACAAGAAGAAGTAAAGAAATCTCAAAACTTGAATAATTGAAGAAAAAAATCAAGAATCAAGAATTATGAATGTGTTAATCTCTCAAACCCAAGAACAAATCAATACCAAGTGTTTACGAATATGTTTCCTACAAATTATAGAGTATAAAACGTAAAAGAAAACCTAGGAAAAGTATTTATAGACATTACAAATCCTATCCTAAACAAACAAGGAGAACTGTAGTCTGTAGGGATCACGACTTGGTTGACGACCCGTCGTTTAAGATGACGGTTCGTAGTTTGCTGAGGTCAACCATGGTCCTGAAGAGTCATCATTTCCTATTGTGAGAAACCACGAGCCGTCAAATAATTCTACGATTTATCGACCGACTCGTGGTTTTAGACTTCATTATTGTATCTCTCTGATCAACAACCATGATTCCAACAGGACAGTTCATGGTCTGGAATTACGGTTCGTGAAGTGACTCATGCTTTCTGGTCTTCTTTTTGCATGTCTACAGTTCATCTGATCTACGAGTAACAGGATAGGTCATGGTTTGGAACCACGACTCGTAGACTGACTTGTGCTTTTTGCCCATGATTTGCACTCTTGCTGAACTTTTTTTCATGACTCACAAGACGGGTCCGTGGCCCCGAACCACGAACTGTCAATCCTTTTGTAATCCCTATAGACACCAACTTTTTAGTATAAATTTTAGCACTTTGGCTATGGACCCTGTTCTCCTGCACACTTAATAAAAACCATCAAATCTACCAACAAAATGCTAAAGAACATGATTTATTCCTAAGTATCAAGCGTCAAAAGTGACATAAATCCAAGGCACATCAATCACCTCAGGAAAGCGGTGCCAACGAGTCTGAACCCGGAGAGGATTAAACTTCGGGTAGCAAGAAAGATGCAGGTTCAGAGTCATCCACAAAGAGTGCTAGCCATAATTCTAGTGAGAGTGCTAGCAAATCCGACAATGAAAGTCCTACTGCAATAGTAACTCAACCTGATGAGCCATCCTCATTGCTCCGACATTCAAATGCAAAACCCTCGGAGTTCGGGATAGAGTGAGATGGGCCATAGAGGGCAGTTCTCGGTTATTTCATGAGGGCTTGGCATTAAATAAGAAAGGTCACCCACGGTGCAGTATACATGAAGAAGTTGAGGTGAGATCTGATGCTTTGAACGATATGGTCGGCAGGGTGGTCCTTACAAACCGGTTCTAGTCTGTTAGTTCTATACGGCTTATGCTGCCACCTGGATAAACATGTGTGAAAAAGGGAAGAATACAAATATGCAGCCAACATTGGATAGGTAACAAGTATGAGGGATCCAGGTTGACATCTCAGAGCACACTATCCACCGCTTTATATATGGCCCGACATAGGGTGTGCTTGTTGTGAGCTAAACTGTTTGAATCATATGACTGCCATGGTTCTAGTTTTCTTTTGCTTAAGCATCGTATTAGGATAGTTTTTCTTTTGTTGCTTGAGGACAAGCAAGAGTTTTAAGTTGAGGGTGTTGATTTGCCATGGATTTACATCACTTTCGATGCTTAATACTTAGGATTAGTGTATGTTCTTTAGCATTTTATTGGTAGATTTGATGGTTTTTGTTAAGTCTGCAGGAGAACAGGTTTCATAGCCAAAGTGCTGAAATTTATACTGAAAAAGTGGTGTCTACAGGGATTACGGGAGGATTGACAGTCCGTGGTTCGGAACCATGGACCTGCACTGTCAGTCATGGAAAAAGTCCAGCAGGAGTGCAAAATCATATGCTAAAGTACGAGTCAGCCTATGAGTCGTGGTTCCAAACCATGACCTGTCCTGTTACTCGTAGAATAGGAGAACCTGCAGACATGCAAAAAGAAGAGCAGGAAACACGAGTCACTTTACGAACCGTAGTTCCAGACCAGGAATCCTCCTGTGAAAGTCGTGGTTATTTATCAAAGGGATGAAATAATGAAGTATAAAACCATGAGCCGATCGATGAATCGTAGAATGATTTCACGACCCGTGGTTCCTCTCGTGGTTTCTCACAGCAGGCAACATTGACTTCTCAGGACCACGGTTGACTTCAGTAAACCATGAACCGTCATCTGAAATGACAGGTCATCAACCAAGTCGTGATCCCTGCCGATTCCAGTTCTCCTAGTTTGTTTAGGATAAGATTTGTGATGTCTATAAATACTTTTTCTAGGTTTTCTTTTACGAGTTATGCTCGATAATTTGTAGGAAACATATTCGAAAATACTTGGTATTTATTTGTTCTTTGTTTAGAGAGATTAACAGGTTCATTGACTCTTGATTCTTCTTCAACTATTCAAGTTTCCGGATTTCTTATCTTCTTCTTGTAAGTGTATGATCATGAATGCTTCAGCAACTTTTGATTGTTTGCTTATGAACATGAGTAGCTAAATCCACAACTAGGGTTGTGAGAACCATGATGGATTAACAATGTAGGCAAAGTACTTAGCAACTCTAGGACGGTGTTTATGCATGTATTGTTCTTCCCTTCGCTTTGATTGCTTTTTAATGGTTGCTAACGCTACAACTCACCTTATTCTTACTTGCTGGACCAAGGAGGTAATGAATGGGAAAAAGCTTGGTTACAACAGAGATTTGAGGCTATCAACCCTCATCTAATAGCTTGACCTTGTCTGGGAATAGCTAATCTGGGATCATAGGTAATGGTTAGTAAAGTATACACCCGTAGACGGACCAAGTTGCATGGTGAAATTCATCTATCTAGGGGACCAACCATTTAGGTGAACCTAACTTACCGATCTTGCATGCTAAGCATCAGAATAGATTGCTAGTACAATGCCTATAGCGTTATAAACTCATGGGGAACACAGTCCTAGTCCGTTATCTCTCTGAATCACAACAATATTGATACTTGCTGATTACTGGTTACTTAATAATTTACAAACATTAATTGTTACTTAAAACCACCCTTTAGGGAAATAAGTCGGCTAAGAGCGCGAATACACACAGTTGAACGAGATCCTACCATATTCCTTATGGGATCGACCCTAACCTTGGTTAGTTTCTATATTTGAACAGCGACCGCTTTATGCTTCTTTTGGAGGTATAATTTTGGCGTGTCAATGATGTGATGTATGAGGACATAATAGCATAGTAGAGTAAGATTTGATACCCGGGGTGCTCGGAATTTAACCTCGAGCTCATCAACAAGTGCATAGAAGGTAAACCTGAAAATAACGTATGGGGATGTTCGAAAATGAACATCGAGCTTATCAATAATGCATAAAGGTAAAACCCAAAAATAGTGCATAGGGGCGCCCGAAAATGAACATCGAGTTTATCAATAAATGCATAAAAGTAGTATTTTTTCTTTCCTTTCCAAAACCAGTAAAAACCCAAGGTAATTCCTTTAAAAGTCTGAAAACCA
Source organism: Jaltomata sinuosa (assembly GCA_003996215.1). Classification (NCBI taxonomy): domain Eukaryota; kingdom Viridiplantae; phylum Streptophyta; class Magnoliopsida; order Solanales; family Solanaceae; genus Jaltomata; species Jaltomata sinuosa. The sequence continues at coordinate 325,891 of QJPP01001733.1, read as the reverse complement.
TGACAACCTAGTAAATCTCAAGTTTGGAACAAAAAGCCTTGAAAATCTTTCTTTTCTGTACCAATAGGCATGAGAATGCAGTATGAGCATGTAATTTCTACGTTCAGATAATATAGCACACAATAAGGCAAAACAGGGCAAAAATACCCTTCAACTAAGAGAACTAACCTGGAAACTCCGTATAAATCCAAGCTATGGCCTCGGGCCCACAATTACACGCAACCAACAATTAAAGCAGAAATAGCAAAAAATAACTACATAAACCACTACAAGCATCTACTCTACCTCTAAAAAACTCCTAAAAGCACACTAAGGATTCTAGGCTAGCCACGGTGATACTACAAGCTCCTAAACTAAGGATAACAGTAAAAGATTCTAATCTACGATCTGAAAAGGACAATATAATACAAGTTACATTTAAGCCTATTTCTACCTAAAAATCCAACCTAACATTCCAGTAATATATATGATATAAAATCTAACTAAACTCAGTCTAGGAAGTAAATCATAACCTACCTCGAGGACTTCCCCTTTCGAACAGCCTCAAAAAGTTACCATGCTATCAAGAATAGAATCCAGGTGTCAAGACGAGAAGAATGACACCTATATTGATATATGGGAAATCGGGCCAAAAATTGGATCAAAAAATGATCCTCGGGGCCCGCGTAATGAAACAGAAAATAAAATTTACAATTTCAATCACAACGGGTCAAGGAAACCATGCCCAAAAGTTGAGCGCGAACGAGACTCATTTTTGGGCTCAAAACATCCCCAAGGTCCTAGTAGTTCAAGAGAAACCAAAAATGGAGAATTAAGGATTTTCAAGGGCGGAAACGTACCACTTTAGAGGCAAGAAATGACCAAGGACCGGAAAAACCACCACCATCGCGCCTAGGGAAAATCTGGAGTTGAATTTGGAGGTTAGAGCTCAAGCTTATGGACGAAAAACGAGTTGGTGAAGAGAGGGGAATGAACTGAAAATTAGAGGGGTGGTCAGCTTAAATGCTGCCAGCGCCCAGGCGCAGGGGAGCCCATGCACGCGCAGGTGCGGGCACACCACAACGCCCATGCACGCGCAGGAGCGGTCCGACCAAAACGCCCAAAGCGTCGTAGGCACGCTACCTTGCCAGCCCAGGCAGGCACGCAGGTGCGGCCAGGAGCCCGCCATGGCATCATACCAGCAACCAGCAGCTGCCAAGCCAAGTTTTAGCAAACTTTGAAATGGATGGACCACCGGAAATGCATTCGGGGTCCCGCAAACAAAAATGAGCTGATCTACTTGACTAAAAATTACATTCCAGGCTCAAGGAAATCAACGAAAATCCCAACGGAGGTCAATTTAACAAAAAGTGGGCCTCACGCCCAAAACCAACTATTGGCCAACCTTTACCAAAATGAAACCCAAAGGTCAAAAATAAGTCCGGAAGCCTCGAGACCCAAACCAAAGGTCCCTCTAGCCCAAAGTCGATATTCCAGAGCTAACAACGCTGACGGAATTTCCATTTGAGATTGTCTTCTTTGAATATTGACCAAAGTCAACCCCACAAGCCAAACTACTTGAAAATATAGAAAACAACATAAAACCAAACCGAAAGTACCCAGACCAACACCAAGGGTCCCATTAGACCAAAATTCCTGCTCCGGAGCCAACAAAACTGTCAGAATTCAATTCTGAGTACGTTTACCAAGAAAGTTGACCAAAGTCAAAGATTTTCTAAGTTCAAGTTCTAAAATAGGGAAATGGACATAACGACCTAACGAACGGCCCGGAAACCGGACCGTTAGTCCCGACAAGTCATAAATGACCTGTACCCGCTGAGGGAAAGCTCAAAATGCCCAAAAAGCACAAAAAATAGAAAATAACCTGGAGGGTCATTACATGTGTATAAAAATAGTGCAAAATATGGTATTAGTAATGCTAGTATTAGTTATGTTTGCATTAGTTATGCTGAGATTTTTCTGATACAATGTTTGGTTTGGCGTATTAAAAAAATGCATTGCATACTTTTTTAAATTTTCTTGTTTGCACATGTGTTGAGAATCAAACTTTTCCCCTTCCGTAAGCGAAAATAGAGAAAAAAATATTTGTTTACAAAAATATCCTCCACAAATATGATGAAAAGGATGTGAAAAAAGTTTTAAGAGGCAATTGTGTCTTTAATCATGCTAATGCATGCATTAGAATTCATTACATTACTAATACCATGGATTTTGAGGTATTAGTAATACACACCTGAATACACAATAGAGTGTATAACTCATGCAAGCATTAATTATACACAAGCTAAAAAAATATACCAAACAAGATATTAATAATACACAAACTTAATGCATGCATTATTTTTTTAATACACTCTACCAAACAACACCTTAGTCTTTTATTTAGCAATAATAAATACTATGTGAGTATAAAATTTTATACTAAACCAACAGTTTCATACCTCAAAAATCAAGTGTAATGTAATTAAAAGTAATTTTATCTAACATTTTGGGCAATGATTGGAACTGACGGGAAATAACGTGTCGTAGAAACTGAGTTTTATCAAGATAAAAAATGGGTGAGGAAATCAATGTAACCCGATTACCACCAATAACGATTACTCACACAAGGAAGAGAAAGGAGCACTATGGAGAATTAATTGATAAAGTGAAGAACAAATTGCAGTCATAGAAAGGTAGGCTATTATCATATGGAGGCAAAGAAGTACTAATCACAAGTGTCTTACAAAGCATCCCAGTCTATGTGCTATCTGCCATTGTCCCTCCTAGTTGTGTCATAAAGGAACTCCACAAAATCTTTGCTAAATTCTTTTGGAGCAATAAGGAATCTGGTAGGAGTAAACATTGGTTAGCATGGGGTAAGATCTGCTTACCAAAGAGGGAAGGAGGACTTGAATTCAGGTCTATGTTTGAAGTTTCTCAAGCACTATATGCAAAATTGTGGTGGACGTTTAGAACCCAAAGCAACATGTGGTCCAATTGCTTTTGGAACAAATACTGCAAGAAACAAATTCCAGCATTGGTAGAGTGGAAAGGAGGATCTCAAATCTGGAAACATATGTTGGAGAACAAGGGCATATTGGAACCTCTTATAAAGTGGGAACCAAAAGGTGGCACTTCTAGTGTTTGGTTTGAAAATTGGACCAACTTAGGCCCTCTATTCAAACACCAAATAGAGGTGCATACTTGTTATCATATGAAGGACATTAATTCATTCCTAACGGAGGAGGGATGGAATTTTGAAAGAATGCAAGATCTTGTTCCGGAGTATGTAATGGAGCATGTAAAGAATAACTTGGGGCAGTGTAAACTTGTTGATCAAGCAGACCAACCATGGTGGACAGCAACTAGCACTGGTATTTTCACTGTGAAAAGTGCTTTGGATCTCTTGAGGCACAAAGAAGAAATCAGTGAGGATCTAAAGAACCTATGGTGCAAAGACCTCCCCTTTAAATACTCCTTCCTGGCTTGGAGAATCTGGAAAGGGAAGGTTCCAGTTTCACATGTAATGCACATTTGGAACCCTAATATTTCTCAGTTCTGTAGGTGCTGTGATCACGAAGAAGTGGAATCTATTGAACATCTATTCTTGAGGGGGAACATTGCGCAAACAGTATGGAAGTACTTCTCAAGCCAGCAGGTTTTAACCCCTCAATGAACATAAAACAGACAATCAGGATGTGGTGGAGTTACTCTAATAACAGTAGAACTAAAGGGGTGTTCCAGGTAGTACCTATTTTCATACTCTGGTTCCTGTGGAAGAGAAGGAACATTGTTCTTCATGGTGGTAATTACTCTTTGGGCAAGATAGTCTGGGAAGTAACAGAACTTATAAAAAAAATTCTGAGGAGCAGATTCAACATGATCTGTGACAATATAAACTGGCCACAAATTATGCATGGTTTGAAGGGGTATAGACCAGTATATGTTGTCAAGATAATCAAATGGTTCCCACCACCTGACAATTGGGTGAAGTGCAATACGGATGGGGAATCTAGGGGAAATCCAGGACCTAGTTTTGTTGCTTTCTGCATTAGAGATTCAGGAGGTAACTTGGTGGCTGCTAAGGGTATTAAAATTCAATACTCCACTAATCTGGTGGTTGAGGCAAGGGCTGTCAAAGAAGGTTTACTATACTGCAAAGATAATCTCTTAAACAATGTGATTCTGGAATCAGATTCTCTGGCACTAATTCAGATGTTAAGAAGAGAATGGAAAATTCCTTGGAGCATTACAGTGGAAGTTAATTGCATCTGGGACTTAATGGCTACTATATCAGTGAGAGTACAACACTCCCTTAGAGAGGGAAATACTCTCGCTGATTTTTTTGCTAATCTTGTGTTTTCTTTTGTAGGTGATTACTTTATTGACCAGTTTCAAGACATTCCCAACAAATGCAAAAAGATTTTACTTCTAGACAAGCAAGGAATTCCAAACATTAGAAGAGTCCTTCAAAATGATTCGTGATGCTACAAAGGGGAGGTCTCTCTAAACACTACATCACACAATGCAGATAGAATGGCTAAACACAAAAAAGGCAACAAGCAACAACAATAAATCGATTCAACAGGGAGGTAAGTAAACTTCTAAACAGACTAGTAATACATTAATGTGACTCCTTCTTGACTTTCAGACTGAAGAAATTTCAATCGATTTGATTATCCGCACCTGTGAGAATTATTTGGGTGTTATCCGATAACAAATCAAGTCTGGAGCAGCCAGGTTTCACATTATAAATTACAAAGGTCTGAAAAGGGTTTGTACACCTGCAACAACACAGAGACGAGTTAGGGGTTTATCTCCTAGAAGTACAAAGTCTCGTTTACAACTGGACTTAATGGTGGTATCAACCTCATTTGAGGTTCAATCCATTGGTTTGGAAGTAAGGAGAACTAGGACGACTAGGAAAGAAACAACGGGAGCACAATACTTAGCTTCAATTGGTCAGGAAGAGCTTAAATCCAGCACAAGCAGATGGAGAGTGGTTAGCTCTGACCTCAGATTTGGTCCAAGTTACCTAGCGGATGAAGACGAGGATCGTGGCTTCGAGTTCAGATCGGTCCAACTTGAAGCTCTTTGTGTGTAGAGAGAGTGGCCGGGGACGAAGAGTCTGAGCTAGAACCAACGTCGACAAGCTATGGAGTCTGCTGATTGAGTTAAAATTAGCCATGAAAATGGCAACCTGGAGCTTAGCAGAAGGAGTCGAGCCTTCCAAAGACATTGTGTCTTTTCTTATCCATTTACCTTTACACTTTCCTTTTTGTTTTATGCTTTTGCACTTTCCCTTTTCTCTTGGGTCGGGTCACTATTGGGCCAGGCCATTTTTGTACGGGCAACTATACAAATTCTCCTCAAAAGGAGTGACTTTGTATTTTTGCCCCCATAAGAAAGATCTTACAAAAATAGTCTTCCTTGTTTTTATGTATAAAATAACTACCTTTTTGCCTCTCTATTACCTCAAATATTTTTAAACAACTCTCCATGCTCATTTGCCTCTCAATTTTTATATTTATTTCTTTTTCTCTTTTTTATTTTTTTATTTTTATTTTTTCTTTTTTTCTCAATCTTTATTTTTCTTTTATTTTTTATTTTATTCTTTCTTCTACGTTTTTTTCTTTTTTCTCCATCTTTATTTTTTTTCCTTTTCTCCTCTCAATTCTCTTTTTTTTCTCCTTTTTATTTTTCTCAACCTTTATTTTTTCGTTTATTTTTTGTTTTGTCTTTTTTTCTTCATTTTTTCTTTTTTTCTCAATTTTTATTTTGTTTCTCTCAACTTCTACTTTTTTATTTTTTTATTTTTCTTTTCTCTTTTTTTTCATCATTGTTTTCGACCTTTATTTTTTTATGAGATGTTCTATAACTCTTGGTTTAGAGGCAAGACTTAGCCCAAGGACTTCCAAACAACAAATTACGCCCCATGAGTAAGACTTGACACTAGTACATTGTGTCTTGATTTATGAGATGTTTTATAACACTTGCCTCAGAGGCAAGACTTAGCCCTCTAAAAAATACAAGTTACGCTTCATAGGCAAGAGTTCACACTACTTCATTGTGTCTTAATTTATGAGATACTCTATAACTCTTGCCTTAAAGGCAAGACTTAGCTCAAAGATTTTCAAACAACAAGTTATGTCCCACGAGCAAGACTTGACACTACCTCATTGTATCTTGATTTATGAGACATTCTATACTCTTGCCTTAGAGACAAGACTTAGCCCAAGGACTTTCAAACAACAAGTTACGCCCCATGGGCAAGAGTTGACACTACCACATTGTGCTTGATTTATGAGATGCTCTATAACGCTTGCCTAAGAAGCAAGACTTAGCCCAAGGACTTCCAAATAAAAAGTTACGTCCCATGGGCAAGAGTTGACACTACCACATTGTGTCTTGATTATGCGATGCTCTATAACTCTTGCCTTAGAGGCAAGACTTAGCTCAAAGACTTTCAAACAATAAGTTACGCCTCATTGGCAAGAGTTGACACTAGCACATTGTATCTTGATCATGAGATGCTCTGTAATGTTGCCTTAGAGGCAAGACTTAGCACACGGGCCTCCCAAAAAACAATATTACCCATGGGCAAGAGTTAACACTACTTCATTGTGTCTTAATTTATGATATGCTCTATAACTCTTGCCTTAGAGGCAAGACTTAGCTCAAAAATTTTCAAACAACAAGTTATGCCCCACGAGCAAGACTTGGCACTACCTCATTGTGTCTTGATTTATGAGATGCTCTATAACATTAGCCTTAGAGGCAAAACTTGTTACAAAGGACTTCCAAACAACAATGCACGCCCTTAAGTTTACTTCGATTTCGAAGAAAGAAGATCCTCTTTGTGGATTATCCAACTTTTTGTTCATTAGCAAAAAATAATAGAGGTTAAGAAAAAAGAAAAAAAGAGAAAAAGAAAAAAAGAAAAAATAAAGATTAAAAAAAAGAGGAAAGAAAAATAAAAGTTGAGAAAAAAAATAAAAAGAGAAAAAAAATAAAAGTTGAGAAAAAGAATAAAAAAGAGAAAAAAAGAATAAAAAAATAAAAGTTGAGAAAAAAAGAACAAAAAAAAGTTGAGAGAAAATAAAAAAATAAAAATAAAGATTGAGAAAAAAGAAAATGAGAATTAAAAAAAATTGAGAAAAAAGAAAAAAGAAAAAGGAAAAATGAAAATTAAAAGATGAGAGACAAATGAACATGGAGAGTTGTGGTGTAAAGGGGCAAAAATATATTTGTTCTATACATAAAAAAGAAGAAAGACTATTTTTTAAAGACTTTTCTTATGGGGGCAAAAATTAAAAATCACTCACTTTTGGGATACTCCGTGTAATTTCCTGTTTTTGTACAGATCTATCTCTTTATTTTATAAAAGGCCTGTGCCCGATTTTAATTAAAAAAAAAAACCAATAACGTCTACAGAAACCCTAATTCAAAGATTTATCGGAAGTTGAAAATTTTGAGCGCTAGAAGATGTACGGTTCGGATGCAGAACGAACCGCTTTCAGGAAGGCTGAAAAGAAATACAAGCTGTATTACGACAATATCCGAAAGTAAGTTGTTAAAGTTGGATGTTATTAACACGAATGTTTTGGATGTTATTACTGAGACACTATTGTGTTGTTTCACTCAGGAAAAAGCAACCGATACCAGTAGATTTGTCGGAGGTAGTTGATTTTAAGTCGATTTCAGAGTCTTACCATCGAAATGGTGAACTTCCCTCAGACATTTTCGCAATTCAATGCGATTTTGATAGTCCTGTCTTCTGCTTGGCAAGTCATCCCGGTATGCCAAATTTTGTCCTATTATTGCACAATTTGCAATTTTGATTCAGATTTGTATTTTGAACTTGGACTCACAAACTCAGTAAGCAATTCAACAGTCTTTTTATCAGAAAGATCTGAGCTTTGAATGTAATTTGTAAAACTCATTAAGATAGGAAACCCAATCCTTCAACACCCTATTACTCAGCATACTCTGCCTAATTTACATGCATAGAATTGAGGAGTGAACTATAACTTACCCATGTACTCTAATTTTTTGGGGAAGGAGACAAGTCAACCACTATGTGCTTATTGAAGAACTATTGTCCCGGTACTGTAATTCACTAGCTTTTTAGTCCTGATTTTTATGTTAGTGTAGGGATAGTTGTGAGAGTTGAAGAACCTTTAGTTTTACAACTCATAAATAAATTTCCTTTAGGCAAAGTAGAAATGGAATGATTTGGTCTCGAATAAAGTGAATGGTTATAGAGGTATAGTTCGTTGATTGATTGGCATTACTTCTCAATTAATCTTCTATTGTTACATTGAAGCTTTTGTGCCGATTGTTGCAGGGTTTTATTTCATTCCTGGAGCATTACCTGTTGAGGAGCAATGCCGATGGATAAAGGAGAGTTTAACAAGCTTTCCTCAACCTCCTAACAGGACCAACCACAGTGCAATTTATGGGCCTCTACAGGACTTATTTGCTGCTGCCAAGGATAACAAAGTTTTGATCCAACAGGAGCAGTACTGTGGGACCAATAATTCTGAGGTGGAAATCATCCAGAACGACATAAATGTTCCCACATGGAAATTTTTTGATCAATCAGGTGCATTATCCAGAGAAGTTACATGCAAATCAGTGCCAGCCTCTGTTTTGCTTCGTAAGTTACGGTGGAGCACCCTTGGCTTGCAGTTTGACTGGTCGAAGGTCTTGCTGATTTTCTCCTCATAAAGTGCAGTATATTGTACACAAGTTGATTTTGATGGCTTGTTGCCCATTTGCATACAGTCCTACTGATGTGAGGATATTCAATATTTCTCATTTGTGCATCGTAACACCCTTTATAAAGTATTCATAGGATTTTGACTTATTTTATATGTGAAACAAAGTTACCAAACAAGTTATGTAGGCTGTAAATACCATCATGTGATTTTTAATATGGTACCATTTGTTTCTTCATTTTCTGTTAAAACTTAAAACTGACTGATACTAATGAAATAGGTATTGTACACTCCTTACTTCTCAACTTGTTTCATGACCTTATCTATGACCACGGATTTTATTGTTGTTTTAGCTACGCACCGACAATATATTGTCTTTGAATAATTTGTTCATTGTGCACTAGCATTAGTTTCTGGTGTGTACAGCTGCTCATCAGACTTTTTAGCAATTGTACACTCATCATTCCTTCCTTCTCCTGTACAGTATAATTTGTTCTCTTTTCATGTGCTTGGTTTTATTTAATCTTGGGCTTGTTTTCCTAGTTTTTTATTTCCTTGATTAGTATCTGTTCTGAATTTTTTCCTGGCATTTGTTCAGCGGAGCTATAATATTTCTCTGCCTCACAACAAGATACCTGATGCACTTTGCCTGCTGGCTGAAAGAATGACAGCACCTACCCTGCCATTAGGTGAAACTTTCCGGGCAGAAGCAGCAATTGTCAATTACTTTGGTCTCGGTACCTGTTCTAACATATTTGACTTCTAGGTCTTAATCATATGAATCTATACCTATATTAGGTGTTTATAGAAAGGAGAAATACCTGTTGACTTCTTATTTGCTAATATTCTAGTTCCCTCTACTCCTTTAAGGTGACATGCTTGGTGGCCACCTTGATGACATGGAGAAGGATTGGAGTAAACCTATTGTTAGCATGAGGTATGTGCTGATTTTTTACAAATCTTTCTGCTTGAATTAAGTTCAAACTTTGATCTGTAGGAAATGTTACTAAGGCCTGACAAATGTTCTTTTTCTCTGTAGTTTGGGCTGTAAAGGCATTTTTCTTATCGGGGGAAAGTCTAGGGAGGTTCCACCTCTTGCAATGTATGTTAGAAGTGGTGATGTTATTCTTATGGCAGGACAAGCAAGGGAATGCTTCCACGGTTAGTTGACTACTTATGTTTTAGTTCTCTCTTTGTGGTATGCTAGCAGTAGGTGATGATCATCACAGGAACTTTGGGCATCTACATATAGTTGACAGAAATTTGGAGGTCGTAAAACTTTTTGAATCATTCTTGGTCTACTAGTAGAGGTATTTTACTTTAGTCAGCAGATTTTACTTGGGAATAAATGATCTTGTTCCCATATTTTGATGATCTAGGATGGTCACACATGAATTACTTGAAGAACTGGCTTATGCTGAAGTTTAGTATTCTTAGGTACCAAGTTGAAACAAGAAAATAAAAAGTCAGTATTCTTTTTTCATTTTCAAGTTCATCTACAGAAGGCTCACATATTTAGTGATCTTATGCCGTTCTGAAACTAGGCTCAGAGCATATTTTGATGATAAATGGGTATTTGGGTGGTTATTGGTTTGATTTGCCACTGATAGAAGTTGGAGGAAGTCATTGAAATTTGAAATGAACAAACTTTTGAGTAAATTCCCCTAAACCCCCTTAACCTTTTGGGTTTCGGAAAAAAATATCCCCTTCACCTTTTGAATTGGACGATAAATCCCTTTGATCTTAAATTTAATGGTCAAGATGAATTGACAAATTTTATGTATTTTTTAGATGGTCATAAATGACCCTTCATTAGTAGGATTCTAACATGCATTTTTACAATTTATTTAAGAAAAGTAATTTATAGTATTACATATAAATTAAAGTTTCACTTTTAAAAAAATAATAATTCACTATCTCTTTATTCAGCTATTTCAGCTATCTCCTTATTCTTTGATTTTTAGTATCCAATTTTGTTTTGTTGAATATTTTTATGTAGTTTTGAAATTCTAAATATGTTTTAATCCATTATGTTACTTGTATTATCGCTAGTATTTTAACTAGTTGTGTATATTGTATTATATTTCATGTCATTCTTAAATATTCAAATAGTTCATATTTTTTAAAACATTTCACTCATAAGCATAATAAACTAAAAAATTACAGTTTGAATCTTAAATGTAGTTTATAGATGATCAGTTATTTTAAAAATTTATAACCAGTAAATTGTTAAATCAAGGGGAGTTTCTATTTTATGCCAAAGGAGCATGAGGTAATATACACTTGCATAAAAACTTTACCAAAAAAGAATGTTTACTTGCATGAAAATGTTAGAGAAGTTAGATGAGTTTATCAAGTTCTATATATTATTATTGGGTATCTTTTGATATTTTTCGCATATTTTAGAAAATATGTACAATAATATATCATAATTGAAGGTCATTTATGACTGTTTAAAAATACATTAAATTTTCCAATTCATCTTGACCATTAGATTTTAGATCAAGGAGATTCACTGCCCCATTCAAAAGGTGAATGGGGTATTGTATCCCAAACCCAAAAGGTTAAGGGGGTTTAGTGGGATTTACTATAAATTTTTGGCAGCTCCGGAGAGGTCGAAAACAATTCGGTGACATTTAAACTGCTGTTGGTGTATGAAAAAGCTGGTTATGATTTGAAATTTTCCATGTCATAGAAGAAGAAACATAAGCCGAGGAATACGTCACCAAAAAATCAGTGCTGCCGATCACTTGTCTTCCATTGTTGACCATCTCCACAAACATAAAAGATGCCTTTACTCTCTCACAGGCCTAAAATAATGTATACATCGAGTATACGATGTATACTGTACTCAGTGTATATTCACCGAGTATAGCTTATTATGCATGGAGTATGTAGTATGCATTCAGTATACACTATGGGGTTGTTTGGTTCGCGGACTAAATTATCCCTGAATTATAGTTTTGGGATTATAATCCCTCGACTAATTTATCCCACCTCGTGAGAGGTGGGATAAAATAATACCAAGTTGGATGGGATAAGGTCCCACCTAGGATTAAGTTCGGGATAAAATTTATATTTTGTTTGGTAGGTATAAATTTATCCTGCTTCAACCAACCAAAATATAAATTTGTCTCAAACTTAATCCTAGCATATCCCACCTTAGCCTATGAACCTAACAATCCGTAAGTATACATTAAATATACACGAAGCATACACTATATATATACTGAGTGTACATTCTTCACTACCAGTGAAGTAATCGGCAACACCATCATCCATTACCTCCACAACCACCATCTCCACCTTCAAATTTATTAAACAACTCCACCAGCAAAAAGAAAAAAGAAAATAGATCTGAAAAGTCCTCTTTCCGATCTACATGTCTGAATCCGAAAGTTTTTTTCGACAATCGATGATATTTTGCGATCATTATTTATATATTTGCAATTGCACGATTATTATAGAAGGGTCTTGCAGTTGCACAACCCTCCCAACCGGTGATGGTTACTTATTCGATCAGGTTTTGGGATTGGTATCTGTGTGAGTTTTGAGAGAGAGGGAATGAAGAGTTGAAAAGGGTGGTTGGAAATGAGAGACAATAGGTGGCTGGTTATAGGTGGAGAGAGCTGCCGGTGGCTGCTTGGAGGAGGGTGCTGCCTGTGTTTTTTTATTTTTTTGAGGATTTGGGGTGGGGGGTTTGGATAGCTAGGTTTTTTTACAACCTAGGGAAATGATAGAGATGCTTGGTACCCGAGGGTGGGATATGATATGTGATCATACCCAACTCCTAAAAAGGATAAGTGGTCACTGCAAATATATCCGGTTCAAGAGTCTGGAGTGAAATCTCACAAAGAACTTATTTCAGTCATAACTTTCACTATCATCAAGGAAAATTAATTTAACCAACTCTTTTTTGTTATAACACTTTTGATTCTTGTCGTAAATGTAAAAACTAACAACTAATAGAAGTAGTAAATTTATTAAATAAATAAAATGATTCTTTTGAGAACAAAAAACCTAGGATATTACTGAATGAAAGCAATGTTTCTCTCTTGGGAAACGCAAAACTGGCCGTCTTCCTTAATCAAACTGTGATCTCCGGTAGCTTCATCTAATCTTTTTTCAATCTCCGGCGAACCTCTACCTAACCTATTTCCATTATATCCGTGCCTCTCTTGACCTGTTTATGTCTTGTTTATCTAACATCCTTCACTGAGTAACTTAAGCCTAGTTTACGGCGACGAGAAAGGTGAAGGTGGTAGTGAGCAAGACATCATGGGCAGATCCTTTGTCTTTTACGCTGAGAGCAAGTCCTTTGAAGTGGTGGAGGTAAGCGAAAGCTTGTATGAAGTGGTGGAGGTAAGCGAAAGCTTGTATGAAGTGGTCGAAAGGCGAAAAAAATTCATTAGCAGAATAACTATTGATAAAAAAAATATCCTAGCATTATGCTATTGCATGGAGCAAGCATCGAAGGAGGAAGAGAAGAAATATAGAAGTTGGAAGAATCAATGTCAGCTGTATTCTATTTCTTCTATAAAAACTTCAACAGTATGGGCAGGTATATCAGAGTGGTGGCGATGTAAGGTAGTAGTAAAGTGGCAATAATCATCTCAGAAATCAGGCAGGGAGCAGGTTGGTGTGATGTTGCAAAGAAGATGAGAAAGTTTGTCGAATCAGGGGTTAAGCAGTGTATTCAGCAACCAAGAAATGTCAATCAAAAGAGTTACAGGCAGATAGCACAGAAGGAGGATTGGCCTAAAGATGAAGTTAAGATTATAATGGATATCAGTTCAAAATTGATGCAAGTTCCCTTCGTAGCAGAGTAGAGTACCATCGGAAGTGCTTGTTGGGATATTTTGAAGAGGATGAGATGAAAATCTATTCACGCTGGGAGCTACAGGAATGGCCTAATAGAACCTGGCGAGTTCCAGCAGGCAGTGTTCTGGAAGCGCTCGCTTCGTCGCTTAAAGCGGTGAAGCGAGGCGAAGCGAGCCTAAGGCGCTCCGAGGCAGTGATGCGCTGCAGGCCTACAGAAGCGTCCACTTCTAGGGTTGTTGCGGTGAAGCGAGTCGACGTGAGAAGCGAGGGGAGCGGTCACTTCATGTTGCAGACCTTTTAAAGTCGATTTTAAATTTAAAAAAAGAGTCCACTTATGTTAAACTACTTCGCCACTTCTGATTTTTCTAGGGTTTTTTTCTTTCCACTGCTGCCACTTTATTCCCACTACTTCGCCAAGGTAATTTTTCTTCTTCTTTCTTCTTCTTTCTTCTTCTGCACCAGTCACACTTCTGCTGCGACTTCTTCTTCTCTTTAGATTTGTTTTCTTCTTTCTTCTTCTTTTATTTTTTTTAGTTCTGCTATGTTTTTACAAAGCAGTGCTCTTTTTTTTTTCTAGTTCTGCTTTGTACTTTTTTCCAGTTATGGTCTGTTTTTTTTTTCCATTTTTGCTATGTTTTTTTTCAATTATGCTCTGTTTTGTTGTTGTGGTCTCTGCTGTTTTGTTGGTTTGTTTTGCAGCAGGTGTTTCAGTTACAATACCTCTGGTTTTGGTTTTAAATTTAAACTTTTACTTATGTATATTGTCTTTATTGCTGAGATTATATTGTTGTTGTGTCTTTTCAGTTCTGTCTTACTGTTTTGCTGCTCTGTTTAGTCTTTTTCTTTTAAATTGCACTTCACTTCAATGAAGCGAGCGCTTCGCTTCACGCTTCTCTTAAAGCATGAAGCGGAGCCTTGTCGCTTTTTTCCGCTTCACGTTTCCCTGACCACTGCCAGCAGGTGTTAAAGTCAAAGAATTGAATGGTAAATATGTGTTGTTCGAATTCCCTTCCCAGAGTGAAGCAGAAAGAATTAAAATGGGGAGATGGTTAATTGATGAAAAGAAGTTAAGGCTGGAATGGTGGTCCTCTGTTTCTACATGTCATCGGAAAAATTGTAAGCCTAAGAATGTTTGGATCAAATTAATAGGCTTCCCAACACATTTGTGGTCGGAAAACATCTTTAGAATGATTGGAGACAGATTTGGAGGATTCTTGGGCATCGATGAGGATACCAGATCCAGAAACCACCTGAGGTGGGCTAGAATCTGCGTTAGAATGTCAGATGAGATACCTCCGTCCAATTTAGAATTTCTTGTGGATGATTTAGTATTCACAATACCTTTATGTGTTGAATCATCATCGTCTAAATTCACAATACCTTTATGTGTTGAATCATCATCGTGGGTATCTGAAACTGATCAGAATTCGGTGAAGAGTTGTCAGAATATTCCCCAGAGTTTGAACAGTCGCGGCTCAGAGCAGTTAATTGTATCGTGCCTTTCCAAAGAAGGAGATGCTTCGGGATTAGTCACGCGTGTTACTTGCATGCCGAAGAAAGATGTTAAGGCAACCCATAATTCAAAAATAATTAAGGAATATGTGTCAAAGAAGGGAAAAGAGCTGGTGAAAGTGAAGGGATTTGGTCCATCAATTCTGGTGGGTTCTAATGTTATAAAAAATGGGCCTGGGGATTATAATGTTACAAGGCAAGCAGGCCCAAGACAAAAAGAAACTAATAAGATAAGTGGGTCAAACAAGGGGAAAAAGAAGGGAGCATCTATTTACAGGCCCAAGTGGATTGACCCATGTATTAATTTGCAAAATTCTTTTAATACGATGGGATCTGAAGAATTCTCTCTATTCGACCCTCTAAGACTAGAAGTGGAGTCAAACCAGATGAGACAATTTTTTTCAAAAAAGACGGAGATGATTACAGAGCAAAATCAAGAAAAACATAAATGGTGAATCCAGTAATATGGAGCTTGCATGTGTTAGGGTGGATGACACAAGTCAAAAGATGATGGAGTCCGAGCAAGAGGACGAAGAGTCAGTTTTGGAGCATGGAGTTAATGAAGGTTGGGGTTTAGAATTTTTATCTAATAGCTATAGTGAGACAGAGCTTCATGTCACAGTTGAACCAATTGCAATTGCCGAAGCCCATAATACTCTAAGGTTACAGTGGTATGAAGACAGAGTGATTAACATGCAAGAGAAGCTAAATCAGATGGTAGCTTCAACGTGGCTAAAGAGGAATATGATGAAAATCAGTACGCAACTAGGGATTAAGTCCCTAGATTTGGAAGATAAATTGCTAGATTTATTGGTATGAATTGAAAGTGGGAGGCCTAAAAAGAATTCTTCTTCTCCTTCTGCTATGCGTAATGCTACTCCCGGTAAGCACGGGGAGAGGGAACTGAAAGCTTTAGAATTTGGTGTTAGCTTTAAAGCCGAGTCTAATAGTGGAGGAAGAAATAGGGGAAGGAGGGTTTTATCTGTTTCTCAATGAATGTGAGAATTATTTGCTGGAATGTGAGGGGCCTCAACGACAGAAAAAAGAAAGATGGTGAATTTATTGTTGAGAAAATGGAATGCGGATATAGTATGCCTCACAGAGACAAAAATGAAAGAAGTGGACCTCTCTTGTATTAAACAAGTTGGTGGTTCAAGATTGTCAGATTGGGTTGAACTTGGGGCACAAGGAAGTAGTGGTGGAATTCTTATTTTTTGGGATAAAGGGAGATGGAACTGTTTAGATAATAATCCAGGCCAACATTCAATTACAGTCAATTACAGTATCTTTGGAGGATATTAACACTGAACAACAATTTGCTTTTACAGGGGTTTATGGTCCATGTGATAGAAAGTTGAGGAAAACTTTATGGAAGGAGCTTGCTGCTATTAATGGTATCATTTCACAACCATGGGCTGTGGGAGGAGATTTTAATGTGATAAGGTTTGCGGAAGAAAAACTTGGAGTGGCCAGAAACTCCAGATCAATTAGAGAATTCTTAAAGATTATTAATGAGCTTGCATTAATAGATCTTCCTCTTCATGGTGGTGACTTTACATGGTTTAGAAGCCGGGATAGTTCATGTGCTTCTAGACTGGACAGGTTTCTTATTTCAGGGAGGTGGGATGAGCATTTCAAATGCATTAAACAACGAGTTCTTCCCAGAACCACATCAGATCACTGTCCAATTATTCTAGAATGTGGTGATTGGGGAAAAAGAAAAGGATATTTCAAGTTTGAGAACATGTGGTTTGAATACAAAGAATTTATTGACTTGATCAAGAACTGGTGGGATTCATATGTATTTGTAGCAGAACCTGATGTGATCCTTGCAAAAAAACTGGTTTTGCTGAAAGAAGACCTGAAAAAGTGGAATAGGGAAGTGTATGGTAAGTTGGAAGAAAGAAAAAATAAAGCATTGGCTAGAATGGAGCAGCTAGACCAGAAGGAATATTTCTCCTGAACGCCAAGCAGAATTTGAGGCAGAAAGGGTATCGATCAAGAAGGAACTGGAAGAGGTGGCAAAGGCTGAAGAAATATCTTGGGGACAAAAATCCAGGTGCTTGTGGATTAAACATGGAGATAAAAATACTAAGTTCTTTCATAAACAGGCCAATGCTCATAAAAGATTTAATAGTATTGATAAATTAGTTATTGGAGAAGAGCTGGTGGAGGATGAGCAGATCATTAAAGTCCATATCTTGGACTTCTATAAAAATCTGTTCAGTGAATCCGAATATTGGAGACCCGACTGGGAGGATGATAGTGTTAAGAGGCTGTCTAATGAAGAAAAGGAATGGATAGAAAGGCCTTTCACGATGGAGGAACTAGAAGAGGTCATAAAATCTTTCAAAGGAGAAAAAGCCCCTGGACTTGATGGTTTTAACCTGTATTTCTTTCAAAAATGTTGGAGTATTGTTAAAATGGATATATGGAGAACAGTGGATGCTTTTTACAAGAAGGGATCTTTTGTCAAGAGCTTGAATTCCACATTCATTACTCTAATCCCTAAAAAGAAAGGAGCGGTGGAGGTTAAAGATTTCAGACCTATAAGACTTTTAGGGAGTATATACAAAATCATATCCAAGCTTCTGGCCGAAAGACTTTAGAAAGTTATCATTAACTTGATCTCTCCTAATCAGAATGCTTTTATCGAAGGAAGGCAAATTACTGATGCTGCAATGGTAGCTAACGAGAGCCTTGATAATTTGATAAGAAGGAAGAAAAAGGGGGTGGCCTGTAAGTTGGATCTAGAAAAAACATACGATCATGTCAATTGGAATTGTCTATTGAATCTTCTGAGGCTGATGAACTTTGGTGAGAAATGGACAGAATGGATGAGATTTTGCATCTCAACCGTGAGATTTTCCATATTAATCAATGGTGACCCTCAAGGTTACTTCACCTCTTATAGAGGTTTGAGACAGGGAGATCCCTTGTCTCCTTATCTATTTTTTCTAGTAATGGAAATTCTTAGTACAATGTTAAGAAAAGCGGAATGCTTGGGTTGGTTAAGGGGCCTAAAGATAGGCAGAAATGATCAAGAAGGCATGATGTTTAATCATATCTTGTATGCAGATGATTCTCTTCTATTCTGTGAGGCTGATAGAGATCAAATTTTGTATTTGAGAGGGGTCCTGTTATGCTTTGAGGCAGTTACTGGCCTGAAAATTAATCTGGCTAAGAGTGATATTTTTAGTATTAATGCTGATGATTGTGTTGACGAGTTGGCAAATATTTTGGGATGTAAAGTCGATAAATTTCCCACTACTTATTTGGGGCTGCCATTAGGGGTGAAGAGAAAGGACAAAAGCATTTGGCAAGGGGCTATTGGTAGGTATAACAAGAAGCTGACTCCGTGGAAAAAACAATAATTGTTTCTTGGGGGAAGGCTTACCTTAATCAATAGTCTCGGATGGAATCCCTACATATATGATGTCTCTATTTAAAATGCATGTAGAATTTGAAAAGAAGTTGGATTCCATTAGAAGACAGTTTTTATGGAATGGAAATGCAAACAAAAGGAAAACTAATTTGGTGAAGTAGGTGGTCATTGGAGATAAGAAATCAGGTGGTTTGGGTGTGAGGAACCTGAAGATGCACAATAGAAGCCTACTTTTAAAAAAAGGTATATAATTTGTCGGTTTGCTTTGGTTATTTATTCGGTTTTTTTGAACAAAATCAAAATCAAATCATATATTATCGGTTTTTAAAAATGTAAAACCAAACCAAACCAAATAAAAATCGGTTTATTTAATTGGGTTGGTTCAATTTTTCGTGCTGCGTGGACGATTTTTGCTGAGCCACAAAAAATGTGGAGCCAGTTCTTCGCGTTGACTAGACGAACGACTTGTAGGTGGGCTGGACTTTGCAACTGAGCTTCAGGTTGGGTCCACAAATTTTCGTGGGCCCCTTTCCTCGGGGCACAAAATTTGTGGTTAAATTTTCTGAATTGTTTTGTACTCCTTTGGGCCCACCTTACCTAGTATTCACCATTTTTGTGGTCAAAAACACCTTTTTGCCTTTTCCCAATTGGGGTTTTGGATCAAGTGTACCTTTTTTTCTTCTTCATCAAGAGTATATGAAGATCTTCAAGAACACACGGAGATTCAAATTTCCAACTTCTTGTATTTAACTCGGAATCGTCTCAAATTTTAGATTTAGTTTCCCCTTAAACTAGAGAACAACCCCCAATACGTTTTAGGAAAAGTACACAAAATAGACCCTAAATGAAAGTAGTTACATAAAGTTACCCCCTCCCAAACTAATTATAACAATTACTCGTGCGGCCTAAAATTATTACCCGAGTACCCCCTAAATTGCAGCCCTAAATTACGATGCTCCTTTCCTTTTTTCCTCATTATAAAATTTCACTTACAACCTTTAAATTTAATACTATAATTTTTGTCTTTTTGTCTCTTAATTCCCTTTCCTTTTTTTATTAATTTCTCTTGCCTTTTTTGTTATTTTTATTTATATATGTTATATGTGGATTGTGTGTTGTTTTATTTTTTATTTTTGTTTTCGTTTTTTTATTCCCCTCTTTTATTGTGGTCTTTTTTCTTTTCTTTTGAAGGATAAAAATAAAATATTAGCCAATTATTTTTAGATTAATAGTATAGAAAATTAAATAATTAACTAGAATAATAAATAATTAAGACAAATATGAAAGTTACTAGTTTATTTAATAAAATCTAAGTGATAGAAAATATATTTTTACAATATTTTCTCTTTTGCAATTGAAAACAAAATTTATATCTAAAATTTGACTATATATATATTATTTTTTTTACAAAAATTAACTTGCTAAAGATGATATAAAAATTAAAATAGCAAAATTAGACTTAAATTCTATGATATCTGTCAGTATATGATATATACAATGTGAGTATCATAGAGGACGGAGAAGTATCATAGAAGATCGATAAGTGTTTCATTGAAGAACCAAAGTAGTCCTTCATGATTTTTTTTGATGATCCTGGTGTCCGGACCAGCTTTTGCGCACCTCGACTAATTCGACGGGATACATGTCACTTCCCACTAGCAATAGGTACCAGGTAACTCTGTCCACCAAGTCTAGAACAGATGGGAAGAATCATCTAGTGTTTTTTGTCTCAGATAGGATTTGAATCCGAGACCTCGTGATTCTTAACCCGCTTCATTGACCACTAGGCCACACCCTTGTGTGTCAGTATATAGATATATTGTGATGGTATCATGAAGGACTGAGCAGTCTTAATGAAGAATTGAAGCAGACCTCTATGATACCATGTCATTATATAAATATATTGTGATGGTATCATGGAGAATTGAGGAGTGTCTCATTGAAGGATTGAAGCAGACCTCAATGATATCATGATAGTATATAGATATACTGTGATGGTCTCATGGAGAAGTGAGAAGTGTCTTGTTGAAAGACTGAAGTAGTCCTCCATGATACCATGCAAGTATATAATTACAACAACAACAACAACAACAACATACCCAGTGTATTCCCACAGCGTGGGGTCTGGGGAGGGTAGAGTGTACGCAGACCATACCACTACCTCAGAGGTGAGGTAGAGAGGCTGTTTCCGATAGACCCCCGGCTCAAGACAAAACAGTCTAAAAATAGGCTAAAAAGGACGTAACAATGATACAGGATAAAAAACAAGATAAAACTACAAGAGACGATAGGAAGTAATATGTAGTAACAAACAACAGACAGAAACAGAGCACTGCCACAAAATACTACCACGAGGAATCCAAGAACAAGAAACTATAAGCGTAACACTACGATTACTAGTCGGGACAATAAGGAAAAACACTCCTACCTACTAGCCTACACACACTTCTACCTACTACTCTTCTACCCTAATCCGCGTCCTCCACACCTTCCTATCTAGGGTCATGTCCTCGGTAAGCTGCAACTGCGCCATGTCCTGTCGGATCACCTCTCCCCAATACTTTTCCGGTCTACCTCGTCCTCTCCTGTAACCATCCATAGCCAACCTCTCACACCTCCGCACTGGAGCATTCGTGCCTCTCCTCCTCACATGGCCGAACCATCTCAATCTCGCTTCCCGCATCTTATCTTCCACCGACGCCACACCCACCTTATCTCGGATATCCTCATTCCTAATCCTATCTCTCCTAGTAAACCCGCACATCCATCGCAACATCCTCATCTCCGCCACCTTCATCTTTTGAATATGGGAGTTCTTTACTGGCCAACACTCAACTCCATACAACAAAGCTGGTCGGACCACCACTCTGTAGAATTTGCCTTTAAGTTTAGTAGGCACCTTCTTATCGCACAAGACTCCAGATGCGAGCCTCCATTTCATCCACCCAACACCAATACGATGGGTGACATCCTCATCAATCTCTCCATTTCCTTGGATAATAGACCCAAGATACTTGAAACTCCCTTTCTTTTGGATGACCTGTGTATCCAGCTTCACTTCTACGTCATCATCCTGAGTCGCCTCACTGAACTTGCACTCCATATATTCAGTCTTGGTCCTGCTCAACCTAAACCCCTTCGACTCGAGGGTCTGTCTCCAAACCTCCAACTTAGCATTAACTCCTCCGCGAGTCTCGTCCACCAAAACTACATCATCCGCAAATAACATGCACCATGGCACCTCACCTTGTATTTGCCGCGTCAATACATCCATTACCAAGGCAAATAGAAACGGGCTAAGGGTCGATCCCTGGTGCAACCCCATTAACACGGGAAAGTGCTCCGAATCTCCTCCCACAGTTCTAACGCGAGTCTTGGCCCCCTCATACATGTCCTTAATTGATCTGGTGTACGCCACGGGTACACCTCGAGCCTCCAAGCACCTCCAAAGGACCTCCCTAGGGACTTTATCATACGCCTTTTCTAGATCGATGAACACCATGTGCAAGTCCTTCTTCCTTTCCCTGTACTGCTCCACCAGTCTTCTAAGGAGATGAATAGCTTCTGTAGTCGAGCGTCCTGGCATAAAGCCGAACTGGTTCTCTGAAATAGGCACGATCTGTCTCAACCTCAACTCCACCACCCTCTCCCAGACCTTCATAGTGTGGCTTAGCAATTTGATACCCCTATAGTTGTTGCAACTCTGAATATCGCCCTTGTTCTTGTACAAAGGAATCATCGTGCTCCATCTCCAAGCTTCAGGCATCTTTGCCGTTCTAAAAATACCATCAAACAACTCGGTTAGCCACTTCACACCTGTCTCACCCGAGCTCTTCCAAAAATCAACGGGAATCTCATCTGGCCCCGTCGCCCTACCCCTTCGCATCTTACGAATCGCAACCTTAACCTCTTCAACCTTTATACGGCTACAATAATCATAGTCACGACGCCTCTCTGAGTGTGCCAAATCTCCCAGCACAAAGCTTTTGTCCCCCTCTTCATTCAAGAGTCCATGAAAGTAAGACTGCCATCTCCTCCTAATGAGTACCTCATCTACTAGTATTTTGCCATCTTCGTCCTTGATGCACTTCACTTGGTCAAGGTCCTGAGTCCTCCTCTCTCTAGCCTTTGCTAACCTGTATAACTTCTTATCCCCACCTTTATCCTCTAAAGCCGCGTATAGGCTTTCAAAGGCTGCCGTTTTAGCTGCCGTTACCGCTAACTTAGCCTCCTTACTAGCTATCTTATACGCCTCCCTATTCCTTCGCCTCTCCTCCTCATCCTTACTCTCTACCAACTTCGCATATGACCCCTTTTTTGCCTCCACCTTTCCTTTTACTTCTCCGTTCCACCACCAGTCCCCTCGATGCTTGCCAGAACGACCTCTCGAGACGCCCAACACCTCTCTAGCCGTCTCCCTTATGCAACTAGCGGTCGTATCCCACATATTATCCACATCCCCACTACTCCCCAAGCCCCCCTAGTCAACAACTTCTCCCCTATTTCCCGTGCACTAGCCATAGTCAGGCTACCCCATTTAATCCTAGGCCGGTCATCCACAATCCGTTTCTTTTTCTCCTTCTTGATCTCTAAATCCATCACTAAGAGTCTATGTTGGGTCGAAAGATTCTCACTTGGGATAACCTTACCGTCTTTACAAAGACCTTTATCACCTGTCCTAAGGAGCAAAAAGTCTATCTGAGTCTTGGCCACCGAGCTACGGAAGGTAACCAAGTGCTCCTCCTTCTTCAGGAAACTAGAGTTAGTTACTCTCAACCCAAAGGCTCTAGCGAAATCCAAGAGTGCGGCACCCCCTTCATTCCTATCCCCGAAACCATAGCCTCCATGCACATCGTCATAACCCCTCGAAGATGCCCCGATGTGCCCATTGAAATCTCCTCCAATGAAGAGCTTCTCAGTATCAGGCAAACCTCCCACTACCTCGTCCAAAACCTCCCAAAAGCGTTTCTTCTCCTCCTCATCTAAGCCCACTTGTGGTGCGTACGCACTAATAATGTTCAAAGTAGACCCTCCAAGGACTAACTTAATTGTCATCAACCTATCGTTGACCCTCCTAACCTACTGTGATAATATACTGAATAATGTATTATTGAAGGACTGAAGCAGTCCCTCATGATATATCAATATACTGTGATGGTATCGTAGAGAATTGAGGAGTATCTCATTGAAGGATTATACTGACATGATATCATGGAGGACTTAGGAGTGTCTCATTGAAGGACTAAAGTAGTAAAAATATATTGTGATGGTATACTAAGGAGTGTCTCATTGAAAGACCGAAACAATCCTCCTAGATACTATGCTAATAAATAGATATACTGTGATGGTATACTCATGAGTGTCTCATTGAAAGATTGAAGCAGTCCTCTATGTTACTATGCCAATATATGGATATACTGTGATGATATCGTCGAGAACCGTAGAGTGTCATAAATGAAGCAGACCTCAATGAGTGTGAATGAAATTAAATTATGGAGAAAAAAATAAAAAAAAAGAAAGAATTCAATTTCAATAAAATTAGAAAAACAAGAAATAAATAAAATGAATTTTCTTTTAGAAATTATGCAGAAAAAATTAAAAGAAAAATCACCAAAATTAATAAAGAAAAAAAAACAAAAATAGTGAATGAAATTAAATTATGGAGAAAAAAAAATAGAAAAAAAGAATTAAATGAAATTAGAAATAAACATGAAATAAAATTAAAAAAAGGAAGGATTCAAATTGAGTATGAAAGTAGATAATGGTGAAAATATAAATAATAATATGCTTTGAAAAAAAAAAGAACGAAAAAAGAAAATAAATAAATTAACAATTAATAAAGAAAAAAAAAGCAAAAATAGTGAATGAAATTAAATTATGGAGAAAAAAAATAAAAATAAAAGAATTAAATGAAATTAGAAATTAAACATGAAATAAATTAAAAAGAAAAGAAGAAGAGAAATAAAAAATAAATGAACAAAAAGGAAGAAAACAGAGCCAAAATTGAAATAAAAAATAAATGAACAAAAAAGAAGAAAACAGAGCCAAAATTGAGTATGAAAAAAGAAAATAAATAACAACATAATTTGAGAAAAAAATTAATGAACAAAGAAGCATAAAAAATAAGGAAAATCCGAGAAAAAAAAAGGAGAAATGAAAAAAAAGACAAAAAAAAGTAGAGAAATAAAAAAAAATGAAAAAGGAGATAATTAATTACAAAAGCTACAATGTGATATTATGTGTAATTAATTTAGGGGGTATGAAAGTAAAGGGGTAGGAGGCCATAAATATTTTGCTCTTTGTGGGCAATTACGTAGTTTTCCCTACTTTTTAAGCTCCAAATCACACTAATAAATATCCAAGACCCATCTTCAAGTTCTTCAAACCTTCAAACTCAATAATGGTGGATTCTTCCCAACTCCAAACAACATGACTTCTTGGATGTAGACTCAAATAACAATAGAGAACACGAATCTAGCGTCCAAAAATGACAATGTAAGCAAGCAAAGCAAAAGTTTTTAAAATTTTTGGGTCAAACCCAAGACTAGATTTGTGGGATCAAATATGTATTTAGCTCTGATACCAATTGATTTGATATCAAAATGCAAAAATTGAAACCCTAATTCTAAGAACAAGAAATAAAGATGAAGGATAGAAAGCAAGACACAAAATTGAAATTAATATACAATAATGGTTATATGAAAACCAAAAAATCTTCTATTAAAAAATATCAAACACGCACCTAAACTATAGAGATACCCTCAAGAGGAATGATTCCTCTAGCAAGCAATCCCATCAACATTTTCTAGCAACAAAGGCCTTAGCCTCAACTCTCTCAAGAGCATCACTATTCAAGTGAATATTCATAATCTCAAAAATAATTTAAGTCTAAATGAACTATTATCCACTATGTATAGCCTAAGCTAGTTATTACAAAATTACCCTTAATGAAACAAGGGTCTTCTTAAGCATGAGGGCTTGCGTCTTAAGAAGAGTCTTTGCATACGTAACCCTTTTCTCCCTACTCTTAAGTAGTCGTCCAAGTAGAGCCTTGTACTTCCACTTTAGCATGTTCTTGAGCTTTATGCCTTCATTCCAAGCACCCTCTAAGCCTACAAAGTAGCGACTTGACAAAAGTCTACGAACTCCTTAGCTCGGCTTCGTGTGCAAGTTTTTGATGAAATTCGGCTTGCATCAAATCTGGGGCTAAAATGTATTATTTACGTTTCCTAATAGCCAGACCGTAATCCCAATGCCATTTCAAGTTAAAGTTGAAATAACGAAATATGTATTGATAAACATGCCCATAGTTGCTTGGGATTGTGTGTTGTGGATGTAAGATTTTAGATTGTGTTTGGTAGAAATTTGGTGGATTATTGTGTGCGCTTTGGTTATGTGCTTGTTTCCTTAAATTGACAGGTAGTGTGATAGACGTAAAAATAATACTGACAGTGTAATTTTCAGATTTTCGATAGAAAGCCGTCGAACAAGGTAAAAGCAATTTATAAAAAGGACTCTTTGAGACTACATTGAAAGTGCAATACATTTTTCCAAAATGTAACACTTTTCGATGACCCTACTGTCAAAAAATTAAAATATTTTTCCAGAACATCGAACTTTCTATGGCCTGTTTGTCGAAAAGTAAAATAATATTTCAGAAATTTTAATTTTTTGATGGGTCGCCATCGGAAATGAAAAAAAAAACTAATTTTAATATACTGACGGCAAGGTCATCGAAAATCTTTCGGTACAGTAGGTCATCGAAAAGTGTTTATCATCAAGGTCTTTCATATACCGTTAGTGAGAAATGCTGTTGAAAATTGTCAACGACATTTTATTTCCATTGAAGATTCATTTCTACTAACCGGTTTCAAATTCTGTATTTTTGACGACTTCCTCTGTCAAAACTCCTGAAAATCCTAGCAGTGTATTTTTTGAGTTTAACAAGGGGGTGAAATGTCTTAAGTTAATAATATAGATTATTCTATTGGATGTTGCAAGTAGGCACTATAATTTTAACGAGTAATATAATTGCTTACTGGATGTTCTCAATGCTCAGTGTTACTCAAAATAATCATCTCGTTTAAAACGAGGGGGTGATTTTCAATTTTCTGAGGGATTATTGCTTCATGGGTGAAGCCATGAGCTTTAGAAAAATGTGCTCCAAAAAATGACGTTCAAAGTGATTCAGTGGAGAACTGGTCGGTTCTTTGAATCTTTTTGCTTTTGAAAACCTTGGCAGGGTTGTATGTTTTTTTTCCCATTTGACCAATTATAAGAAGCCTTATACTTTTTTGGAATGCACTAAGTTTGACTTTTTTGTTCGTCTGGAGGTGTGCTTGAGATTTTTTGTCTTCTAAAACCCTAAATACTTTTTTGGAATGCACTAAGTTGACTTTGTGCCTTGCAGGTGTCCCTAGGATCTTCACTGATAAAGAACATGCTGAGATATCCTCCCTTGAATTGCAGTTTTCTGATGAAGAGGATTCTGCTTTCTTGGAGTACATTAAGACTTCTAGAATCAATATCAATATTAGACAAGTATTCTAGACTGAGTGGAAATTCTGTAGAGATGTAATACGAAGTAACATTATTTTGCACAAATTGAGTAAACATGAGAAAATTTCCAGAAAATATTCTCCATACAAAAAACACCCAAAATTTTGCATAGAATTCTCACATTTGTGGCTATGCAGGATATTCAACATAGGTCCCGTATTTTGGAGCATGTATGAGTGGACAACTTGGATGAGATCAATGAAATTGTTTGGTGATATTCATTTACCAAATCACCTTCGATTATGTTCCAAAAACCCATGAGAAAATCTTCAGTTCCTAGTCCCAAACCTTTTAACACATTTTCAGCTGTTTCTCCTAACGAGCTAGATTTCCTTCTGCTCTTTAACGGTAACCTGTTGGATTTCTGTGTGTAACATGAAAGCTAGTTCCTAACGTGTAGCATATGAGGGTGTAGAAATTTTACTCCCTCGGTTGATAGTGTACGAAGTGTATTAAGAAAAAATAAAACCTTTAAACTTGTAATAAGATTATTATCTATGTTTATATCTATTTTATATTATGTAATGACCTGTTTCGTCATTATAGTAAAGTGAGTAAGATGAGAGTTGAAAAAATCTCAAGCTAGGGTGAGCTACCTTTCTTCTTCCTTCTCAAGCAGATGCCGAACCTCATTATTTAGCGGCTCTCCGAAGTCCCAGAGGTGGAAGCGGTTCTGATAGGCGGGACAAAGCGCTTTCAATGGTGATGAAAGAGGGGGAAATGCCTGGACGA
Source organism: Jaltomata sinuosa (assembly GCA_003996215.1). Classification (NCBI taxonomy): domain Eukaryota; kingdom Viridiplantae; phylum Streptophyta; class Magnoliopsida; order Solanales; family Solanaceae; genus Jaltomata; species Jaltomata sinuosa. The sequence goes on along the minus strand of QJPP01001733.1, from coordinate 298,180 downwards.
CAGCCAATGCAAATCTAGTGTTCTGTGCCTTAGAGACGGTTGGGGTCTCATGGTTAGTTATATGATAGTGTAGAATTCGTTTATGGATAGTCGATTGTTGTAGAGTCCCATAGGAAGTTTCGGGACGAAAATTGGGTTTGTAGAACTCCAATTATGGTAGTTGCCACGTCGAGATTAATCCGTGATGCCTAGAAAATGGAGTATGTTGTGAAATGAGGGGTTTTGAGCAAGTTTTCGATGTTCTGGAATTTGCAGATAGTCGTGACGTGATGGCCTCTCATCGTGACGAGTCGCCGTAGCGAGTTGATTCTCGGCCCATCGCGACGAGTGACGGGGCAGATTATCTGCACTTAAGTCAGTTTTCTACATTATTTTCCCAAAAACTCCAAGTGTGTTCTAGAGATCCAAGAGGCGTTTTTCCAAGAAACTAGGGCATTTTCCTTCGTTTGAGGTAAGTGACTCTGTAAACCTCTTCGTTAATCAATCATTAATTCTTGTAAGACCTTTAGGTTGAAGATTAATGGTGAAATTTTGAGTTTGAGCTCTGATAAGTTGGTATTCTACCTACTTATTTAGCCCTTAAACTTATGTTTTTGCTAAGAATAAATGGAAAAATAGTGCAATTGACACGAATTACTTCTATTTTGCAGGTTTTTGTGTTTTAGAAGTGTTCGAGAAGAATTTGGAGGAAAACAAGTCAAAAGGAAGCTATTCAGAGAAACAAATAGCTGGCAGCAGCACATGCCTTCGCGAACGCGGAGGACTGGCCCGAACGCGAAGGCCAACTGAGTCGAAGCTCCGTGAATGGCGTACGCGAAGGTCAACCAGACAGAGACCCTTCGCGAACGCGGTGGACACTACGCGTAGGCGAAGAAGAAAAGCAGCTGCGGGGGCAGAAATGAAAATTTCACCTTTTGGAAACACCAATTCACATAAAAACACTTCCAAGCCGTCTTGAAACACATCTTTGGCTGGATCTTTGATTTTTCTCACATCTTGAGCAAGCTTGGGAGGAAGTTCTTCATCCAACACCATAGGAGTGAAAATTTGGAGGAATTTATTGTAAAATCTTTAGTTTCCAATCTTTAACCCTTGTTCTTAATTGCTATTTTATTGGTGTGTATTGTTGACTTGAGATTTTGGGTTTGTATTAGAGATAATACTTGTTGGGTTATTAAATTCATATATAGATTTTGTTCTTGTTTGATTATTTGGGTCTATTGAATCCTCCATGCTTGAATTTATAGTCAATGGTTGCAAACATTGACTTAGCTTGCTGATTTGGGTGTTTGCTCGAGAGAGAAATTCTCGAATTCGGGAAGATTCATTAGTGGAGATTTTGGGTTTCCACTCTAGATCAAGGCTAGACATAGCTTGGTTGCCGGAAACTCCCATCTAAGAGTTGGGGTTAGAGATAACCCAACTCACCCAAGTTATTTGGCTGGTTTAATGCTTACTCGTGTTAGTTCGAGAGAAAATACACGAGATACATGATCGATTGGTCGAGTGACAGTTAGGCATACCTTTAGCCAAGACTACCTAGGTGTCAACCGGGTGTAAGTCTTGTGAATTGAATTCCCATTCCCAATTTTCTCTTGTTATCATTGCTTGGTGAAAGCAATTGATCACTCTATCCTTTATTTGATTTTCTTTATCTTTTAGTTTTAATCTAAAACCCCTCTTTTAGATATCTTTTCCCCATTTTCGCTAATTGAACTCCAATAAGTTGCTCTTATTCTTTGTTAGCTCGATCGCGACTACATTGTTTCCTTGGGTACGACCCCGACACTCGTTGAAAATTATAAATTTTGTTTTGCTGCACGATCGCCGTGGCCTCCTAATTGGAGAGCACGATTTGATCATTCATAAAAAATGGCGATGTTGCTGGGGAACAATTTGGCGTATTGAGTTAGTTTAGAATTTGAGTTTATTTACTCTAGTTCAATTTTGTGAATAATTATTTTTCTTTTATTTAGTTTTATTTTGTTGATTGATTTCACGGCATTTCGAAATGATAGAGGTGTTGGTGGTTGCAACCCTTGTTATATTGATCCTTGTTGTTATTGTGGAGGACCCCACCTTCGACGGAAATGTAAGATTGGCCCTAGGAGAGGGAGGTATTCACCTTCATGTTCCTATGATGGGAGAAATTGCTATTTGTGTGGTGGTCGTGATGGACATTGGAGCAATTGCCCCAATGACTATCCTCCCCCCCTCTTATGCTAACCATGTTGCTAGCGGTGCTTGTGATCCTAATAGGAATAGCAAGCGAAGGAGGCATGTATGCGAAGCTCCACACCCTCTTGGCCTCACTGGAAACCCAAGAGGAGGGTGTGCAAGCCATAAGCAAATGAACATGTCTCGAACATCATGCTCAATCAAATTCACTTTGGGGACGATGATGAAGATTTGCAAAACATGGAATTGCCCAAAAGTTCATCCGTACCGGTAGTGCTTGAACCCCAACAAGAGGAGAAATTTGTATTGGGTGAGGTTGTGAGCCTAGAATGGGTGTTAAACCAACTCACCAACTTGAGGCCTATGGGGAACAACACGAGAGAATGCTACCAATGTTTGAGGTATTGTTGAAAAGGCATGCTAAGAGAAGTCAAAAAGAGAGGATGCTTGAAATTGCTATCCAAAAGTTGGACATCAATTTGAATGCTCGTGTTGACACATGCACAATTGTGGGTAGTAGTTTTGAGTTGTTCCCTATCGAAGAGGAAGACACAAGGGAGGCTCATAGCTTAAAGGTGTTGTGGCAACCAACTAATCCATACAAAGATCACGATGCCGAAAACAAATGAATGATACTAAAGTTGCAACGGTTCATCGTGAAAGACTCTAGTTCATTCGAAAGTGAGGATTCTATAAATGAGACAAGTTTGAAGGTGGAGACGCCCAACTCTTACTCCAACCATTTGTCAACCTTGAATTTGGTTGAATGGATGAAAGTTGAAGTAATCAAGCTCTTGGAGGACCTTGGAAGGAGAATGGATCGAGGTTTAACCGGTTTCAAGTTTGTTGTTGCAAAGGGGCAAAGCGACCTTCCTCACTTGAAGGCGAAAAAGTGCAAAATGCAAAATAAAGAAAATGGCCTCTCATGTTCACACCTTCACCCCAGGATTGTCACTGAAAGCTCGATTTAAATTTGGGTCAAAGGTTCAAATCCTCCAAATGGAGATCCAAAGGGTGAGGTATCCTGCGTCGCACCGCGACATTAAATTGTGCTCTTGGTGGGAGGCAACTCATCATTTTTAATGCTTTACTTCACTTTTTATTTCTTTTTGGTGTGTTTTTAGGTGCCTAAGGGAATGAGAAAAGGAACCAAGTGTTGAGAAGCACCAAAAATACCTCTGAAAAATATGTTTTTCGTACCTGGAAGAGTGCTGGTCGCACATGCTTTTGCACAAGCAACCAGTGAACTGATCAAAAATACTGGCATGTGCAAACCTGGTGCGTTTCTCACCTCACAAAGTACCCGTCGCACCAGGCGTCGCACATCGCGGGCAGTATGCTGAAGAGAAAGTGAAAATCTGGTCCAACCAGTCTTCTTCGCGAATGTAGAGGACTGACCGCGAACGCGACGACCAGATTTATTACAGGCCTTCGCGAATGCGATGGACCAACTGCAAACGCAAAGGTCAGCTAAACGTCAAGTCTTCGCGAACGCGAAGGGCCGCCCGCGATCGCGAAGCTTCCAGGCAGTTCAGGTAAATTTAAAAACGTTCAAAAATCAGAAGCCTCAAACATTTTCTTCTCAAAATAAAGGTGCTCCTCTTCCTTAAGCACACAAATAAATTCCATCAAGCTCTTCCATTGCGTCGCTAATTGCAACTCATCAGGTATAAACACCAACCCTCCTCATTATGGTGCCATTGTCGGGCTTGTTTTGTTTGGTTTTATGCTCTTGTCGGGTTTTGGTGTTGTGTAGAAGAAGTTGATGGTTTAGCTTATTAGTTTTCTTTAATGTTTAGCTTCTTTTGTTATTTTGTAGTTGAGGTGTTGGTTGTTGTGGGCCAGGGGAAGTCTGAGTACCCGTTAGGCTAGATGGAACTTGTTCGAGCTGGGGAATACCTGTACTGCATGTGTCGATGTGCGAACTGCACGAGCTTTGCACATGCCCACTGTTTGGCCTGTGCGTTGCACGTGCGACACACACTTCAACTTATGCAAATCGCATGAGCCGGAGATTGTTGATGTTTGTGTTAATCCACCTTGTGTAGCCATACCAATTTAGATAGATGAATTGGCCCAATGATAGACTGAGTGACGTCATTCTTAAGGGTAAATTGTCATCTTTTGAGGTTTTGGTTGCAAATTGACTTGTTTGGTACTAATGAAGTAGTCTTGCATGCTAAGTGAAATAGGCACACCCTTCCAAAAATTTGGTGAAAAATGCATGGCGAAGAAGGGTGTTTGTGAAAATTCCTTTGATCTTTTTGTGACACTTAGCTCATTAGCAGTGATAATGTAGAATGGCTCATCCTTGTTCTCATTTAGGAAGTTAAAATTGATCCTTCTTGAATAATTCGCGTGTCATGTGTGGTGAGGTTTAGTTGAATAATTCTTGTGCATAAGTATCGTCTAGAACTTACCCCGAATGTGATTCAAGGCAAAATTCTAGGTGTGACCAAGCTTGGAAAATGACCTTAGGCCCTTTTTGATAGTCACTTCACCCAAATGACCTCCCATGACATCAACCCTAGTGAGCCCCTTTTGAGCTTCTAACCATCCTTTGGTACCTTGTAACACCTTGACCTTTTTGGAACCTCTATTTTGGCACCCATTCTCCTTAATTACTTGAAATGTAGGCTAAAAGCCTAAGTTTGAGGGGAAAACGAAATACAACATAGGCAAATGCCTAAGTTTGGGGGTGCATGTGATCAAATGAGGAGAAGAAAAGAAGTGCACTCTAAGTGCAAGGTAGCACCTTTATTTTGAATTGAAAATTGCTCCAAAAGATCAATCCAATGAGCAAATTGAAAAGAAAAAATAGGTGCTACCAAGTGAAAGTGATATAAGGAGTTGAATGATTATGAGTTAAAAAGGAGAATCTTGGGTTGTGTGAGGGAGAAATAAGGTGAAGTTGAAATTGAAAATGTGAGCAGTTTTCGAAATGAGAACAAAAAGCATTAGAGAGGTGTAGTCACTTGAACCAAATGATATCCTCACCTTAGCCCTAGCCAACATCGTAACCCGCAAGTACTTGGTGATTCCCAGCTTGGCTACCCTACATTAGTGGCGATCTACATGAAGGGCAAGCCTATGGTTCGACGTGTGTGCACTTGAACTTCCTTGTGAGTATGAGTGTTTGTATTTGTACCTTGTGATTGTTATTTGTACATAATGTGTTTTTGGGACTTTCGTTCTTGTGAGGGCATGCGAATTAGAATACTTGGTGACATTGATAAACTCCGAAGAAATGAATCAAATGAGCATGTTTTGGTAAGCTAGTAGTTTGAGTCACATCTCGAGGATTGGTTGGTGTCACTTGCTTATTCTTATTGTGCCATTGCATCATTGAATTGTGTTTTGAAACAAAGGGAATGGTAAGAGTAAGTTATCATGTGATTGACTCATCATTAGTACCAACCAAAGTCATACTTGGTGATTGAAATGGGTTTTCCTTGGCTTGTGGTATTGTCACGTGCACTTGTGATTTTATGCCTCTTGAGTTGGAATATTTGAGTTGCTTGGGGACAAGCAATAGTTCCAGTTTGGAGGTTTGATAAGTTGGTATTCTACCTACTTATTTAGACCTTAAACTTATGCTTTTGCGAAGAATAAATGAAAAAATAGAGCAATTGACACGGATTACTTCTATTTTGCAGGTTTTTGTGTTTTAGAAGTGTTCGAGAAGAATTTGGATGAAAACAAGTCAAAAGGAAGCTATTCAGAGAAACAAGTAGCTGGCAGCAATACATGCCTTCGCAAACGCGGAGGACTGGCCGCGAATGCCAACTGAGTCAAAACTTCACGAACGCGGTGTACCACTCGCGTATGCGAAGGTCAACCAGACAGAGACCCTTCGCGAACACGGTGGACACTACGCGTAGGCAAAGAGGAAAAACAGCTGCGGGGGCAGAAATGGAAGTTTCACCTTTTGGAAACACCAATTCACATAAGAATAATTCCAAGCCGTCTTGAAACACATCTTTGGCTGGATCTTTGATTTTTCTCACATCTTGAGCAAGCTTGGGAGCAAGTTCTTCATCCAACACCATAGCAGTGAGGATTTGGAGGAATTTATTGTAAAATCTAGTTTCCAATCTTTAACTCTTGTTCTTAATTGCTATTTTATTGGTGTGTATTGTTGACTTGAGATTTTGGATTTGTATTAGAGATAATACTTGTTGGGTTATTAAATTCATATATAGATTTTGCTCTTGTTTGATTATTTGGGTCTATTGAATCCTCCATGCTTGAATTTATAGTCAATGGTTGCAAATATTGACTTAGCTTGCTGATTTGGGTTTTTGCTCGAGAGAGAAATTCTCAAATTCGGGAAGATTCATTTTTGGGGATTTGGGGTTTCCACTCTAGATCGAGGTTAGACATAGCTTGGTTGCTGAAAACTCCCATCTAAGAGTTGGGGTTAGAGATAACCCAACGCACCCAAGTTATTTGGCTGGTTTAGTGCTTACTCGTGTTAGTTCGAGAAAAAATATACGAGATATATGCTCGATTGGTCGAGAGACAGTTAGGTATATCTTTAGCCAAGACTACCTAGGTGTCAACCGGGTGTAAGTCTTGTGAATTGAATTCTCATTTTCAATTTTCTCTTGTTATCCTTACTTGGTGAAAGCAAGGTGAAAGCCATTGATCACTCAATCTTTTATTTGATTTTCTTTATCTTTTAGTTTTAGTCTAAAACCCCCCTTTTATATATCTTTTCCCCATTTCCGCTAATTGAACTCGAATAAGTTGCTCTTATTCTTTGTTAGCTCGATCGCGACTACATTGTTCCCTTGGGTACGACCCCGATACTCGTTGAGAATTATAAATTTTATTTTGCTGTACGATCGCCGTGGCCTCCTAATTGGAGAGCACGATTTGAGCGTTCATCAAGCTCTAAAAGCGTGAAATTTGGGGAAAGCCCTACGGGTAGGTGTAAATTCACCTAGAATTGATCCTATGATCTGTGTTTATGATTCCTAGCATGAAATTGGTAGTTCTAAACATGATTTGGACTAATAGGGGACCTTGGGATCCATAAAGATGAGATCTTTAGGCATAAAAAAGGCTAAAAAGGGATTAATTGATTGAAAACCTTTTGGTGTTGATTGTATAAACATTGTGAGACTAGTTAATGATTAATTGATCCTTGGAGAACGCTACAGACCTCGATTAAGGGTAGAATTGGTGGGTTAAATTCTCAAGGCTTGAATCGAAGAGTAAATGATTAATTACTCTTGTAAATTTTTGTTTATAGACCTTTAAAGATCTGAAGTGTTAAGGAAGGACAAGACTATTGCGAAGTAACTTGCGTGTGGTAAGTCTTCACTCGAGGTAGGTTACGATTTAAATTAGAGTTGAGACTTATTTTAGTACATGTATGTGGTTGAATCACTTAACTTGTGATTGATCTTCGGACATGTATGAAATGATGAGTGTTTTCATGTTGTGCTGGAATAAATAAGCTAGGTATATATGAACTGATTAATGAACTGAAATGAATAAGTGTACGTATGATTTAGTGCATTCTGTATATCCTGAGAGCCAATCTTGATCGTTACAAAGGGCGATTCTACCGCATCGAGTGTGTTATTGGAGAAAAAGATCAATATATTACTTATGTAGCTTACCCCTTAGACCTTTTGAAGAAGGTTCCGTTACCAATATGTTTACTTCCATTGTAGGTAATGTATTTGGGTTCAAAGCCCTGCGCTCTCTACGTCTGGAAGATCTGCAAATCCCTCATGCTTATGTTAAAACTTTCCAAGGTCTGCCTCACGGGATCCAAGTTGAAAGAGATAAATTGAAGAAGTTTGGTCGTCCCCTGTTGGGATGTACTATTAAACCTAAATTGGGGTTCTCAGCTAAAAACTACAGTAGAGATGTTTATGAATGTCTTCGCGATAGGACTGAGAATCATAGGTTTATTGATACTGTTATTTGTTTGGGATCGGGTATCACGAGCTGGTACGAATTGATATTGCACCAATAGAAAATGGTTTCGGTGGGTACATGGATCCTGGTGTGTCCCCTGCAGGTCATGCTAGTTGGAAAGAAATGAGACCCTTTAGCATGTGTATACATTCTTTCTTTTGTTCCATGGTCAGATATGGTGAGATGGTAATGTGAGCTGAGATGAGACTAGAGGTATTGGTTACATTGGTGAGGACTAGATTCCATGTTTTTTGATTATTGAAAGTGATTTTTTCTACATTCTTGTGGTGGTATTCGGTGACTCATGTGAACTTGATATTACTGTTGTTGACTTGACTTGGGATGACTATCTGTTGACTGGATTACATGCTAAGTGTTGAAGTATCTTTTACTTGCTATTTGATTTAATTATATACCTATTCTAAACTGAGTCGGCTTATGATACCTACCAGTACATAGTGTTTTGTACTGATACCACCCTGTACTCTTCTTTTATTAAGTGCAAATCGTGTTCCAGAGGCTCAAACGCGACCTTAAGGCAACGAAGGTGGATGGAGTTCCTCAAGGATTATGACATTACTATTCTGTACCATCCAGGTAAGGCTAATGTAGTAGTCGATGCATTGAGCAGAAAGACTGAGAGTATGGGTAGCTTGACCTATTTGAAAGCTACTAGGCGTCCGTTGGCTAGAGAAATCCAGACTTTAGCTAACAGTTTCATGAGACTGGAAGTGCCTAAAGGGGTGGATTTTTAGCATGTTTGGAGGCAAGGTCCTCTTTTTTTGATCAGATTAAAGGTAAGCAATTTGATGATGTTAAGTCGAGTAAGATTCGTGATACAGGTTGCGGGGTGAGGCCAAAGAGGCCATGATTGATGGTGAAAGTGTTCTTCGAATTAAAGGGCGAGTTTGTGTGCCTCGTGTTGATGAATTGATTTCCACTATCTTAGCAAAAACTCACTGCTCCAAGTATTCTATACATCCAGGTATGACCAAGATGTACCAAAATTTGGAGCAACAACACTGGTGGGGTCAAATAAAGAGAGACATAGTCGACTTTGTGGCTAAGTGTCAGAACAGTCAGTAAGTGAAATATGAGCACCAGATGCCTGGTGGTACTATTCAGAGAATGCCCCTTCCTGAATAGAAGTGGGAGAGAATAACCATAAATTTCGTGGTTGGCCTTCCCAAGACTTTAGGGAAATATGATTTGATATAGGTTATTGTGGATAGATTGACAAAGTCTGCGCACTTCATTCCAGCTCAGGTGACTTAGAATACAACTAAGTTAGCCAAGATTTACCTCCAGGAATTTATTCGGCTGCATGGGGTGTCTATCTCTATTATGTAAGATATGGGTACTCAGCTTACCTCTAACTTATGGCAGAAACTGTATGAGGAGTTGGATACTAGGTTGGACCTAAGTACAAATTTTCACCCTCAGGCTGACGGTCACTCTGAGCGTATGCTCCAAGTGTTGAAAAATATGCTTCGTGCGTGTGTGATAGATTTTGGGAGTCATCGGGACCAACATCTATCATTTCCTGAGTTTTCTTATAATAATAGCTATCATTCGAGCATACATATGGCTAAGTTTGAAGCATTATATGGGAGGAGATGTTGATATCCCATTGGTTGGTTTGATTTGCTTGAAGTGAGACCTTGGGGTACTGATCTTCTGAGAGACTCTATGGAAAGGGTGAAGTTCATCCAAGAGAAGCTCCTAGCGGCTTAAAGCCGGCAAAAGAAGTATGCGAATAGAAAGGTAAGAGATGTACATTTCATGGAATGTGAGCAAGTGTTGCTCAAGGTTTCACCCATGAAGGGTGTAATGCAATTTGAGAAGCATGGTAAGTTGAGTCCCAAATATATTGGGCCTTTTGAGATTCTTCAGAATGTGGGGACAATAGACTATATATTGGTGTTGCCTTCGAGTTTGTCAGGAGTTCATCACGTATTTTATGTGTCTATGCTTAAGAAGTACCACGGAGATAGTGACTACATTATTCATTGGGATTCAATCCTGTTAGATGAAAACCTCTCTTATGAAGAGGAGACATTTGCTATTCTTTATAGAGACGTCCAAAAATTGAGGAATAAAGATATTTCATCTGTAAATGTCCAATGGAAGAACCGTCCTGTTAAGGAGGTCTTTTGGGAGACTAAAGTGGACATGCGTAGCAAGTATCCGCACTTGTTCACTAATTCAGGTAATCCTCATTTCTCTTAATTTTGTTTTGTTGTCATTCAAGGGAGAATGATTGTTTAATTGATATCTGATGTAATGACCTGTTCTGTCCTTATACTAAAGTAAGAGCATAAGTACCCGACTAAAAAAGTCCATAAGATGAGAGTTGATAACATCTCAGGCTAGGGTGAGCTTCCATGAAAATCTAGTGTTCTGTGCCTTAGAGATGGTTGGAGTCTCATGGTTTATTATATGATAGTGTGGAATTTGTTTATAGATAGTCTACTATTGTAGGGTCCCCTAGGAAGTTTTGGGATGAAAATCGATTTCATAGAACTTCGATTATGGAAGTTGCCGTGGCAAAAGTAATCCGTGATGTCTAGAAAATTTAGTGTGTAGTGAAATGAGGGGTTTTGAGCGAGTTTCCAACATTATGGAATTCGAAGATCTCCGTGATAAGATGGTCTCTCATCGTGATGAGTCTTCATAGCGAGTCGATTCTCGCCATAGCAACTCGCCATTGCAATACACGACATATTGTGATGAACGATGGGGCAGATTACCTGCACTTAAGTCAGTTTTCTGCATTATTTCCCCAAAAAATCCAAGTGTGTTCTAGAGCTTCAAGATGTATTTTGCCAAGAAACTAGGACATTTTTCTTTGTTTGAGGTAAGTGACTCTGTAAACCTCTTTATTTTTCAATCGTTAATCCTTGTAAGACCTTTAGGTTGAAAATTAATGGTGGAATTCTTGAGTTTGAGCCCTAAAAGCATGAAACTTGGGGAAAGCCCTATGGGTAGGTGTAAATTCACCCAGAATTAATCCTATGATATGCGTTTATGATTCCTAGCATGAAATTGGTAATTCTAAACATGATTAGGACTAATGGAGAACCTTGGGTTCCATAAAGATGAGACCTTTAGGCATAAAAAAAAGGTTAAAAAAGGGTTAACTTGATTGACAACCTTTTGGGTGTTGATTGTATGAACATTGTGAGACTAGTTAATGATTAATTGACCCTTGGAGAACGCTATAGATATCGAGTAGGGGTAGAATTAGTAGGTTCAATTTCCAAGGCCTGATCGAAGAATAAATGATTAATTACTCTTGTAAATTATTGTTTATAGACCTTGAATGATTTGAAGTGTTAAGGAAGAGCAAGACTATTGTGAAGTAACTTGCGGGTGGTAATTCATCACTCAAGGTAGGTTACAAGTTAAATTAGAGTTGAGACTTATTTTAGTACATGTATGTGGTTGAATTACTTAACTTGTGATTGATCTTCAAACATGTTTAAAATAATGAGTGTTTTCATGTTGTGCTGGAATAAATAAGCTAGGTATACATGAACCAATTAATGATCTTAAATGAATAAGTGTATGTGTGATTTAGTGCACTGTGTATATCCTGAGAGATAGGGATGAGAACCATAGGTTCATTGATTGTCACACCTCGAGTCTACACCCTGGACGCGACACGGTGCTTAGTGCCCCAAGTGACCCTAAGCTAACCCATGGTCTAACATATACTAAACATTTTGATTTATAGCAATAATCTGAGCAGAATTTAAGCTGCATAAAAATATAAGTTTGGGATGTAAACTGAAAATCTCTGAATATATGTGTAATAAGTCAGAAATAAGAAACTGATTATGTAAGTTGAAAATTGACTTTATATTCGAAAGCCTCTAACAAGATGAGCTACTGGGACAAGCCCCCTGCTAACTCTAATAGTCTGAAAACTGAAGAACTGACTAAATAATACAAATTTAAATCTTGTCCTCGAATATAAGGACTCACCATCTATACTGCTGAGAGAACTTGAGAATCGTACTAACCGCGGTCTGGATGTTGAGCGCCTAAACCTATATTATCCAATAATATAGCGCAAGAAAGTATGCGATCAGTACTTTGAATGTACTGAGCATGTGAGATATGCATTATTCTAAGTATGCTGGACATGAAAGAATAAACTGAACATGTAAAGTGTAACATGTAAACTGATGCAACGACCAAGTAGATAAACATGCAACTGAACAATAATGAACTGAGTAGACTACCTACAAGTTCATGTAATAATTGAGTCTGAACTGTGAGAGCTACTGTTAATCGATATACCTCAAGTTGAGCTAACTATGGAGCCAACCTATAACCCTGGCTGGAAGGGTGTTCATACTTTGCCAAGGGTACGAACACTAGCTGGCATGGATCCACTAAACTGATGTCCAAAAGGACTAAGGTGTCAAGCTTGATCTGACAGATGACCCTTTAGAACCTACGGTGGCGCCGTAGTTCTGGAACTTAGGGACTTCTACTAAAGGTGTCAGTCCTAACTGACAGGTGAGCCTCCATCCCTGCATCCGCTCAGTGCTAAGTGTTACTCCCAAATGAATATGTAAGTTGACATACTCGATAACTCAAAAATACTAAAATTTTGAGAATGAAAGATAATGCTAAATCTGAAAGCATTCTAAATCATGAAATTTTGAAGGACTAAACGTTTGACTAAAAATGCATGAAATCCTAAACTGATTGGGTGTTCATAACCCATCATCCTAAAGAATTGAACTACTCATAACAATTCTATCATCTGAATGAAGTATGCAATTTATAACATAGTTAAAAATCAAGAATCATGCAATATACTGAGGGTTTGAGAATTATGAGTACACAAGGATGCTAGATTTCAAGGAAACATATATTAAAGATTCATATATAATAAGATAGCTGAAGTACAAGGAATTCACAAAATTCATTAAACCCTAGGCTCTAAAGAATAAAGTTGAACTGAAGAACTGAGTTATCTTCGAGACTGAATGGATGAAAGGAAACCCATTGATGAAATCCCACATACCTGAGAGCAAAACCCTTGGTAAAATCTTTAGGTTTGAAGTCTAAAGTTGAAGAACCCTACTGCTTGCTTTGGGGAAGGAATGAATCACTTTTGTTCTGCTTTTGTTAATGTCGATCAATATTTGAGGGAATGAAGGATTTGGGGTAGTTTAGGCTTAAACGTTAGGCTTAGGCTAGTTAAAAAGACATGGTTTTGGTTTTAGAAGGGGTAGGAAAGGTCTGAAATACTCCTGGTTTAACTTAACTAAAACCACTAAAAAATTTGTGTCTGGTTCCACGGATGGGAACCACAGTTCATGGATGGTTCCACGAGCCATGGAACCCTATCGTGGTTCCTAGGCCTTTTTGGTGGGTTGTGGGTCTAATTCCACAACCTCCATCCATGGCCCGTGGACTGTTCTAGGGTCCGTGGAAGCTAATTGTGGTTCTCAGGCAAAAAGGGACCCTGCAGGTCTAATTCCACGAAAGGCAACCATGCCCGTGGTTTGATCCACGGTCCATGGATATCTCTCGTGGATCAAGATTTGACGTCTGGTCTACAAGTCTCTTTCCACATACACCATCCATGCCCCGTGGACTGTTCCACGGTCTGTGGGAATTGTTCGTGGTTCCTGTTCTGTCACTTTGATAGTTCACATTTAGGATTTCTAGTCTGGTTCTAGGCTAAGAAATTTATGGAGTGTTGCAATATCTCCTTCGTGGGATCATTCATCCTCGAATGAAGACTAAACAAGTTGAGTTTGGAGGTGAAAGAGCTACAATCCCTACCAATTGAATTCTATCTGATATCTTAACTGATTGAGTTTGAAAGACATGAATGCATGCTGAAAATGTGAAAGTAGCTGAGAGAACATGAAACTGAGAGGAGTACCAATGGGGAAACTAAGAAAACTGAAGAGGAACTATTACCTCAAGCTAGAACTGAATCGGAAGGGAAGAGGTGAGGGTACTTGGTCATTATGGTTGCTTTCGCTTTCCAAGTAGCTCCCTCAACTGACTGGTTCCTCCAAAGGGCTTTCACCAAAATGACTTCCTTATTTCTCAACCTATGAACCTGTCAGTCAAGAATCTGGACTGGGACCTCTTTATAAGTGAGACTGTCTTTCACACCCACACTCTCCAAAGGCACAACTAAGGTAGGATCACCAATGCACTTCTTCAACATGGATATATGGAAGGCTGGGTGCACTGATGCTAAGTCTGCAGGTAATTATAACTCATAAGCCACCTTGCCAACCCTCCTCAAAATCATGTAAGGACCTACATATCGGGAACTAAGCTTCCCTTTCTTACCAAACCTCATCACACCCTTCATGGGTGACATCTTCATAAATACCCAATCATCAACCTCAAACTCTAAGTCTCTTCTCCTCATATTTGTGTAGGGCTTCTGACGACTCTGAGCAACTTTCAACATCTCCCTACTGAGCTAAAATTTCTCCATAGCCTCATGAACCGAATCTGGCCCTATCAATGCTGCTTCACCTACCTTAAACCAGCCAATAGGTGATCTATACTTCCGCCCATAAAGTGGCTCATACGGGGCCATCTGAATACTAGAATGGAAGCTGTTATTGTAGGAAAACTCTATGAGAGGTAAGTGATCATCTCAATTTCCTTTTAAATTGATCACACAAGCCCTTAACATGTCTTCTAAGGTTTGGATGGTATACTCTGCCTGACCATCTGTCTGCTGATGAAATATTATGTTGAGATTTACCTGTGTACCAAGACCTCTCTGAAATGATCTCCAGAACTGGCTGTAAACTGAGTGCCCCTATCTGAGATGATAGAAAAGGGAACCCCATGCAACCTGACTATCTCATGGATGTATATCCTAGGATAATCCTCTGCAGAATCAGTAGTTTTGACAGCTAGAAAGTGGGATGACTTAGTCATTCTGTGCACTATCACCCAATTGGAGTTATGCTATCTGCGAGTATGCGGTAGACCTGTAATGAAGTCCATATTGATTACTTTCCACTTCCAAGTAGGAACATTAATATCCTGAGTCACACCTTCTGGTCTCTGGTGTTCTGCATTCACTTGCTGGCAATTTGAACACTTGGCTATGAAAGTTGCAATGTCCCTTTTCATGCCATTCCACTAATAGACTTTCCATATGTCATGGTACATATTGGTGGCACCGGGATAGATAGAATATCTAGAGCATGAGTCTCTATCAAGATCCACTATCTCAACCCATCCACATCTGGAACACACAATCGACTCTGATATCGAAGCACACTATCTCCCTCTTGGGAGAAAACCTCTACCCTTTGTTGATGGACAATACCTTTTAGCTAATGTACATCTGGATCACTGTCTTTATTTTACTTCACCTCAACCACTAAGGAAGATTTGGATCCATTCTGAACTATAATACCACCATCTGCTAAATCTGTAAGGCAAACCCCTAAATGAGCAAGCCTATGAATATCCTTAGCTAATTCCTTCTTTTCTTCCTCAACCTGGGGCACACTACCCATAAATAATCTACTAAGTGCGTCAGCCACTACATTAGCCTTACCTGAGTGATAAAGCACACTCATATCATAATCCTTGAGAAGCTCTAGCCACCTTCTCTGACGAAGATTTAACTCCCTCTGAGTGAACACATACTGGAGGCTCTTATGATCGGTAAACACATCCACATAGACTTCAAGGAAAAAACAACTGATGTAAGCTCAAGGTCATGAGTCAGGTAGTTCATTTCATGAATCTTAAGCTGTTTGGAGTTATAGGCAATGACTTTACCATGCTGCATCAAAACACAACCCAAACCAACTCTGGATGCATCACAATACACGAGAAACTTGTCTTCACCCTCTAGTAGAGTCAAAACTGGAGCTGTGGTCAACCTGCTTTTCAACTCATTGAAGTTTTTCTCACACTTATCCAATCACTGGAACTTGAACTTTTTCTGAGTCAATTTGGTCAATGGGGTAGCTATGGATGAAAATCCCTCAACAAATCTCCTGTAATAACCAGCCAAACCCAAAAAGTTTTTGATGTCTGTCAGGGAAGTGGGTCTAGGTTAGTTTTTGACTGCCTCTATCTTTTGTGAGTCTACCCGAATTCCCTCCTTAGACAACACACATCCCAAAAAGGGAACTGACTATAACCAGAATTCACACTTATTGAACTTGGCAAATAACTGATGATTCTTGAGGGTTTGCAGCATAACCCTTAGATGGTTTGCATGCTCTTCTTCACTCCTAGAATACACAAGGAAAATAATGATGAACATGTCCAGGTACTGATTGAATACCCTACTTATCAAATCCATAAAAGCTATCTTCGGAATGTCCTGAAGGCTGTCTTTGGAATTTATAGTGACCTTACCAATTCCTAAAGGCTATCTTCGGAATGTCACACTCTCTGACTCTAAGCTGATGATAACCAAATCTGAGGTTAATCTTGGAGAAATAACTAGCACCCTAAAGCTGGTAGAACAAGTCATCAATCCTAGGAATGGGATACTTATTCTTGATTAAGACTTTGTTCAACTGATGGTAGTCGATGCACATTCTGAGAGAACCATCTTTCTTATGCACGAAAATGACTAGATCACCCCATGGAGAGATACTGGATCTGATGAAACCTTTATCTAGAAGGTCTTTCAGTTGTTCTTTTAACTCCTTAAGCGTGGCTAGAGACATTCTATAAGGTGGAATTGAGATAGGTTGGGTATCTTGAAGGAGATCTATTCCAAAGTCAATTTCCCGCTCAGTAGGAACTCTGGGCAGATCATTGAGAAATACTTCTGGAAATTTATTCACTACTGGAATTGACTGATGAGTTGGGGTCTAAGAATTTGAATCCTTAACCCAAACAAGATGGTAGATACACTCTTTGGAAATCAATTTTCTAGCCTTAAGGTAAGAGAAAAATTGACCTATAGGCACCGAGGTACTACCCTTCCACTCTAGGACTGGCTCACTTGAAAACTGGAGCCAAACTACCTTGTTTCTACAATTGACTAAAGAATAACAATAGTGTAGCCAATCCATACCTAGAATGACATCTAAGTAAGTCATATCTAACTCTACAAGACTAGCTGAGGTGAATTTCTGAGAAACTATGACCGGGCAATTTCTGTGTACCCGTCTGGCTATAACTGAATCACCAACACGAGTGGAGACTGAGAAAGGTTCTGGGGGGATTTCTGGACTGACACTGAAGTCTACTGCTATATAAGGGGTCACAAAAGAGAGTATGGCTCCTGGATCTAATAATACCTAAACATCAATATGGAAGACTAGCAATGTACCAGTAATCACATCAGGGGAACCCTCCTGATCCTTTCAAGTCTGGAGTGCATAGAGTCTATTTTGGCACTGACTGCCACTTGCACTAGATGAGGCACCTTGCTGAGTCAGGCGTCCTGCTGGAACTGCTGAAGAGTTAGTCTGATTCTTCTGGCGAGCACCCTTACCTCCCTACGAAGCTACTGGACAGTACCTCAACCTATGACCTAGATTGCCACACCTAAAATAATTACCAATACCGGCCCTACACTCACCTTGGTGGTTCCTATCACACTTCTTGCAAATAATATAAGTATGTCCACTAGTGAAACTCTCATGGGACTTAAAGCATGGTGCCCTATCCTACTGATCCTGTATAAAATTGGGCACTGGGGCACTAGTAGAGGATAGGGCTAGAGCTAAAGTGTTTTGGCAAAACTGCAAGCAATTACCACCATCTGACCTCTACTGTGAATAACTAAAGATACTTGTTCTGGCCCTCTTACTTTCTCTTTCCCTCTTCTTAACCTTTTACTCCTCAATTTGTTGGGCATGAGTAATCAACCTGGAGATATCTATCTCCTTCACTAGCATAGCAGTTCTGCATTCCTTAAACACATCTTCAGAAACACTTGATACAAACTTACTCGTATGGGCTTGGAGTCAGCCACCATTGCCAGAGCATACTTTGAAAGCTAAGTAAACTTAAGAGAATACTCCTTTACACTTATGGCACCCTACCTCAAGTTGATGAACTCTTGAACCTTGGCTTCCCTTAATTCAAGTGGGAAGAACCTATCCACAAATACAGTCATGATTTGCTCCCAATCTACCGGGCCTGCATCTGCACTCCTAGCTTCCTTCCACTGCTTATACCAAGTGTGAGCCACTCCTTCAACTGATAAGTATCTAAGTATGCACTCTCAATTGAAGTGACACCCATGATCTTAATAACTTTCTGGATGTCGTCAAGGAAATCCTGCGAATCCTCCTCAGCCATAAAACTATGGAACTTGAGATGATTCATCTGGGTAAAATCCTAGACTCTAGCTGCTTCTGTGTTATTTTGTGGATAGACTGGTACAACATCCTATTGGTTCACGTGAGTGGTCATGGCCTAATCTAGCACCTAGAAAGCAATGCTGAACTCGACGTGAGTGACTTGTTCATTTAGAGGGTCTATAGGACTAATGGTGCTTGCTGGTTTCCATTTCTGTTCCTCCTTCTGTTTGCTCTTCTGGGAGGCATTTTCTGTAATGCATAGAGCACAAGTTAGAAGGAGATCAAATAGAGTTCATTCTCCATCGCACGAAATGAAAAAAAAGAGCCTTTTCTAAAAATGTCTCGTAGCCTCTCTCTCATAAGTGTGGCATGCTTCACACCCATGAAAAAGACTCTACTTGATGCGGCTTTTAGACACCCTAGGACATATTAAACCTGATGTTTTGATATCAAGTTTGTCACGCCCGGAGTCTACCCTGGACGCTACACGATGCTTAGAGTCACAAGTAATCCCAAGTTAACCCATGGTCTAGCATATACTAAACATTTTGATTTATGACAATAATCTGAGTGGAAGTTAAGCTGCATAAAAATATAAGTTTGGGATGTAAATTGAAAATCTCTGAATATATGTGTAATAAGTCAGAAATAAGAAACTGACTATGTAAGTTGAAACGACTCTATGTCTGAAAGCCTCTAACAAGATGAGCTACTGGGACAAGCCCCCAACTAACTTTAATAGTCTGAAAACTAAATTACTGACTAAATAATATAAATTTAAATCTTGTCCTCGAATATAAGGACTTACCAACTATACTGCTGAGAGAACTGAAGAATTGTACTAACCGCGGTCTGGATGTTGAGTGCCTAAACCTATATTATCCAATAATATAGCGCAATAAAGTATGTCGTCAATACTTTGAATGTACTGAGCATGTGAGATATGCATTATTTTAAGTATGCTGGACATGAAAGAATAAACTAAACATGTAAACTGTAACATGTAAACTGATGCAATAACCAAGTAGATAAACATGCAACTAAACAATAATGAACTGAGTAAATTGACCACAAGGTTATAGAATAACTGAGTCTAAATTATGAGAGCTTCTGTTAACTGACATACCCCAAGCTGAACTAACTATGAGGCTAACCTGTAACCCCGGCTAGAAGGGTGTTCATACCTTGCCAAGGGTACAAACATTAGCTGGCATGGATCCACTAAATGGATATCCAAAAAGACTAAGGTGTCAAGCCTGATTACCGATGACCCTTTAGAACCTACAGAGGGACCGCAGTTCTGGGACTTAAGGACTTCTACTAAAGGTCTCAGTACTAACTGACGGGTGAGCCTCCATCCATGTGTTTTCTCAGTGCTAGGTGTTACTCCTAACTCAATATGTAAGATGACATACTAGATAACTCAAAAATACTGAAATTTTGAGAATGAAACATAATGCTAAATATAAAAGCATTCTAAATCATGAAATTCTAAAGGACTGAGCATTTTACTGAAAAGGCATGAAATCCTAAATTGATCGGGTGTTCATAACCCACCATCTTGAGGAATTGAATTACTCATAACAATTCTATCATCTGAATAAAGCATGCAATTTATAACATAGTTAAAAATCAAGAATCATAAATATACTGAGAGTTTGAGAATTATAAGTACACAAGGATGCTAGATTTCAAGGAAACATATATTAAAGATTCATATATAATAAAAAAACTAAAGTACAAGAAATTCGCAAAATTCATGATCCCTAGGATATGACAAATAACGTTGAATTAAAGAACTGAGTTATCTTTGGGACTCAATAGGTGAAAGGGAACCCATTGATGAAATTCCACATACCTGAGTGAAAAACCCTTGGTGAAATCTTTGGGTTTTAAGCCCGAAGTTGCAGAACCCTACTACTTGCTTTGGGGAAAGAAGGAATCACTTTTGTTCTGCTTTAGTTAAGTGTCGATCAATATCTGAGGAAATGAGGGATTTGAGGTAGTTTAAGCTTAAAAGTTAGGCTTAGGCTAGTTAAAATGACATGGTTTTTGTTTTAGAAGGGGTAGGAAAGTTCTGGAATACCCTTGAAAAAATGTAACTGAAACTGCTAAAAATTTTGTGAACTGTGTTCCACGGATGGGAACCATGGTCCATAGATGATTTCATAAGCCATGGAACCCTATCGTGGTTCCTGGGCCTCTTTGCTGGGTTACGGGTCTGATTTCACGACCCCCATCCATGGCCTGTGGACTGTTCCATGGTCTGTGAAAGCTAATCGTGATTATCAGGCAAGAGGGGATTCTGCAGGTCTGATTCCACAAAGTGAAACCATGGCCCTTGGTTTGATTCATGTTCTTTGGATCCCTCTCATGGATCAAGATCTGAGGGCTGGTCTATAGGTCTTTTTCCATGGATACTATCCACGGCCCGTAGAATATTCCATGGTCCATGGAAATCGTCCGTGGTTCCTGTTCTGTCACTTTAACAGTTCACACTTAGGATTTCAGGTTTAGTTCTAGGCTTAGAATTTTCTAGAGTGTTACATTAATATTGTTATTTTTTGGGATCGAGTACCACGAGATGATATGGATTGATATTACACCCATGGAAAATGATTTTGGTGGATAAATGCATCTTGGTGTGTCCCCTGCAGGCCATGGCTAATTGGGCAAAAATAAGATCCTTTAGCATGTGTGTACATCCTTTCTTTTATTATTACTTTTGTGTCATGGTAAGATATAGAGAGATGGTAATGTGAGCTGAGATGAGACTAGAGGTATTGATTACATTGATGAGGACATAGATTCCATGTGTTTTGATTATTAAAAGTGACTTTTCTTACATTCTTGTGGTGGTATTCGGTGACTTATGTGAACTTGATATTACTATTGTTGACTTGACTTGAGATGACTATCTTTTGACTGGATTACATGCTAAGTGTTGAAGTACTTTTTACTTGCTATGTGATTTGATTATATACCTGTTCTAAATTGAGTCAGCCTATGATACCTACCAGTACATAGTATTTTATACTGATACTACCCTATACTTTTGTTTTGTTGAGTGTAGACCATATTCCAGAGGCTCAGACGCGGCCTCATCTAGACTAGGCGGTTGGCACTATGATTCAAGAGTGAGCAGTACATCTTAGGCTGCCGTGGATCTTTTTTGAGTCATTGTCCTTTTTTCGGATGATGAGACTCTTATTTATTTATATTGATCGTTTAGATATATTAGACATTATTTATGATTACAGTTCCCTTATGATAATTTTCAATTCTTGGGATGTAATAGATAGTCGAATCCTTCTGCACCTTGTTTTATTGTTTTCGACTATGGTTTAATTGAATTTGATTCTTTTTGTTATATCTTTTCTATAAATTAGCTAAGTATAAGGATACGGTTCAGGTTAGATGGTTCTCTCACCTGAAGATTAGTGTGAGTGCCATTAACGACTAATTGGATTGTGATATATTAAGAACTAGAAGTCTATAACTTATAAATTAAATTATTAAAATGCCCTTTTAGTTGCCTAAATAACTTATTATTTAATTTTAACAACCCTACAAATATATATGTTGGATTTTGGGTCGTGAATTGCCCATGTGGATCGATCTGACTCGATGTGTTTTTCAAGTAGGATCAAAGGGCGCAAATAGGACTCGATTCGGGGCACAAAATAGCCCTAGAAGTCCATAAGATCAAAGGGCTTAAACAAGGAATTTAACAAAATTAAACGAAAGAAAACATGAATTAGACGATGGAAAAGGAGAAGGGAATTAGGAGGGACTTACCAGAATCAAAGAGCTGAATTCTAGCTCTCAAACTAGTGCTTGAAGCTTGGCATCAATGGAGAATTTCAAAAAATGGGAGATGAAAACAAAGAGGGAGATTTATATACTGCCAGGGATTTCTTCATCGTGATCATGAGAAAAACCTTCGCGATCGCGATGACCAAGCTAGCTAACTCATCGCGATCGTGATGGTCAGCCATGTGATCATGAAGAACAAGTGAGCCTTTCATCGCTATCGTGAGAAACACCCTCGCAATTGCGATGGTAAAAAAATCAGACCATCGTGATTGTGATGGTCTTTTTCGAGATTGCAATGAACAAATTTCAGTCATACCAGCAACTGAAAACCAGAAGTTCACTAAGGCTAAAATTTCATTGGATGGACCCTCGAAATTCATTTGGAACCCCGTGAACACAAACCAAACATGCTACCTAATTGGAAACAATATTCCAGACTCAACGGAATTGACAAAATTCTCAACAGAGATTATTTTGATGAAACGTGGGTCCCACGCCCAAAAACTAATTTTAAACCAAAAGGAATCCAATAGCCTAAAATGAGTCCAGAAGTCTTGAGACCCAAACCAAACGTCCCACTAGTACAAAGTCAATGTTTTGGATCTAACGACGCTGACGGTTCCCATTTAAGGGTATCTTCTATGAAAGTTGACCAAAGTCAACTCTTTCAACTTTAAGAGTTTCAAAATAAGGAAACTCTTCTAGAATACAAATGAACAGCTCAAGAACTAAACTGTCATCCCCGATAAGTCATAAATAACCTGTAGTCACTGTAGGAAAGTTCAAAATACTGAAAATGCACAAAAATTTAGAAATAACCAGGAGGGTCATTATAACATCCACTACTAAAAGAACTATCATCCTTAAGAGTTAAGAAATAGGATACACTTGAAGACTCAAAAATGGAAGGATATTAGGTCCGCATGTCGAGATAGGCTTCCCAAGGAGCCTCCTCGATCAGACAATGCTTCATGGGGCTATACCAATTGAAAACTACTTAAACTTTAAATCCTTACTATCCGAACTAGAAAAGCAACAAACTCTAACTCGAAAGCCCAAAAGATCAATCAACTGAACTGAACCCCAAGAAACTCAACCAGAATGTACTGGCACAACACAGAAACCCAAGAAAACCAAGGCGATCATTATACAGAACTAGTAACCAGGCTAACTTTAAATGCCACCCACTCAACACTCTCACTCATGAATCCTTTGATCTGCATAACCCTTCTGCCTATACTGAACTGCACAGACCCCTTTTTAAAATCATCCGAACTCTTAGCCCTAAAGTCGTGCAACAAGTCGCCCAAGCTAACCTAAAAAATATTAACAACCTATCAAAACCCTATACCTCCTACCACACTCAGCCTTGAATAAGGTCACTTATATTCTCAAACTCTACCCCAGCCACACACTAGTCTTACTAACCTCTGAAACCCATAACACTTGCCCGTAGCATATCCTGAAGAACGAGAGTAGTCTGCCGACTGAGCATTGACCTGCAGAGGGACACATGTACTAAGATCAACCTCGATACCTAAACTCATTTGAACCAACCATTAGAAACTCAACTGTAACTGACATATTGGCATTGGAATTGATATGGATGAATACCCCATGTCGAAGGACGATATCCCAATTGTAGATTAAAACCAACCTCACTGAACTGTACCGAGTCTGAACCAGCCAAAAGTGAGTGAACCAGAGTAACCTGTCCATAAAGACCCAAACAACATTCAATCTCTGCAAGAAGTGTGGCAAGCCTACCATGAAGTCCGTAGCCATTAAATAAACTCTAAATTCTAAGTACACCGCTGCTGCTCCCAATTCTCAAAACAACATCTGGATCTAAGGTAGCGTTACTAGCCTCACCACTTAGAAAGAAATTTGTCATGCCGCAAATACTAAGTCAAACCAACCCGTAAGCAAAGGAAAGGATGCCCGAAGTCAAAGGCCGCTACTTAGCTATTGAAAAACTCACAAACTCAAATCACCATCTTCTAGCTCAAAACATCCACCCTGTTGTACCATTACGCAAACCACCAACTCTGAAAGCACCTCAACATAGCAAAACATCTGGCCCACAACTGGTAGAGCCTAATTGTAATGACCCTCCAGGTCATTTTCTTGATTTTTATGCTTTTTCTGTATTTCGAGCTTTTCTACAGCGGCTACAGGTCATTTATGACTTGCCAAGACTGACGATTTAGTTCACAGGTAGTTTATTTGTGTTTTAAGGTCATTTCCCTATTTTGCAACTCTTAAGCCTAGTAGAGTTGACTTTGGTCAATATTTGAAGAAGACAGACTCGGATGGAAATTTTGTCAGTGCTATTAGCTTTAGAATGTTGACTTTGGGCTAGGAGGACCTTTAGTTTGGGTCCCGAGACTTTCAGACTCATTTTGGGATATAGAGTTCGATTTTGGTAAAAGTTAGTTCTTAGGCATGGGGCCCACTTTTCATTAAGACGATATCTGTTGGGAATTTTGTTAATTCTGTTGAGTCTAGAATGCCATATTTTAAAGGGTAGCATGTCTACTTTTTATTCATAGGGTTTTGAATGAATCCCGAGGTGCAATCAGAGAGTTTTTGTGGCTTGTTTTTGCAGCTAGTGTTGCTGTTTCTAGTATGGCGCGTCTGCGCGCCTAAGGGGTGCACCACTACAGCTGCCCCTATGGTCACTAGTTGCACCTGTGTCCCTAGGTGACGTAAGCAAGAGGCACCCATGTGCTTCTTTTTTTGCGTCTGTGGTGCCGCCCTTGCATCCTGCTCACCACACCTGCGGGGTTTGGGGGTTTGGTTGACCACCACAGGGGCGGTGGTCTTGCTGTAGCAGCGATGCTACACCTACATCATTTTTTACCGCAGGTGCACCAATCGCTGGTAGTTAAATAAACTCTTCTCCTTCATTTCATTTTATTCCAACACTTTCCTCCATTGGTAAAGCTCGGTTAGTAGGAGAAATCATCTATTCTCGTCGTTTCCATGTCCAATTGAGGTAATTCTTTTCCTATCTTCATTCTAGTCATCATCCTAACATTTTTTTTCTTGCATTCCTTCCATAAATTCGACCCTTTTTGCATGCAAGATTCTTGATCAAATAGACTTTGGGGCTGTTTTGGGCCCCAAAATGAGTCCCATTCGCGCTCAACTTTTGGGCATAGATTTCTCAACCCTCTATGGACATAATTGTGATGTTTATTGTCCATTTTGTTGCATGGGCCCCGAGGATCATTTTTTGACCCAATTTTCGGCTCGAATTTTGTATAAGTAATATGGGTGTTATTCTTCTCATCTTGACACCTAGATTATGTTATTGATAGTGTAGCAACAGTTTGAGGTTGTTCAGAAGGGGAATGCACATGAGTGATGGTTCATGTTTGTAGTTCAGCCCCGAGGTAGGTTACGATTTACTTGATTTAGACTTGGCTTAGTTAGATTGTATATATTATGAGTTGCATGAATGTTAGGCTAGGTTTAGGTTAGAAATTAGGCTTAAGTCCTCTTTTCCACTCTTTTTGGCCATTTTCAGGACTGTAGAATAGTATCTTCATGTATATCATAAGTTTAGGATCCCGTAGTCTGTTGTGGCTAGCCTAGAATCGTTAGCATAATTTAGGAAGGTTTTAGAGGTAGAGTAAGTGCTTTTACTTTTTTTCCCTGCTTATTTTCTATTTACCGCTAGTATATTACTGGATTTGTGTATCTGTGGGCCCGAGGACATAATATGGACCGGACGGAGTGTCAGGCTAGTCATCTTATTTGGAGGGTGTTTTACTCTGGTTGAATTGATATTCTCTGAACATAGCATCATATCTAATTATTGCACTACATTGCTACTGATTTTGGAAATGAATGAAACACGGGGTTTTTGGTTCGAAATTGGGATTTTACTTAACCATTGGTTTTCAAAGAGAAAGGGAAGTACTACTGTTATGATGGTCTGAGGGACGTTTTTGGACCCTCTATCTATTTTTACTTTCCTGATGATAAGTCTGAGGTATGATTTTAGGCAGCCCGAGGAGCACATATCTGGGTTTTACTTTTCTGCTTATGTTGATGAGCTTGAGGTTCCTTTCGGGAGCCCAAGGTACCAGATACTGGGTTTTAAATTTTTGCATTGTCCATACTCTGCATCATATCATCTCATGATGCATTGTGCATTATCTATGTGTACTTAGAGTGCTTTTACCTGTTTATCATTATTATCTTCACCATCAGATAGATAGTTTGGTTTTTCTATTGATAACTAAATTTTGGTGGATTCTTGTAGTTAGTTTACTTTCCTGTAGCTATAATATATATTATCTTTCTAAGCTCATCCAACCAATAATGCCTACTGGGTACCCATTATTTTGGTACTCATACTACACTCTACATCTTTTTCTGATGCAACACCTAGTATGAGCCACCCTCACTGGTCTTCCTGTTGTTCGTGGCCAGCTGATGTTTGGATTGTGGTGAGATCCTAGAATTTTGGAGTCCCCTTTACTGCTTTCCATCTACATACCTGTCTATATTTTTTTGTATTTATGTATAGACAACACATGTTGTATAATTATTCTATACTTTAGATTCTCTTGTACCGATGACACCATGGCCAGGGTTGGTCTTGTAGATATTTTATCTTCTCAATCACTTTGGGGCCATTTATGTATATCTATTACTATTGGTATGTATATATATTGTTGGTCCCCTCCTTGTATGATTCCCTATCATAGTTTATTATTTAACTTATTTTATTTTACTTCAGCATCTTTGGGTTGGCTTGCCTACAAGAAAGTTATGTAGGTGCCATTGCGGCACAATTTCAGCCATCCCAGCATCTGGCAGGTTTTGTGGCTACTCTGGTACTACAGGACACATTGGTTCACTTGCTTGGGTTCCTGAGGGTATGTCACAGCCAACAGCTTTGCTTGGTGTTCAATTGTTTCTCAGGTCAGAGACGAGGCTCAGACTTCAGTTCAGGCTATGGCACAGGGTTCAGGAGTGCTGCCTGCTACTGTGTCTCCCCGATTAGAGGTGTTAACAGTTCCTATCGTTATTCCACCTATTCTAGCTAGAATGGTCATGTCTTCTGAGGAGAAAAAAATGCTTGGTAGATTTCTATGGTTGGGTCCTCGTGGTTTTTTGGTGCTCTTTGGGATGATGCGCATGAGTTCCTGACTAGTTGCCAAGAAAGATTGCATAACTTAGGTTGGTTGAGTCGCACAGGGCAAATTACATTGCATTTTAGTTGGATGGTCTGGGGAAATAGTAGTGGAGGTCTTATATGGCTTGCAGGCCAGCCAAGTCACCTCCACTTACTTAGGCACAATTTTGGGTAGCTTTTTTGGAGAAGTATGTATCGTGCAACTTGAGGGAGCGGTTGATGGATGAGTTCTCCAGGTTTGAGCACGGCTACGTGTCTATTTCAGAGTACGAGGTCTATTTCCATTAGTTGGCTAGACATACCACCATAATTTTGCCCATCGAGCATACAAAGGTGTATCTCTTTGTCCGAGGATTGACTTTACAGCTCCATTTGGTTACAGAGGGTATGGTAGCATCAGACCAGTCTTTCTTGGAGGTAGTAGACCATACCCGCACTATTGAGGGCATACTTTGTGAGGCCCAAGGGGTAGCGATAAGAGGCCCCGCTATCAGGGTAGTTATAGCGGCTCACAAATATGTGGCAGAGGCTACTTTGGTAAGGTCAACATCAGTAGTGTTTCTAGTCGAGCCAGCCTATTCAAGCGACATTATAGATTGTTGATGGTCAGAGTAGTCAGGGTTTGATTAAGTCTTCGCGAGGTGCTCATTCTGGGTCCACATGCCATGGTAGTCATTCTGACTCAGTCGGGTCTTCACAATAGGGTATAGCTAGCCAGGGTTGTTTGAGTGTGGCAAGTTGGGCCACTTTTTTAGTGAGTGTCCTTCGGTGCAACACCATAGGCAGTATGATTAGCTATTACATGCCCCTAGGGCTCTAGTACCACCAGCCAGAGTTGGTGCACAGAGTAGTAGGGGTGGTCCCCAGGGTACTCGAAGAGGTCCTCAGTTTAGTAGATCAGGTGGTCATGGCGGTCGAAGCCACATGTATGTATTTTTGGGCCATCCAGAGGCTGAGGCTTCAGATGCTGCCATCAGAAGTATGATCTCCATTTGTCATCAATTAAATTTTTCTTTGTTTGATCCGGGGTCTATATTCTTCTATTTGCTTGTTTATTTTGCTACTCATCTAGAGTCTACTAGTGAGTTATTTCATGTGCCTTTGTGTATACCTACCCCAGTAGGAGATTCTTTAGTAGTGGATCATGTATATCGAGCTTGTGTGGTGACTATTCTGGGGTATAACACATGGGTAGACCTGATTATGCTAGACATGGTTGATTTCAATGTGATTTTGGGTATGGATTGGTTGTCTCCCTACCATGTTGTCTTAGATTACTTTACCAAGACCATTACTCTACGGATACTTGGTATCCCTTTTATAGTATGAAAGGGTGCCGATAACCATATATCGAGGAGAGTTATATATTTCTTGAGCGCCTAGCGGTTGGTTGGTAAGGGGTGCTTGGACTATCTTACTTACGTCTGTTATACTGGTGCCACCATACCTTCACTTGAGTCAGTTCTTGTAGTTTGCGAGTACTCTGATATGTTTCTTTCTTATCTACCAGGTCTTCCTCCTGATCATGATATTGACTTTTCCATAGATGTTGAGCTGGGCACTCAGCCCATTTTTATTTTGTCATATCGGATGGCACCAGCCAAGTTGAGAGAGCTTAAGGATCTGCTCTAAGATTTGTTGAGTAGAGGGTTCATCAGGACTAGTGTGTTTCCATGGGTTACTCTGGTTCTGTTTGTAAAGAAGAAGGACAGGTCTATGCATATGTGTATCGACTACAGGCAGTTGAATAAGGTGACAATTAAGAACATGTATCCGTTGTCGTGTATTGATGATTTGTTTGACCAGCTACAGGGTGAAGCGATGTTCTCTAAGATAGACTTGAGGTCTGGGTATCACCAGTCGAGGATTAGGGCTGCGATATCCGAAAGACTGTATTTAGGACTCGATACAGCCATAATGAGTTCCTAGTCATGTCCTTTGGGTTGACTAATGCCCCAACAAATTTTATAGAGTTAATGAACCGTATGTTCAGAGCCTACTTGGATTCCTTCATGATTATGTTCATAAAAAATATTCTGGTATATTCAAGGAGTTGAGAGGAACATGAGCAACATCTAAGAGTTATACTTCAGACCTTGAGAGACCATCAGTTGTATGCCAAATTCACTAAGTGTGAGTTTTGGTTTGAGTATGTGGCATTCGTAGGGCACGTGGTGTCCAAGGATGGATTATGATGGATTCAGAGAAGATTTTTTGCAGTTTGCAATTAGGCTAGGCCTATTTTTCCTATCAAGGTCTGCAGTTTCATCGGGTTGGCAAGTTACTATAGACGGTTTGTGGAGGGGTTTTCTTCTATAGCAGCTCTATTAACTAGATTGACTTAGAAGAATGTCCCCTTCCAGTGGTCAAATGAGTGTGAGGCGAGGTTTCTAAAGCTCAAGGCCTTATTGACTTGAACTCCAATTCTTGCCTTTCTGATTGAGGGTCAGGGAGTTACAATATATTGTGATGCTTCTGGTGTTGGTTTGGGTTGTGTATTGATGTATTAAGGTTGAGTTATTGCTTATGCTTCTGCACAGTTAAAGGTTCACGAAAGGAACTACCCCACTTATGACTTGGAGTTAGCAGCGGTAGTCTTCATCTTCGTATTGAAGATTTGGAGGAATTATTTGTATGGTGTGAATTGTGAGATCTTTACTGACCATCATATTTTTCAATACATTTTTAGCCAGTAGGATCTAAATTTGAGGCAGCGCAGGTGGTTAGAGTTACTAAAGGACTACGATATCTCAATTCTTTATCATCTGAGCAAGGCAAACATGGTAGCGGATTCCTTGAGCCGAAAGGCAGTGAGTATGGGTAGCTTGGTATTCTTAGTAGCAGAGGAGCAACCTTTAGCTTTGGACATCCAGTCCTTAGCTAACAGGTTGGTTAGATTTGAATTTCTAAGCCAGTCCATATTCTTGCTTGTGTTGAGGCTAGATCTTTCTTGTTGGAGAAGATTCAGGTATAACAATTTGATGATGCAAGATTGAGGATCACTCATGATAGGGTGTTGAGTGGTGCGGCTAGTAAGGCGACCTTAGATTCAGAGGGTGTTATGAGGATTGAGGGTCTTATCTGTGTTCCTAGAGTTGGTGATCTGGTTAGATTGATCTTGGAGGAGGATTATTATTCTAGGTATTCCATTCATCCCGGGGTAGCTAAGATGTATCATGACTTGAGGCAACACTACTGGTGGCATGGGATGAAGAGGGATATTTTGAATTTCATGTCTAGGTACTTGAACTATCAGTAGGTGAAGTTTGAGCACCAGAGGCTAGGTGGTTTGACTCAGAGGCTACCCATTCCAGAGTGGAAATAGGAACGGATAGCTATGGACTTCGTGGTAGGCTTGCCACATACTTTGTGGAGATTTGATGCTATTTGGGTCATCATGGATAGGTTGACAAAGTCTGCTCATTTTCTGCCAATTCAGACTTCCTACAGTTTTGAGAGGTTAGCTCAGATTTACATTTGTGAGATTGTCTATTTGCATAGAGTGCCAGTTTCTATCATTTCTGACAGTGGTACTCAGTTTACTTCATATTTTTGGAGGTCTATTCAGAGAGAGTTGGGTACTAGAGTTGAGCTTAGCACTGTTTTTCATTCGCAGATTGATGGTCAGTCGGAGCATACTATTCAGGTTCTAGAGGATATGTTGCGAGCCTATGTTATTGATTTTAGAGGTTAGTGGGACCAATTCTTTGCTTTGGCAGAGTTTGCTTATAATAATAGTTACCATTCTAGTATTTAGATGGCTCCGTTAAAGGCTTTATATGGTAGGCAATGCAGATCTCCGGTGGTTGGTTTGATGCCTTTGAGGTTAAATCGTGGGGTACTGATTTGGTTTGTCATTTGATGGATAGAGTTTGGGTCATTCAGGAGAGACTTTGTATTGCCCAGAGTAGGCAGAAGAGTTATGTTGACCAGAGAGTTTGAAATTTAGAGTTTATGGTTGGTGACCGTGTGTTCCTTTAGGTGTCGCCCATGAAGGGCGTGATAAGGTTCAGGAGGAATGGTAAGCTCCGTCCTAGGTTCATTGGTCCATTTGAGATCCTTCGCCACATTGGGGAGGTTGCTTATGAGTTGGACCTGCCTCTTGCACTTTTAGGTGTTCACCCAGTTTTCCATGTCTCTATAGTGTGGTGGTATATTTTGGATGAGTCCCACGTGCTTTGGTGGGATTTGTTTTGTTGGATGAGTCTCTGGATTTTGAGGAGGAGCCTGTTGCTATCTTGGATGGGCAGGTTAGGAAGTTGAGGCCCAAGTAGATTCCGTCAGTTAAGGTTCAGTGGCGGCATCGTCCTGTCGAGGAGGCTACTTGGGAGATCGAGACTGACATGTGGACCCACTATCCTCACCTTTTTGAGCCTTTAGGTATCTTCCTTTCTTAACATTTGAGGATAAAAGTTCTTTTAGTAGTGGATGTTGTAATGACCCTCCAGGTCATTTCCTTGATTTTTCTGCTTTTTCTACGTTTCGAGCTTTCCCACAATAGCTACATGTCATTTATAACTTGCTGGAACTGATGTTAGCTCCGGAATGTCAACTTTGGGTTAAGGGGACGTTTGGTTCGGGTCCGAGGCTTCTGAACTCATTTTGGGATATTAAGTTCTATTTTGGTAAAAGTTGGTTCTTGGACATGGGGCCCACTTTTTGTTAAGACAATCTCCCTTGGGAATTTCATCGATTTTGTTGAGTCTAAAATGCCATTTTTGGTAGGGTAGCATGTTTGGTTTGCATTCATGGGGTTCCAAATGAATCATGAGGGTACGTTAGGATAGTTTTTGTGGCTTGTTGTTGCAGCTGGTGCTGCTGTTTCTGGTATGGCACACCTGCACAGCTACACCTGCGGTCCTGGGTGACGCCTGCAGTGGGTGCCCCTGTGCTTCTTTTTCCATGCCTGTGGTTACGCCCTTACGGTCTTCTTACTGCACCTGTCGGGGTTGGGGGTTTGGTTGACCACTGCCCTTGTGGTGGTCTTGGCACAACGGCAATGCCGCACCTTCGTCATTTTTTATCGTAGGTGTGCCAATCGCTGGTAGTTCGATAAACTCTTCTCCTTCATTTCAGTTCATTCCAACACTTTCCTCCATTGTTAAAGCTCGGTTAGTAGGAGAAATCATCCATTCTAATCGTTTTCGTGTCCAATTGAGGTAATTCTCTTCCTATCTTTGTTCTAGTCATCGTCCTAATTTTTTTTTCTTGCGTTCCTTCCGTAAACTCGACCCTTTTTGCATGCAAGATTCCCGATCAAGTGGACTTTGGGGCTATTTTGAGCCCCAAAATGAGTCCCATTTGCGCTCAACTTTTGGGCATGGGTTTCTATACCCGCTATGGATATAATTGTGAAGTTTGTTTTCTATTTCATTGTGCGGGCCTCGAAGGTCATTTTTTGATCTAATTTCTGACTGAATTTTGTATAATTAATATGGGTGTCATTCTTCATGTCTTGTCACTTGAGTTATGTTCTTGATAGCTTGACAACATTCTGAGGCTATTCAAAAGGAGAAGGCACACGAGTGACGGTTCGTGTTTATAGTTTGGCCCCGCGATAGGTTACAATTTACTTGATTTAGACTTGACTTAGTTAGATTGTATATATTATGAGTTGGATGAATGTTAGGATAGGTTTAGGTTAGAAATTAGGCGTAAATCCTCTTTTTTCGCTCTTTTTGGCCATTTTTGAGACTATAGAATATTATCTTCATATTTATCCTTAGTTTAGGATCTCGTAGTTTGTTGTGGCTAGCCTAGAAACCTTAACATGATTTAGGGAGGTTTTAGAGGTAGAGTAGGTGCTTTTACTTGTTTTCCTGCTTATTTCCTGTTTACAGCCCGTGTATTACTATATTTGTGTATCTGTAGGCCCGAGGCCATAGCATGGATCGGATGGAGTGTCAGGTCAGTCAACTTGTTTGGAGGGTGTTTTACCCTGGTTGAATTGATATTCTCTAAACATGGCATCATATCTCATTATTTCACTCCATTGCTATTGTATTTGGAAATGAAAGAAACATGGGATTTTTGGTTCAATCTCAGGATTTTACTTAACCATTGGTTTTCAAAAATAAAGGGAAGCAATACTATTGTGACGATCCGAGGGATATTTCCGGACCCTTTATCTATTTTTACTTTCTTGTTGATAATTCTAAGGTATGATTTTGGGCAGCCCGAGGAGCACATATCCGAGTTTTACTTTATGCATATATTGATGAGCTCGAGGTTCCTTCTGGGAGCCCGGGGTACCAGATACCAAATTTTACTTTTCTCCATTGGCCATACTCCACATTATATGATCTCATGATGCATTGCATTGCATTATCTATGTGTACTTGGAGTGCCTTTACCTGTTTATCATTGTTATCTTCACCGTTAGATAGATAGTTCAGTTTTTCTGTTGATAACTAGATTTAGGTGGATCCCTTAGTTAGTTTATTTTCTTGTAGATTATAATATATATTATCTTTCTGAGCTTGACCGACCTAGGATGCCTACTGGGTACCCATTATTTTGGTACTCATACTACACTCTGCATCTATTTCTAATGCAACACCTAGTATGAGCCACCCTCGTTGATTCTCCTATTGTTCGTGGTCAGCTGATGTTCAGATCTCGGTGAGCTCCTGGCATTTTAGAGTCCACTTTACTACTTTCCATCTACATATCTGTCAATATTTTTTTGTATTTTTGGATAGACAACACCTATTGTATAGCTATTTCGTACTTTAGACGCTCTTGTACCAGTGACACCAGGTCCGGGGTTGGTCTAGTAGATGTTTTGCCTTCTCGGTCACTTTGGGGCCATTTATGTATATCTATTACTGTTGGTATATATATATATATTGTTGGTCCCCTCCTTGTATGCTTCCCTCCCTTAGTTTATTATTTAAATTATTTTATTTTACTTTCGCATCTTTGGGTTGGCTTGCCTATCGGGGTTATGTAGGCGCCATCGTGGCCCGATTTAAGATGTGACACTAATATGCGCTGAAATTCACATGGATTGACCTTTAGAAACTCGTCCTAACCTTGTCAACCCAATAAAAAGAACAAAGCAAAGAATCACTCTGGTCACTGGTGCTTAGCTTAGAGGGTCCACCTCATGGGTAGAAGCTCGTTAGGTGCCCTGTTGCGGCCTGAGTGCCACATTTGGGTTGTGAAAACAAGGTAATAAAGAAATTTTGAATAAACACACACACATATACACTATATATATATATATATATAATGAAAAAAATCACGTTTATGATGTAGACATAAAATTTATTTTAAAAAGTATACCACGCAGAACAATACACACAATAATTCTAATGTTATACATCATATAACAACATATAAAAGGTATATATATACATTGTTATATATTACATATACACTTATGAAAGAGAGAATAATTTTTAAATATTTCTAAAAATATTAAGTGAGTTAAGGATAAGGGACTTTGATCTAGTCAAAGTTAATTAGTGAGTTTGAGATTAATTATAATTTTTTAAAAAATTGGGGACGAGTATTAAATATTCAAAAATTATTCTCTCTCTCTCATATTTCAAATTTTAAACTTTTTATTCCCTCCCTTCTCTTTTTCTTCATCTGCTTCTTTCTTCATTTTTTTCTTATCTCTTTGCTATTTTTTCTTCTGCCTCTTTTTTCCTTCTTCTCTCTTCTCCTTCTCTTCATCTAGAATTTTTATCTTATTTTGTGTGTATTTTCATCTTCTGATTCTTCTTCATTCTTATTTGATTGTGAAAATTTGGTGAAAAAAGTTTAAAATATTAGAGGAATTTTGCAATTCGTCAAAAAATAATCAAGAGATATTTAAGCAACCGAGAGATAGTTTTTAAGCAATTGAGAATTTTTAAATAACCCTAAGTTAT
This sequence comes from Jaltomata sinuosa, assembly GCA_003996215.1. NCBI lineage: Eukaryota > Viridiplantae > Streptophyta > Magnoliopsida > Solanales > Solanaceae > Jaltomata > Jaltomata sinuosa. The sequence goes on along the minus strand of QJPP01001733.1, from coordinate 262,928 downwards.
TTATTTCAATCAATCAGAAGATGTTTAAACATCAGACATATATCTAAATATTTGAAGAGGTGTTTTAAACATCCTATGATTGTTTAGTTAAAACAACGAGGATTTTTTAAATATCAATGTGAAAATATTTGCTCGCTGTTTGGAGAGATGTGAATACATTTTCTAGTTATTTAGAAAGATGTTTAAACATCTGCTAGTTGTTTGGAGGTAGTGATGACGTGGAGGAGGGGAGGTGGTGTGTGTGTTGGGGGGGTAACAACCCTTAAAGTGATTGTTGATTTTTTATGCATTTTGACTATTTTACCCTTTTTCATAGTTGTATTATGGTATTTGTCGTCTGTGGGAGTGGGTGGTATGATTCTTAAGTGTTTGGTTAGTTTTTATGTGAGTTTTTTATTTTGGAAGGTTTTGAAGTTAGTATAGTTGACTTTGGTCAACATTCATAGATTTAGACGTCGTATAAAAATTCTGTCAGTTCTGTTACCATTGAAATTTCATTTTGGACTAGTAGCACTGTTGGTTCAGGTCCTAAGGTATTCAGATGCATTTTTAACAGTTGGTTAGAAATTTAGAAGTTTAGCATAGTGTTGACTTTTATCAACATTTGTTGATAATGACCTCTATTGGTGATTTTGATGATTCCATTGAGTCCAGAATGTCAATTTTAGTCTAGTAACATATTTGGTTTGTGTTTGTGGGGTTTCTGATGAGTTTCGAGGGTCGATTCCGTATTTGAAAAGTGTTGGAGTTATTGTGTGTTGTTGGTATATGGTGTACCGCACCAGCGGCCCTTGGTCCACACCAACGATGTCGTGCTTGCGATCAAGGCACCGCTTCTGCAGAGTTAGGCCAGATGGGTTACGACCGCTCCTATGGGCTTCTTGTCACGCTAACATAGTTGCAGCGGCTAAGAAGCCTCGCTTCACTAGAGCTGGCTCACCTTGGAGCCTGCCGCTCTTCCAAGCTTTAGCCTGCTTTAGTGAAGATGCACCTGTGGAATTTTGTCTGCAATGGTGGACTCACGCCTGTAGAGATGGCCGCTCCTGCGATGGTCAGCATGGCAAGTGACTTTTGCACCTATGGAAGTTTTATCGCGCGTGTAACATTGCACCTACAACCCAATTTTCGTTAGTGCAGAATCATTGTGTTTAAACCAGTGGGTCTTCCCACTATCTTCTTTCACTTTCTATATATCTTTTTTGGAGCTTGGAAATTCGATTTTGGGCGATTTCGAAAGGAATTTTGAGGTTTCTTCATTGGGTAAGCTTTTTATACTACTTTTGTTCATTTTTCAATGATTATCTCATGATTTCACCTTCAAATCTTGGCAATTTGAAATTTTAGAGTTTTCCCAGTAGAGATAAAGTTTGATAAATTGATTATCTCAAAATCGATTTTAACTTCATTTTCAATGAAATTTCATATTTGAGCTCCTTAAGCCTTGAATAAATTGATTTTCTAATAAATTTCTAGCTTTTCCCTTGGAGGCCCAGGATTGACTTTTAGGTTGGCTTTTTGGATCCAAAATCTAAGTTTAGCAATATGGGTGTCTCTAGTTTTGTATTCTTGTGTAGAATCCATATTTGAATAGATTAGGCTCATTCGGATGCTCTACGAAAAGAAAAGGCTTTGGTTTGACTTTGCGCGTCTTCTCTTAAGGCAAGTTGAGACTTTCTTTGAATCTCATTCGAGGTGATTGTCTGCTACTTGCTTATATGGGGAGTAGTAGGGATGGGGGTCCTACATATATAGATGGCGAGCATCTATGTGGATACCAGTATGTTAAAAAAAGGGTTAAAATGGAATATTTTCCTTGATTTGCTTGTTTTCCCTATTTTGATTGCTGAATTTTGGTGTGGAAATGTGAATTAGAGATCCTATCGGACTTGATAGGTGTTGATATTGATGATACATCCTCTTATGAGTGAGATCTAAGTCTTTTGAGCTGGACTGGTGATTTTGGGCTTGTAGACAGTGTTTTGAGTCGAGTATGTCCTTGTGTTCCTCTTATTATTATGAATTACATATACTCACTCATATTCATATCATGGCATTGATAAAAAGATATTTTCAAGAATGATATTTTGAAATGACTTGCATACCCGATGGGAAAGTGTTCCAGGTGAATTTTATTGACTTTTGACTTGCATGCTTGATGGAAAATGATTGTGGGAGGATTCATGATTTGTATGCTGATAACGCTCAAATACACTCTTCAAGAAGAAGTGATTGTGATCGTCAGAGCAAAACACATTTATATTCTCGACGGGAGTCGGGGTCGATCCCACAGAGAATAATGTAATCGCAATTGAGGTAGTAAAGAATTAAATCAACTTATTAAAGTTCAAGGAGCAAAGTAAGTAAAATGATTAGGGGGTTTGTAGTCGAAAACACGAGCAATGTTGCAATTACAAGGTCGATCAACTCTTCCCAACGCAAATATTACTTCAAATCCATACGATCCATTACAAGTTTATCAAATACAAACATGATTAATCATAGGTCAAATGAAACAAGCCTTGGAAGTATCAATAATTTATCAATGTCTCTCGACCATCGATAAATATACCTCAAACAGTTCTCTCGAACCCAGCTAAGCGTTAACAAAGCTCTTCCAGTTATGGCAACACTAGAATTACTATTTCTAGATAATTCCTTAAATAAGGGTTAGAGCCTCAGTTAGTGCTAATCAATCTTTCCCCACCTTAATTCACTTTCTCAAGCCAAATCAAAGTAAAAAAGGCAAGTCCAAGGGTTGATCACTCCTTTTAGATTCAATTCAAGCACAAAATTAATTAGAGATTCAAAGATCCAATTCATAAACTAGAAAATATTAAATAAATTGTAAAAGCACAAGATAAGAAATTACATAAAAATATTGTTTATATCTAACACAATATCCAAATCTCAAATCAACCAACACACCAATAGATTTAGCAAGACAAACCAAGAGTTGAAGAAAGGAACTAAAGATTTTACAATAAAAGATTCCAATCTTCACTCCAATGGTGTTGGAGGATGAACTTTCTCCCCAAGCTAGCCCTAAGTTGTTCACTCTAATACTAAGGATGAATTGGTTGAAAAACAATTGTGAAAAATCTAGAATCTCCGTTCAAAATTGGCTGGAGAGTGTTTTTATGTGGATTGGGGTTTCCAATGATGTGATTTTCCAATTCTGTCCTACAGTTGCTGACTTCTTCATCGCGGTCGCGTGACCTCACCTTGCAATCGTGAGGATTTAACTTCTCCTTCAATGCAGTCGTGTGACATCACTCGCGTGGTCACGTGGCATTGATTTCCTATGCATCATGGTCGCATGCCTTGTAGCTCGCAGTCGTGATGAGCAACTTAATGCCAGTGATCAACAACTTCTTTTAGCTTTATTTGACTTATCCGTGTCAATTGCACTATTTTTCTACTTTACACTAGCAAGAGCATAAGATTAAAAGCTAAATAAGTAGGTAGAATACCAACTTATCAAACCCCCAAACTTGAACTATTGCTTGTCCTTAAGAAACTCGAAATGCCAATTCAAAATACTCACAATACAAGTGCAATGACATCACTATAAGCCAAGGAAAATCCATTTCAAGCACCAAGCATGACTTTGGTTGGTACTAATGATTAGTCAATCACATGATAACTTAATCTAAGCACTCCCCTCTAATCAAAACACAATTCAAGGGTGCAATGGGACTACAAGAACAACCAAGTGACAATAACCAATCTTCAAGAAGTGACTCACCCCACTAGCTTACCAAAACATGATCATTTGACTCATTTTCAGAATTTATCAATCTCACCAACTATCCTAATTTGCATGCCCTCACAAGAATGAAAGTTCCAAAAACACACTATGTACAAAGACAATCACAAGGGAAAAATGCACAAGCACTCACACTTATAAGGAATTTCAAGTACCAACATGTATCAAATAATAAGTTTGCCCTTATTTTCATTCGCCACTAGCTCAAAAACAATCGATCGGAGATCTCAAAGGACTTTTCTAAGCTTGTAATGTAGGCTCGGGGAAGGGTAGGATACACATTTGGATTCAAGTGACTACATACTCCTCGAACTCTATACAACTTTTTCAATTCGAAACCAAAGCCATTTTTTTATTTTCATTCAATATAAAGCACCATTTCACTTATTTCATTTGAGACCCAAATTTTTATCATTCTAATTACCTTGGAGGATTTCTTTCTTTTCTTTACTCTTTGTTTTTCTTTTCAAATCCTTCCTTCTTTTTGGCAATTCCTTTTAAGCATCGACCAATAAACTAAGATAAGCTCATTTAGCAATCCTCCAAGGTACTTTTTATCAAACCCCAAACTTAGGCTTTTAGCCTCAATTTCACACTTTTAGAGTTCAAGGAGGGACGGGTTCAAGAGAGGGATTCATTTTTAAAATGGTTCAAGGCTTGTAACGAGGTTGCTAAAGAAGATGTATTAAGCTCAAGAGGGGTGACTAATGATACAATTTAAGTGCAATGGTAGGCTTTTAAGGATAAGTAGGCTTCAACAATCACAAAGAAGGCCTAAGATCATTTTCCCAACCAACACAATTGAGACTAGCATTAAACGACTAACCGGGCAAGTGCTAGTTAACACAAGCGAGTACAAAAATTATTCAACTAAACCTCACCACACATGGCATGCGAATCATTCAAAAAGGGTCAATTTTACTTCCTAAACAAGAACAAATGGAGTCACATTCTTCAGTTCCCAATTATCACCACTAATGTGTTAAGAGTCACAAAAAGATTAAAGGAGTTGTCACAAACATCATTCTTTGCCATGCACTTTTCACAAAAAAATTTGGAAGGGTATGCGTATTTCACTTAGCATGCAAGACTAACTTCATTAGTACCAAAGAAGTCAATCGCTCCCAATATCCCAAAAGACGATGATTTTCCCTTAAGAATAACGTCACTCAGTCTATCATTGGGCCAATTTATCTATCTAAATCAATATGGCTACTCAAGATTCATCAACAAGATTCATCAACATACAAGAAACATGCGATTCATTTCCCTTATGCCCAGCATGGTGAAGCATGTGTGTTTCACATATCGACATGTGTGACGCAGTGCTCCTAGCTCTAACAAGTTCTATCTAGCCTACCGGATACTCAGACTTCCCCTGGCTCCAAAACATCCAACAAACCATTACAAAAGAAACCAAAGAAGCTACAAGTAAAGAAACTAAAGAACTAGACCATCAACTCCAAAACTCGATGAGGGCACAATAATATCAAAACAAGCCCGACAAGGGCATACTAATATCTAACATCAAAATAAACAAGCCCCGCGAGGGCACAGTAATATCCAAAATAATCCCGAAAAGGGCACAGTAAAATCCAAAGTAAAACAGGCTAGATAAAGTATGCCAGCCACCCCCAACTAACACAGTGCAATGCCCTCGCTGCATCCAAATAAGAGATAAGTTTGAGGGGGCTTACAAAAGGGTATCACTCTGAACCAGAGCTTCTAGGACCAAAAAGGACCCAATCTACCTCGTCAACATCATCTTCCACTTCAGATCCACATAGCTTCCTCAAAGTGTTCATCATCTCTGTGAGGAATTTTCTTTTCTTTCTATCATTGTCTCTCAGCTTTTTCTATCGCCTCTCTATCTTTGCCAACCTCTCCTTGATATACTACTGTTTTCCCACTACACTAGCTAGTGTAGGGAAACTAGGAGAATTAGAGGATGAAGGACCGAGTGCCGGTGTTGTGGAACTCTCTCCTAGTCCCGAAGGTAAACTCACTACAATCTGGAGAATCTGGGCATCCATGCCATAGACTTGGCTAGAGATGTGGTAGAGTTTTGGGGGCCCAATCCTAAGTGGAATAATAGCCTCAGCAGTGGTGGCTGACTCAAGTGCCTCACTGGACTTGGAGAATAGGCCAAATGATGGTGAAGCCACATCAATCTTTTTCTTCTTCAATGCTTGCCCGACTGCTCTCTTTTTCAAGGGGTGAATCATCTTTTTTGGTTTCCTATCATTTTTGCCATCCCTTTTCTGAACCTCAGCTTGGTAGCATAAGTATGTAATTAATGAGGGGAAAAACAAACTTTTGCTACCTTAAAGCACCACTTGTTGAATCTCTTGTACAATCAATTGGCCCACATTCACTGGGAGACCTTCTATCATAGCACATATAACCATCACTTTTTTAGGTGTCACATCAGATTCATTCTTTGAAGGCATGATTCGGGCATAAATGATAGAAATCCAAGTGCGAGCTTCGAGGGTGAACTCAGAAGACTCAATTCTTGTGTTCAAAGCTATCTATTGGGGGATTGTCCCTTCATGTATGTGTTGTACAAACTAATCGGTTCCCAATTCTTTGTCCCAGGATTTCATTGTCGCATTATCAACATTTGGGAGGTTATAGTATCCATTGATCAACTCTGGATCAAATCATACCAACTTTCCCCAAACCATCACAACCAAGTCATTCGCAAAGTTTGTCTCAGCGGTATTAGCATAAAACTCATAGACTATGGTAAAGTTTGCCTTGATAGGCTCGCCGGCAAAGAATAACCACCCACTTGTAACTAACTTTCCATGGAAGTTGGCCCATTTCTCTTCCAACCCTTCCAACACAATACCTCTCTCCCTCATGATAGGCTTCGTCAAATGATGATCATATAATTGGGAGCATTTGAGGAAGAATAAGGTGCCTTGGTCAAAATATTCCTCTTCAGCCACTTGGGTGGCATCATTTTGCTCAATTTCATTCGATGTTGGAGCTATTTTCAAGCTTTAAGTACCTACACGAGGAACAAAATTATCAAACATAAATATGGGCATGTAAAACAATGTGTTGGTACATAATTAGGTCAAATAAATGAGGCAAAATGACCTCGGACAGAGCTGGGCAGAGCTATTATTTTTGGGACTGTCAGAACTGGCGAAGACCAAATTATTTTTTTTTCAAAAATTCAACTCATTGCGATCGCGGGTGGGGCATCGTGATCGCGAGGTTCAAAGAAGTTTTTCCTTGTGATCACATGATTTGGCATTGAGATCGTGAGGGTCATCTCCTTGCCCATAAATTTTTTGTTCAAGCCTTTCGTCAAACAGGTGCTTTGCACTCTTTTGTTCGTCCCTTTTCACACCCTCTTGGGGTCAATTTTTATCACAAAAAACAATAAACCAATAGCCCTTAACACCCTCATTTATCCGCACCCAAGAATCACAACATAACAACCCAAATTCACACCTTTTAAGACCACAACAAACATACTCACTTTGGGCTATCAAAGCCACTAAACTTTTGCACAACTATAAGCAAATCCAAGAAGAAAGTGGAATACGGAAGACATACCTGTCGAATTGCAAAGTGGAGGCACTACAAAATTTAAATTGATGGATGCTTTTATTTTTGCCTTAGGAGAGGAAAAGTAGCCAAGTTTCAAAGCCAATTTTTGCTCTTGAAACAACTCTTTTGAACTTTTATTACCTGAAGATTGTTCGGTGCCTTGCGATTGCGTGACCTTATCATGCTATCGCGATGAATTAAAATTCCTTAACCCCATGCGATCGTGTGATAAGTCCATACGGTCGCAAAGACTTACTAGAATCATACTTCATCGCGATCGCGATGGTCAGGGCTCGCGATCGCGATGCCTTAGTAAAATATGATTTTCTAGAATTTGCATAGTGCACTATTTTTTCATGCGAATTTATGTGCGATGCGCATAATTCCATGTGAGAAATGCACCCACTTTGCACAGACCCAGATTTTTACCCAGCCTAGTGATTTCTTGTGCGATGAAATGTGCGACAGGCACTTTTCCAGGTGCGAAATGCACGTTTTTAGAGGTATTTTTGGTGCTTCTTTATACTTGGGTCCTCTTTTCATTTCTTTGGGCACCTAAAAACAAATTAAAAAGAAACATAAAGTGAAGTATAACCTAAAAAAGAATTTTTCACACGATGGGTTGCCTCCCATCAAGTGCTCAATTTAATGTCGCGGCACTATGCAAGCTATGTCACCATTTGGATCTCCACTTTGAGGATTTTAACCTTTGACTAAAATTTAAATCAAACTTTCGGTGACAACCATGGGGTGAAGGTGAGAACATGAGAAGGACATTTTCTTGGTGTCGCCTTTTGCACTTTTTTTCCTTCAAGTGAGGAAGGTCATTTTGCCTTTTTTCAACAATAAACTTAAAACTGGATAAACCCCGATCCATCCTCCTTTCCAGATCTTCCAAAAGCTTGATTACTTTGAATTTCGTCCATTCAACCAAACTTAAGGTCAAAAAGTGGTTGGAGTGAGATTTGGGCATCTCCACCTTCAAACTTGTCTCATTCATAGCATTCTCACTTTCGAATGAACTAGAGTCTTTCAAAATAAACCGTTGGACTTTGCATTGCAACTCTAGTATTATTCGTTTGATTTCGGCATCATGATTCATGTATGGAGTAGTTGGTTGCCACAACACCTTCAATTCATGAGCATCCCTTGTGTCCTCCTCTTCAATAGGGAACAACTCAAAACTACTACCCACGATCGTGCATGTTTCAACACGAGCATTCACATCGGTGTTCAAATTCCAGATAGCAATTTCAAGTAACCCCTTTTTGAATTCTCTTGGCATGCCTTTTTAACAAAATCTCGAACATTAGTAGAATTTCTTCACATTGTTCCCCATAGGCTTCAAGTTGGTGAGCTCGATTTAACACCTATTCTTGGCTCACGATCTCACCTAATTTAAGTTTTTCCTCTTATTGTGGTTCAAGCACTACCGGCACAAACTCACTCTCGGTCGATTCCATATTTTGCAAATCTTCATCATCATCCCCAAAATGAATTTGTTTGAGCTCAATATTTGAGATATGTTCATGTGTTCATCTTGGAGGGTCTTCTTCATCAATTTGGCTAAGAGGAGTGGACAAATCCTCCATGGATTGCGTGGCACAATTTCTCTCCTTTTATTCCTTAACTCTCGTGTCCACAAAGCTTTGCTTTATGGAGTTCAAACCCTCATCTAATACATCTACCACGGCCAAGATAGTGTAGAGCATGGCATGTATACCTTCCAGGTGGGTACCTTCTTTACCAACTTGATCAAGAGGAGTAGACAAATTCGTCATGGATTGTGTGGCATGAATTCTCTCCTCTTTTTCTTTAGCTCTTGCATCCATGAAGCCTTGCTTTATGGATTTCACACCCTCCTCTAGGCTATGTTGCGTGGCCAAGAGAGTTTGGAGCATGTCATATATACCTTCGGGGTAGGTACCTTCTTCACCAACTTGAGTAAGAGGAGTGGATAAATCTGCCATGGATTGTGTGGCACTATTTCTCTCCTCCTCCTTCTTAGCTCTAGAATCCAAGAAGTCTTGCTTTATGGAGTTTAAGGCCTCTTCTATGCTATCTTCCTTGTCCAAGAGAGATTTTAGCTTGGCACATATACACTCTTTGCTTGCTAAGTTATGGTTCCTATTAAGATCACAAGAACCACCAGCAACATTGTTAGCATAAGAGGGGATGGGGAGGATGGTCATTAGAGAAATCGCCCCAATGTCCATAACGACCACCACACAAATAGCAATCACACCCATTATAGGAGCAAGAAGGTAAATACCTCCCTCTCCTAGGGCCAATCTTACACTTTCACCAAAGGTGGGGTCCTCCACAATAACAACAAGGATCATTATGATAAGGGTTGCAATCACCAACACTTCTAATATTTTGAGATGCCATAGAACCAATTAATAAAAATAAAACTAAACAAAATAAAAACAAATATTCACAAATTTGAATTAGAGTAAGTAAACTCAAATTCTAAACTAATTCAACATGCCAAATTGTTCCATGGAAATGACGCCATTTTTTATAACGCTCAAATACACTCTCCAAGAGGAGGTGATTGTGATTGTCAGAGCAAAACACATTTATATTCCCGACGAGAGTCGGGGTCGATCCTACAGAGAACAATGTAATTGCGATTGAGGTAGTAAATAATTAAAGCAACTTATTCAAGTTCAAGGAGCAAAGTAAGTAAAATGATTGGGGGGTTTTTAGTCAAAAACATGAGTGATATTGCAATTGTGAGGTCGACCAACTCTTCCCAACGCAAGGATCACAAGAGAGATTTAGGAACGGGTAATAATTTAAATCCATACTGTCCATTACAAGTTTACCATATACAAACTAGATTAATCATAGGTCAAGTGAAATAAGCCTTGGAAGTATTGATAATTTACCAATGTCTCTCGACCATTGACAAATATACCTCAACCAGTTCTCTCAAACCCAACTAACCATTAACAAAGCTCTTCCAATTATGGCAACACTAGAATTACTATTTCTAGCTAATTCCTTAAATGATGGTTAGAGCCTCAAGTTAGTGCTAATCAATCTTTTCCCACTTTAATTCACTTTCTTAAGCCGAATCAAAGTAAAAGGGGCAAGTCCAAGGGTTGATCACTCCCTTTAGATTCAATTCAAGCACAAGATTAATTAGAGAGACCTAATTCATAAACTAGAAAATATTTAATAAATTGTAAAAGCACAAGATAAGAAATTACACCCAAATATTATTTATATCTAATACAATATCCAAATCTCAAATCAACCAACACACCAATAGATTTAGCAAGACAAAGCAAGAGTTGAAGAAAGGAACTAAAGATTTTACAATAAAAGCTTCCAATCTTCACTCCAATGGTGTTGGAGGATGAACTTTCTCCCCAAGCTAGCCCTAAGTTGTTCACTCTAAGACTAAGGATGAATTAGTTGAAGAACAATTGTGAAAAATCTAGAATCTCCGCTCAAAAACAGCTGGAGAGTGTTTTTATATGGATTGGGGTTTTCAAAGATGTGATTTTCCAATTCTGTCCTATAGCTGCCAGCTTTTTCATCGTGGTCACATGACCTCACCTCGCGATCGTGAGGCTTTAACTTCTCCTTCAATGTGGTCGCGTGACTTTACTCTTGTGGTCCCGTGGCATTGGTTTCCTGTGCATCGCGGTCACGTTCCTTGTAGCTCGCGGTCGCGATAACCAACTTGATGCCACTGATTAATAACTCCTTTTAGCTTTATTTGACTTATTTTCACCCGAATCTTTCTCGAACACTTTTAAGACACAAAAACCTGTAAAATAGAAGTAATTCGTGTCAATTGTATTATTTTTCCACTTTATACTAGCAAGAGCATAAGATTAAAAGCTAAATAAGTAGGTGGAATACCAACTTATTACATGCCCAATGGAAAACTATTTTAGGTGGGTATATAGACCTCGCAAGTCCTCCATGGGTCCCAGCAAGCTATCCAGGGTAGCGGGTGTATACTATAGTATACATTGCATGATATTGCATTCATCTCATTATCGATATGGATCATTTTCATTGTTGTTGTATATTATGATTAGTGATTTGTTGTTATTGATCTCGAATGAGAATTTATGGACTTGAATATTGTTAAATTGCTTTATTATTGTTAGTATTTGCTAGCCTAGGTGTGGCCTTCCTGTTTGCATGTGTTTGAGGTTTTAGTCGAGAGTAGTATCTTAAGTGATGCTCGTCATCACTTTGAATTAGGGTCGGTCAACGATGATGATGAGTACATGTGGTTAGTGTTCACGCTTGTTTATTTCTGCACTTTATGTGCAGGTGTGGATCCTATTATCCCTGGACGCTGAGTTCAAGTTCATGTTCGGGTGTTCCTTGAGATTAAGAGGTAGTGGATGATCTACTCTAGTGCCTACCAAATTTCTTCAGTTCCTTTTTGGTTATCTTATGTTGTTTTTGAGATACTATAGGCTCTTGGTGTATTCTTCTTGTATTACTCTTAAAGAATTGTACCTTGTGACTACCAGACCTTGGGTTGTTGTTGATTTTCATATTCTCCTTTACCGTTGTTTTATGAGACTATTTTCAGATTTATCATTATGTCTATTTCTGTCCATTTCCCATGTATGTGTGGATTTGGCTTACCTATCGCGGGGAGTGTAATAAGTGTCATCACAATCGAGTTTTGGATTGTGACAGGGGGAGAATAGGGCTGAGGGGGTGGAGGAGGGGGAGGGGGAATCAGGTGCAGAGCCAGCTTGAGGTGGGAGGAACCCCCCTTTGGCAAAAAAATATACTATTTATATATGGTTAAAATTAATTTGTATGTATATATAATAGATGTTGAACCCCCTTCAGCTAGTTCGTGTGTTTACTTCTCATATTTTAAATCCCCTTAATGAAAATTCTGGCTCCACTACCGGGGGAAGAGAGTGGAAGGTTTATGTAATAGAAAAACTTGTGGGCTTTCAAAATATGTGTCATTGTCACTATTAAAAAAGTGTCCCTTTTATCTAATCTTTAAGATTTGAGTCCTTAAAACTTAAATAAAAGTTTTAAAAGTCCTTAATAATTTCGTTCCCCTAAATTTAAATTATAAAACTCGAGAGATGGAATTAAAAAGGACTTTTGAGAGTAAAAATAAAGAAAATAGGACATCAATTTTATTTTTTAAGTATGTGTTAGAAGGGACACTTTTTTAATTAGTGATAATTACACATTTAAAAATTCACAAATTTCTTTATTTACACAAACCTCCCACTCCTCTTCCCCTTCCCCCTCTCCACCCCTCAGTCCATCATCCTCCACCCCCTCAGCCCCATTCTCTTCCCACCCCACCATCTCAGCCCCATTCTCTTCCCACCCCACCACCTCCCCTCATCCATGTCATCATCACCTCCAAACAACCACCAGATGTTTAAACATCCTTCTAAATAACTACCAAATATTTTCATATTTCTCCAAATCATTAGTTGATATTTAAAAAATTCTCGTTGTTTTAACTAAACAATCATAAGATGTTTAACACACCTCTTCAAATGTTTAAATATCTTGTGATTGATTAAACGTTTAAACAACTCTCGATTGTTTAAATAACATCTCTTGATTGCGTAAACAACTTTCGATTGTTTAAGCAATACCTCTCAATTGCATAAATAACTCTCAACTTTTTTTGATGAACTGCAATATTCCTCCAATATTTAAACCTTTTTTCACCAAATATTCTCCATAAATTTTCACAATCAAATCAAAATGAAGAAGAAGAAGAAGAAGAAGAAGAAGAAGAAGAAAATGTTGACAACACACACAAAAAAAAAGATAAAAATTCTAGATGAAGAGAAAGAAGGAGAAAAAATGCAGAAAAAAAGAAGAAAAAATGACAAAGAACATAAGTAAGAAGAAGATGAAGAAGATGAAGAAGAGGAGAAGGAAAAAGAATGGAAGAAAGAAGCAAATGAAAAATAAGGGAGGGAATAAAAAATTTGAAATTTGAAATATGAAAGAGAGAATTTTTTTGAATATTTTAATATTTGTTCATAATATTTTAAGAATTATAATTAAGCCCCCAACTTATTTAATTAAATTTAATTAGGTCAAAATCTCTTATTCTTTATTCAACTCCTAAAAGTCTCTTTTAGCCATCATTACACCTTCTTTCAATATAATACTAATAAAATAAAATAAAAAGGCAAAAGAAGAATAAGTATCTCCAATCAGGGGGCGAAGCTACAGTGTATTACGAGAGTTTGGACGAATCTAGTAACTTTTGTGTATATCATGTATTTGTATAGAAAATCCAATATATATATATATGTGTGTGTGTGTGTGTGTAATTAACCTGCGAACCCACATACAAAGTTGGTCTGACGGTCCAATGGTAAAGAGGATGGGGCTAAGGTTTTCCATATTTGAGGTTGTGTATTCGAACTCTTCTGTCAACGCATATCCTTTTTCGCTAGCAAAAATATTGTGTATCCTTTTTCTCTAGAGAAATATTTAGCAGATTTCTTCAAAAAAACTGCTATATATGCAAAAAAAAAAAAAGAACGTTCTTCCTTTTGTTATATATTTACATTTTTAAAAAAACTTTATTTTTTTGAAAAATAAAATATAAGATTAACAATTAAAAAATATATACATTCCACTCTAAAAGAAAAGAATTTTTTTTTTTACAAACATCAAATCAAAAATCAAATTTCTATAAAAGACCTAAAATCTATATGGTCTTCTTCTTTTTCTTCTGCAAAAGCTACAAAATCCTTTGCTCACTCGCCACCCTTTCCTCTGCCGGAGTTCAAACCTCGTGATTGGTATGTCCAAGAAACTCTTCCAGTCTTCCTCCCTTTCTATAATTTAATTTTCAATTTATTTGCTTATAATGCGTAATATATATTCAAAAATTAATTTTTAATCGTTGATTCTAGGGCTGTACCATATTATTTTTTAATATTTATTAATTTGTGTTATTTTGCTTCTCAAAATTTCAAATCAGAACTCACGACAAGCATGTGGTCCCTTTCATATTTTTATAGTGTAATATTTTTTTCATAGTTTGCAATCTTTATATGAGTTGACAATGGAAAAATAGGCACAAACAGTGAAAATGACTTCTTTTTTTAATAAAGTTTATTAAAAATAATTTGTGAAGTAGAATTGGTGATGACTTTTTGAATAATTATTTAGTTTATTATATAAAGGATGAAGTATTTGAAAGTGTATCTAATGATGCAATCATTGATCATTTTCAAAACATAACAAGTCATCGAGTACAGTTGTAATGATAATATTTATATTAATGTAGTGTTTAAATGATTTGTTGCTTTTTAAATGTATTAAATATCGATATTCATTCTATAGTTTGGAAATTATTATATATTAGTGGTCGTTGTCTTGTCTTAAATTTTAAAATCTCCCAAACTTCAAATCCTGACTTTGCCTCTGTCCCCAACTTACATTATTTTTATTTTTTAATAGCTAAATATTAATAAAAAATCAAATTCAAAATTGATTAATGCACCAAAAAGGGATCCAAATTCAAAGTACATCACAAAATAAAAATAAAAATTCTAAAACTAATCAAATCCATTAATCGTTTCTTCGCCCATCTATAAAAGTCTCAAAATGCTCAACATACTCAAAATAATTTTAAATCCTACAAAACTTTAAACATAAATCACATTATTTCAAAAATTAGAGAAAAAGCATTGGCCTATAACATAAGAAAGAAAGAAAAAGGATTAAGGAAAAGGGAGATATGAAGAAGATGAAAGAGAAGAGGTGGAGAAAGTCGGAGAAGATGAGAAAGTAGTGTTTTGAGAAATTGAGAAAAGTATGAGATGAGAAAGAAGGGAATGGGGATTTAGGGTATAATACACAAGATAGGAGAGACATAAAAAAAGTGAAATCAAGGTCTTAAAAAGAAGCAAAAATATTAAAACAGAGCCATGTAAGTAATAAAAGAAAAATTGGGTCAAATTTAATAAACTAAAAGGCCAAGAGACATTGGACAATAATTATTCTAGCCTCATCTGTGATAGAAATCTTATTCCAATAATCTATTGTCAGTTGACCGTTTAATTGAAGAGCTACCTTTTTATATACATGTGAAGTCAGGCATAAGTTACGCAGTAAAAATTTTACTTACACCAGAGGTTAAATCACATTATATTATTTTATCAAATATTAAATGTCATTCAAGAAAGTGATTTAATGATAACACTGCTGGTAAAATACATGTTATGTATTCATTAGACTGTTGTAAATGCTTGACTATATAAATTTCTTTTGTTCTCATCTAAGTAGTAAACAAACTAAAACTTTTGTAAATCGGGATGATTCGGAAGGACTCAGCCTATAGAGATAAAGGAAAATCACACTAAAGATAGGCGATAGTAGAGTGACAAACGGGTGGATTTAGACGTGTTAAAAATAGATTAAATAATAATAAGTAATTAGTCAATTCGCTCACATTTTATGTGGATAAAATATGAATTGGGTGATTAATGGATAGATTGAATATGAGTTTACTCATATTTCACACACATTGATTGGAGAATTGAAAAATAAATTTATATGTTTTAAGTTTCTAATATAATTTTTTTCTACCCACCCCCACCACCTAATTTTATTTTATTTTAATTTTCTTCTAACTCCACCCCCATCCTCATCCCCAGTTTTTTTTTGTTTTTTTTTAAAAAAAAGAATTGAAAATTTGTTTGTACCTCACTCTCACTCCCAATTTTTTAATGATTTTTAAGAAGAAAAATTTTAAAAAATCTGCCATGCCCCACCCTAAACCCGCACCTCAACCCCACTCTCTCTCTATTTCTTAAAAAAAAATTATACCCCCAACCCCCCCCCCCTATCCCCTAATTGTTTTTATTTGAAATCTTTATTTTTTTAGCACAATTAGAAATTTTGAGTAAAAGTAAACGATCTATTATGGGTCTATATGGATATTCATATTTTGTTCAATTTGTTTATATTTTTATGGGCTTTCAAAATAGATTGAAGCTCATATGTACCCAATTAAAATAGGAAAGAGTACACTAAATAGATCAAACATTAAAATATTTACAACCAAATGTCCCTTTCCATACTAATTTTGAAAATGCGCAGGCGCCTAAGAGTACTTACCCGAGATGCCCCTTTGCTTTGCACGGTACTAGAGCTCCTTTGGTACTTTTTTTTGTCCTTTTATTTAAGTTTTTGTCTTTTCATTTATTGTCTTTGTACTTTAATTTTTATTTTTGTCCTATCATTAATTACTTTTGTCTTTTTCTTATTTCTTATTTTTATTTTTACTTTTGTCTTTTTTATTTATTATTTTTATCTTTTATCTCATTTTATCCTTTATTATTGATATCATTTGGTACATTTTTATTATTTATTTTCTTACTTGTTTTATCATAAAATATAAAGATAAAAATGTAACTAATTTTTAGATTAATAAAAATAAAATGATTAAATAAATAGACTTCAATTAGAAAAATACTAAAGTCTACTAGATTTTTTATTAAAATTTAAATTAATAAAAAATATATTTTTATAGTTTATTTTGATTTTGCAAATGAAAACAAAATATATCGCATGTATCAATTTGTTTGTCATGTTTTAACTTGGCATACAGTTTAAGAAAGTAAAGAAGACTTTGAAATTTTGTAGTCTATTAAAGGACTGAAACTACTTCAATGATACCATGTTAATATACAGATATACTATGATGATATCATTGAGGCCTAAAGTGAACGTTAATGATATCATGATAGTATATGAATATACCGTGATGGTATCATGAAGGATTAAAGTAGTCCTCCGCAATACCATGTCAGTATATAGATATACTGTGATAGTCACTAAATAGTGTCTGATGTGACATAGAAGTACGTCACTTTCGACGCTTAATACTTAGGATTGTCGCAAGTTATTTAGTATTTTATTGGTAGATTTGATATTTTTTGTTAAGTGTGCAGAAAAATAGATCCTAGAGCAAAATACTGGAAATTGAGCTAAAAAAGGAAGGCTACAGAGATGACGGATTACTTGACGGTCCGTGGTTCTGGACCACGGACCCGTCCTGTTGACTCGTTGTCACGACCCGATTTCTCAGGTCATGATGGCACCTACAACCCCCAGTAGGCGAACCAATTCTCGTAGCCCAGAACGGTTAGTAATGGGCTACTACCTAACCACAACGCACAATAAGCAGAAATAAGCGAAAGCAGAATGTAAAGGTAGACAAAGCGGAAGCAAAACCCGAATATATACATAAAGAAAACTACACCAATCCCAAAACTTGGTATCGATAGTACAGAAGCTTCTAATAGAATACCAGTGCTAGAAGTAACAGAATACAATATAAATCTATCTCTAGAAGTACAAGGAGCAACAGTGCCAAAAGATGAGATGTGGTCAAACCCCAGTCGTCGGGAGCTCACCCTAGTCTCGAATATCTCAAAAGTTGCACGAGTCTCCAACGCGATCAACGATGAAAGCTCACACTAATGTCTGCATCAAAAGGATGCAGAATTATAGTATGAGCACCAAGACAACGGGTACTCAGTAGGCATCACCGGCTGACTGAATGCATATAAGATATAAAAACAGTAATATAGCAGATAGCAAGAAAGTGGTCACAGAGAACAATAGAGGAGCACAAGGAACTAGCACAGAGAACAAACAACCAAGAGCTATAAACAAACAATGCTAGCACAGAAAACAGATATACACAGAACACAGGTGTAAGAAAGAGGGACACACCTAGGATCCTTGCAACAATAAAATAAATAAAGAGAGAGAGAATCAGGAACATGGTGGTATACTGGTAACCTCAAGTAAGAAGGAAAAGATGGAAAGCAACCCAACATAATCAACTAAAAGACATAAAAATAACGAAAACATACTAAAAACACCAACTCTCAAGATAAGCATGAACCGAGATCCATCTCACAATTTGCAACCTAGGATGAATAACTAAACCACAAGAACCAAGAGTTCTACTCAGAATCAAGATAAGGAACAACGTCTGATAAATTACAACCACTCAGGAGGACACACGATGGAGCCTCAAAGATATAGGACTCATTATCCCCTCAATACTCAAGCCCAAAACTCGGAGCCTCAACAGGCTAAAACTTACCAAACTCACAAGAACCAAGGACCATAACTAGCTCTATGAAATGACAAGAGTAATATAATCTACCTACAGTCCCAACGGTCACCCATACAAACGAGGAACGCAATCAAGAGAATACAAACCCTCCAGCCGCCCATACAACCGGAGCGTACACTGAACACACAGCAAACAAGAGTGGAATCTGAGTGAAATATGCATGATGATGATGAATCTGATGTAATAGTGCCCGTATGTTACCCCCTCCGACACCTATAAAGCCCAATAGAGGCGAGATCCATGGAAGGCTCTTTCCTTTGTACCTCTCATATGCTGTACACCCTCCTCCTGGCATGCTGCGTAGGCCCGTAGCTTGTGGCCCAGGAATGACAGGGGTCCATAGAGATCTACCCCTCAACCACATACAAAACTGTGCAATCTCAAGTATAGCTCAAAACTCAGAATCTAGTAGTACATGCCCAGCTTTGACCCGGGTCTAAATTAGTAGTAGTAATCTCAAAAAACCGTCACAGGGTGCCCGAAGTGTATTCGGGTCTAAATCAGTAATTAAGTCACAATAACCCTTATAAAGGGTGCCCAGAGCATAGCCGGGTCTAAATCGGTAGTAAAACAACTCTAGCGCCCGGCCTCGCCGAGTCTAGTATAAGTATAAAAATTGGGGATCAAGTCGTCATAATATCCTCTTTTCTTTAAGAGGTTTCATAAAAGGCAGCTTCAAAACCCATTCAAAGTCATAATACCGAAAATGAGCCCCTGGGGCCATGCAAAGTTTAGAAAATCAATTATAGTAGACCCGAAGCCGAACCAGTAGTAAAACATGCAGGGAAAAACTTTTTCATGTATGATATACTCGCACACAAATATAAGTTAGCCCAACGGCTTACAAACATTTCCTATCGGCCCTGCACAGGCTCAACACCTCTACAACAGTCATAACCAGCCTAGAAGGATATTTCTATGTCCGGGACTCGCGGACATTTCCAAATAACCCACCATCTATGTTCCAGAGTCAAAACAAGGCCACACAGGACCACAAGGGTAATATATATAATACTACATGAATACTACAACCAATGTATGAAATGAATGGACAGAAAATACGGAAAGGTCTGGGGTACCAACCTATAACAACCCACCCAAGGATGCTAATTAATGCAGTTATAGCCTATATACGCAGAGTCTAGGTAGGGAAAGCCATAACCTACATGTTGTCCGACAAATAGTTGCGAGGACGGCATCGTCCAAGCTCGAACTACTCTGAGAAGCTCCAAATCATGAAACCTCTATAAATAAAATAATCTATATGTTAACACGAGACTAATGATACCCATGGGCCCCGCAACCCAAAGTTGAAAATGAATAACTACAAAATGATCACAATGATCATGGGAGTACATGCTCAGAAAATTGAAGGATTTGGGGATTAAAATTGGGCTAAAATAGCCCACCCATTTCAAGAAATCAAAGAGGGAATTTAAGAGAAAGAAAAGTTGAAATTTAACAGAAAGCTTACCGGATTAATGACGGAAAAGAGCTCAGGAAGCTATGGTCAGTTTACCCCAAACAGTTAATGGCTAGAAGTGAAGAAATTAGTGTTTGGGAGCTTTTAACAATGGTGGAACGGAGTTGGAAATGAGGAAATAGATAAGAAGGTCTAATTTATAACATTGCCAGCAGATACCGCAATTGCGGTACTTTTATCGCAATTGCGGAGGAACGGATGAATAGTGACCTCCGCAAATGCAGAGAAATCACCGCAAATGTGGAACTTAGCAATTTTGGCCAAAATATTGCAAATATAGCATTTCACCATAATTGCGGTAGCCGCAAATATGGTCAAATTCTGCAATTGCGGACCCACCAGACACAACAAAAATTAGCAACAACCAAAACTTCTATGGGGCATTTCGGGCACAATCAAAACCCGATACTCAAAAACCAATAGTGCTTTTAGAGTGGAAACGATATTCTGGACTCAATGGAATCAATAAAACTTCTATACGAGGTCATCTTGGAGGAATGTTGACCCAAGTCAACACTAACCAACGCCAACCAAACACCCAAAATAAGCCCAGATCACTCGGGACCCTAACCAACCAACTACCTAACACAAACTTGGCATTCTGGAGCTAACAGCGTGGATGGAATTTCCATCTGAGGTCATCTTCTCCAAATGTTGACCAAAGTCAACCAAACAAGCCCAACTGGCCTGAAAATGTAGAACGGGAGAGAATTCCAAGCTGAAAAGCTCTCGGATCCCGACCAAAGGTAGCACTAGACCAAAGTCTACGCTCCAAAGCTAACAGAACTGTCAGAATTCAATTCCGAGCACGTTCACTAAGAATGTTGACCGAAGTCAATGATTGCAAAGGCTTAAGCTCTAAAACAAGAAACAACCAAAAAGACCAAACAGACAGCCCGAGCACCAGATTACCGGTCCTAGCAAGCCATAAATGACTTGGGGCCGCTACAGGCAAGCTCTAATGATACAAGAAAGGCAAACACGCATAAATGACCGGAAGGGTTATTACATCATCCACTACTAAAAAGACTTTTGTCCTCGAAAGTCAGGAAGAAGAAAAGACTAGAGATTTAAGAACAGCGGATATGAAGCCCGCACTACTCTCTCAGACAACCCGGGTAGCCTCCTCGACCAGGCAGCACCCAACATAATGAAACCATAAAAGTCAACCAAGCCTACACTTCATACTAGCCAAGCTAGATTCCAAACTCAAACTCCAAAACACCAAGGGTCTGCCAACCCAAACTGAGCCTCTAGAATCTCAACTGGTAGGCACCGACACAACACCAAAACTAGAGAAGAAAGGTGACCAACACACAGAACACGAATCTTCGAAACCACAACCAAGTTTATCAGAAAAGCCAACAACCAAAACTCTAACTCATGAACCCACTGATCCGTAAAAACCCTATTATTCTGAACTGAATCCTCTTTCACCATGAACAAGAAGCTTCGTACAAGTCGAACACTTAAACCACCCTTGAAGCATCAACTGACACACCGGAGATCCATAGTTCCTGCTTATATTCTATCACGAACGAAGTCACCCTTTTTGCTCAAACTCCTTTTAAGCCAAGCTATAGTCTACTAGCCTTTGCCATCCAAGATAACAACTCGTAGCATATCATCGAAAACTGGAGTTACCTGTCCTGACTGACCATCAACCAACGGTTGAACACTTTTGCTAACATCAAACTCGATAACTGAACCAAACTAAACCAACCATCTGAACCCGACTGAAGTTTGTACACCAAAGTTAGGAAAGGCATATATGAATATCTTGTGTTGACAGAGAAACTTCCAAACTGTAGCATGAACCCAACTTTTCTACACCGTGTCAAGTCTGAATCAACTGGAAGCGAATGAACCAGGGCAATCTTCCCAAATAGACCCAACCTAAAACCAAAACCCTGCGAGGAGTGTGGAAAGCCTACCACGAAGTCTGTAACCATCACTAGGCTCTAAACTCTAAGAAGTACCTGTTGCTACTCTGAATACTCGAACACCATTTGGACTTGAGATCGCCTTACTAATTCTCACCTCAGGAAGAAGTCCACCATTCCACAAATATCAAGTCAAAACACCCCGTAGGCAAAGGAAAAGGTGCATGGGTGCATGGTCGCCAGCTAGCTATAGAATTTTTTTTGTATACACCTTTAACTCATCCCTTTGGCTCGAATCAACTGCTATACTGTATCGGCACACAAAACCACCAACTCTGAAGCATACAACACACTAAACTTCTAGTCCATACTGGCCAAGTCTAACCAATACTGGAACCTCATATAAAATACAACCCCTGAAGACCCAACTAAACAAGCATTTCAAACTCTCAGCAATGAAGGCGATGATCAATCTCAAAGTATCATTAAAACTTAAAATAGCCCCGCTAGCCTCAACCCGCACAACCTGATCACATATAGCATACACCACTGCTGAATCTCGAACTCACACCGCTGAGTCTGTCCAACCATAGTAGAAGGAACCTTGTACTATCTAGGACACCACTGATATTATATCCAGCCTAACTCAAAGGTTAGCCAAGGACTAGGTGTCCAAGGCCAACTATTACCCCATAACAAAAAAATGGGTAAGCTAAGTTGTCCGAACTCAATGCCTTCCAACCCCATAAGTTGCAACCAAAAGAACCAACCATGAACCATCCGAGGTAGTTTGCTAGCCCACGATTCTGAAACCCAACTTTAAAATTGCCAACCAAAGCCTTTGTCGAACCCGTATGCTGCCAATGAACCCTTAGGAACCGAAGCCAACTAGGCTTTGAATAACAAGTCATCCAATCCATAGATGCTACTGAACCCCAAACTGCTCGAAGGAGAAGCCACTGCAATCTATATACAGCCAAATAAAATCACTAACACACGATCCTAAAGCAAACCTTCATCGTCACCTCAGTCAACAACTAAAACACACAATCACAAACAAAGAGTCATCTCCCTTCTTCTTCGACTAAACAAAACCCTTTCTTAACATATAGTGAACCCTACAAACTCCTTCTCAAATCAAATCTGGAGCTGTTTCCTTAGCTCCCATACTTACAGTGTCAAACTTAACAAGGCAGGAGAAGAATGGGCCATATGCCCAACTCACCCGGAATGCTACGAATACATCTCAACCACAAGGCCACGCCAACACTCAGTCGAAAATGCTAAAGCCAAAACTCAATCACAACGCCATAATCAAAGGCTCAACCAAAGAACTACGACCGAAATTCATTCCAACTGGCACCGGGGAAACAATAAGACAACCCAACTGGACAAGAAACTGAAGGAGACTATGGGAACAACCCACATACCTTCCAACCTCCTAAACCAACCAAATAAAGAGGGTCGATGCTAATCACCCAAAAAACAAAACCAAACCATGCTCTCTAGCATAACCAACACCTCTCATCTCAAGACAGAAGCTCGACTTCAGTACAACTATTGGTAACACCAAACCAAAATAAGAACCTCTAGCCAGGCTAGATAATATCCTAGGCAATCAACCATCTAGGACTGCTCAAAAGGAAAGACTCAGCACAAGTCTAGAGCCACAACAAAATAGAAAACAAACCCAACCAGAAACAGACTAACAAGAACTACCCACAAACTACAACTCTGGGTAAAACACCTCACAAGGATAACTCACCCCCATCCACTACTAAGGAATAAACTACCACAAAAACAATGCACAAACACTACAACTCAGGTAGCCAAACAACTAAACAAGTAGCAGGTAGGCATATAAGCAAATAAATGATAGAAGGAAAGGAATCGCAACGCGCATAGTAATATCACAAGTCGAAGGTAACATGAGCCTTACCTGGAGCAACGATATCAGGAACCTCTATCTCGGGCCAACCAAGAGAGGCATCGAACTAACGAGGTCTAACTCTGGACTGAGTAGTCAAAGCTGAAAGCTCTGCCATCCCTCACCGGGGACAAGCTCTATAAAGGTGACCAACTTCCCCACAATCATAACAACCGGGCTGACCAGGATACAGAATTGTAGGGAAATTCCTAGCATAGTGCCCATACTCACCACATCAAAAATAGCCTCTACCAGAGGAAGTCCGATGAGAAGATCTCACTGAACCTGACTAGCCACCATGGCCTACACACTCTGAAGGCAAACCCTAAAGGATATGATCCAAAACCTGTCTACTCTACTCAACCTGCCCTAAAAAACCACTCTCTAGAACCTGTGGAGCAACTGAACCCGGCCTTCTAGATAAGAAGCAATGGAACTGATCCCTAGCAGATAATCCTCTACCTCGAGTCTGAGAACCTCGAAAACTGCCCTAACAATGACGCTTCTTACTACTGCCCCCATATGCCTCACGACATAAACCCTCAATAGCCCAAGCATGATCCACTACCTGAAGAAAGATAGTCCCAACTGTAACCAAGTGCTCGGTAGCTAAACGGAGTAGTCAAATCAAACCCCCAACAAAAACTCTGAAGGTATAGCTATAGAAAAGACAATTCTAGACCCAATAACATCAAGATCTTGGAGATCTTAATTAATGGCCACTGGAATGAAGATCTAGTGAGACAGATTGCGCCTCTTCAATTAATCCCCATGATTCTCAACACTCATTTGCAATTACAGGAAGGGGTTCCAGATCAACCTTTTTGGAAACCTAATGCTAATGGACTGGTTACTTGTTCTTCGGCATGAGAGATAGTGATTTAAAAGAAAAATAAGACTATGACCAATATGCTCACTTGGCACAAGCATATTCTGTTTAAAGTCTCGTTTCTCTTGTGGAGAGCTCTTAGAGCCAAGCTACCAACAAACTAGAAAATTACATCTTTTGGATATGAACCTGTTGATTGCTCATGTTGCTATAGACCTGGTCCCGACACTATCGAGCACATTTTTGTAGATGGTCATTTTGCTAGGCATATCTGGAAAGGTTTCTTGGATTCTTTGGGTATTTATTTTGCTCATACTCCGTTAAGGAACCTTCTTATGAGGTGGTGGAAATCCAAACATAACAATAAATTCACAAGTGTTCTTCATGCTATTCCAATCTTTATTTGTTGGAATCTATGGAAGAATAGATGTGCAAGTAAGTAAGGAGGGAAGCAATCCAATCCGGCTAGAGTTAAGTTCTCCATTATTAAAGACATCACCAACCTACTCAATGTTGCCTTCCCTTATATTAAATGGCCTGCTCACTGGGCAGATTTGGTTTTACTAGTGGAAAATTATAAACATGATACTAGGGTGGTTAGAGTCTGTTGGAATAAACCCCCGCCTACTATGATCAAACTTAATACGGATGGGAGTGCTATTGATAATCCGGGCAGCATTGGAGTTGGTGGCATAGTTAGAGATCACCAAGGCAATATTATTTTTTCATTTGCTACACCACTGGGAATTGGTACCAACAACCAAGCGGAGATCCAAACGGTTATCTACGGTCTCACTTGGAGCATTCAACATGGTTATAGCAATGTAAACCTTGAGGTTGACTCAGAGTTGCTCACTAAATGGCTCAATCATACTAGTAAACCTCCATGGAATATCCAAGAGTATCTGGAAACTCTTCTAAACTTAACCAACATGCTTGAGAATTTTCAATGCAACCATACCTACAGGGAAGCAAATTATGTGGTGGACAAGCTTTCGAAACATAGTCATCAGTTGGACACTCCGCAATATTTCTACACTCATGATCACTTACCGGAGGAAGCAAGGGGTTACGTCAAACTTGACAAGCTCGGAATACCAAACTTTAGAAGGAGGAAGTTGAAAAGGATAAAGCAACCACCTTGAGCTTCTTTATTATTTACTATTCGTACAGGTGATCACTTGTATTCTTTTGGTGTTACTAAATTTTCTTCGGATAGGCTATTTCTTTTTAGTTATAGATTTTTTGAAGAAAGTCTTAGTTTATTTCGATTTTCTTCTTACTTTGTAAGGGGAGAGTCTCCCTTATTTATTGCTTTCCTAGATACTTTGTATTGAGAGGATTCCTCTCACAGGTGCATAGTTTCTAGGTTTTCTTTCTAGTATCGGGGATGAGTTGGCCGACGTATGAACCACCATAGGATTGGAGGTAAGGTTTATGTCCCCCTCTTTGTATTTTCTTCTTTGTTTTATTTATGTTAAGTCCTGGGGGTGTTGCTCAGCCCCTGACCCACCCAAGGATCATTAGAAAAAAGGTATAGCCCTATCAGTACACCTAACCATGTCATGAAATCTCTCCTCATACTCTAATACCGACAGACAACCCTGCTGAAGAGCTGATAGCTCAACCATAGCTGAAGCACTGCTCGTAGAACCGGGTACTGAAACACCCACCGGAGGACTCAGAGTCCTAGCCATGGTGTCCTACAGAACTGAGGTAGCTGTGAATCCAATCGAAGGTTGGGATGACCCCACACCCCCTATCTGGTGTGGTAAACTCTCACTCTGAAGTCCTGGCATAGACGGAAGTACCAAAGTAACAGGAACAGGAGCCCCAACATCACCCACTATCGAACTCGTCTTAGGCATCTGAGAAGGAATGAAACAACCAAAGTTTTTAGAAGTTAAAAAGCCAGGAACGTATGATAAGGAGCCAAGAAAATGAAACTTTTTTTAACACTGCCCTGTAGCCTCCCGCAGATAAGATACGAACGTCATCGTACCGATCTATGAGACTATACTTAGACACTTGCTTCTGTACCACGACACCAATGAACCTAGAGCTCTGATACCAAGTTGTCATGACCCGATTTCTCAGGCCATGATGGCACCTACAACCCTTCAGTAGGTGAACCAATCCCCGTAGCCCGGAATGGTTAGTAATGGGCTACTACCTAACCAAAATGCACAATAAGCAGAAATAAGTGGAAGCAAAATGTAAAGGTAGACAAAACAGAAGCAAAACCCGAATATATACGTAAAGAGAACTAAACCAACCCCAAGACTTGGTATCGATAGTAAAAAATCTTCTAATAGAACACCAGTGATAGAAGTAAAAGAATAAATCACAACCGCTCAGGAGGACACATGACAGAGCCTCAAAGATATAGGACTCACTATCCCCTCAATACTCAAGCCCAAAACTCGGAGCCTCAACATGCTAAAACTTACCAATCTCACAATAACCAAGGACCATAACTAGCTCTATGAAACGACAAGAGTAATATAATCTACCTACAGTCCCAACGGCCGCCCATACAACCGAGAAACACAATCAAGTGAAAACAAACCCTCCAACCGCCCATACAACCGGAGCGTACACTGAACACAAAACAAATAAGGGTGGAATCCAAGTGAAATATGCATGATGATGATGAATCTGATGTAATAGTGCATGTATGTTACCCCCTCTGGCACCTATAAGGCCCAATAGAGGCAGAATCCATGAAAGGATTTTTCCCATGTACCTCTCCTACGCCGTACACCCCCCCTCCTGGAACGCTGCATTAGCTCGTAGCCTATGGCCCAGGAATGACAAGGGTCCATGGAGGTCTACCCCTCAACCACATACAAACCCGTGCAATCTCAGGTTTAGCTCAAAACTTGGAATCTCATAGTACATTCTCGGCTTTGACTGGGGTCTAAATCAGTAGTACTAATCTCAAAAACTCATAACAGGGTGCCTAAAGTCTATTCGGGTCTAAATCAGTAATAAATTCACAATAACCCTTATCAAGGATGCCATAGCATAGCCGGGTCTAAATCGGTAGTAAAACAACTCTAGCGCCCGGCCTCTCCGAGTCTAGTATAAGTATAAAAACTGGGGATCAAGTCGTCATAATAACCTCTTTTCTCCAATAGGTTTCATAAAAGCCAGTTTCAAAACCTTTTCAAAGTCATAATACCAAAAATGAACCCCCGGGGCCATGAAAAGTTTAGAAAATCAATTATAGTAGGCCTGAAGCCGAATCAAAAGTAAAACATGCAGGGAAAATATTTTTCATGTATGATATGCTCGCACACAAATATAAGTTAGCCCAACGGCTCACAAATATTTCCTATCGGCTCTGCACAGGCTCAACAGCTCTATAACAGTCATAACCAGCCTAGAAGGATATCTTTATGTCCGAGACTTGTGGACATTCCCAAATAACCCACCATCTATATTCTAGAGTCAAAACAAGGCCACACAAGACCACAAAGGTAATATATACAATACTACACGAATACTACAACCAATGTATAAAATAAACGGATAGAAAAGATGGCAAGATCTGGGGTACCAACCTATAACAACCCACCCAAGGATGCTATTTAATGCAGTTATAGCCTATATACGCAGAGTCTAGGTAGGGAAAGCCATAACCTACCTGTCATCCAATGAATAGCTGCGGGGATGGCATCGTCCAGGCTCGAACTACTTCAAGAAGCATTAAATTATGAAACCACTATCAATAAAATAATCTATACGTTAACACGAGACTAACGATACCCATATTGTTATACTTATAGCCGGGCTGAAAATTTGGGTCACAAATGGGCCCGTGGGCCCCGCAACTCAAAGACAAAAATGAAGAAGTACAAAATGATCACAATGATCATGGGAGTGCATGCCCAGAAAATCGAAGAATTTGGGCACTAAAATTGGGCTAAAACAGCCCACCTACTTCAAGAAATCAAAGAGGAAATTTAAGAGAAAGAAAAGTTGGAATTTAATAGAAAGCTTACCGGATTAATGACGACAAAGATCTTACGAAGCTAGAGTGAGTTTGCCCCAAGAAATTGATGAATAGAAGTGAAGAAATTAGTGTTTGGGAGCTTTTAACAATGGTGGAACGGAGTTGAAAATGAGGAAATAGAGAAGAAGGTCTAATTTATAACATTGCCAGCAGATACCGCAATTGCGGTACTTTTATCGCAATTGCGGAGGCACAGAAGAATAGTGACCTCCGCCAATGCAGAGAAATCACTGCAAATGTGGAACTTAGCAATTTTGGCCAAAATATCACAAATGCGGCCAAAATACCACAAATGCGGCATTTTACTGCAATTGCGGTAGCCGCAAATGCGGTCAAATTCCACAATTGCGAACCCACCAGACACAGCAAAAATCAGCAACAGCCAAAACTTCTACCGGGCATTCCAGGCACAATTGGAACTCGATACTCAGAAACTAATAGTGCTATTAGAGTGGAAACAACATTTCAGGCTCAATGGAATCGATGAAACTTCGTACGAGATCGTCTCGGAGGAATGTTGACCCAAGTCAAGACTAAGCAACGCCAACCAAACACCCGAAATAAGCCCGGATCACCTGGGACCCAAACTAACCAACTACCTAACACAAACTCAGTATTCCAGAGATAACAACACTGATGAAATTTCCATCTGAGGCCGTCTTCTCCAAATGTTGACCAAAGTCAACCAAACAAGCCCAAATGGCCTGAAAATGCAGAACGAGAGAGAATTCTATGCTAAAAAGCTCCTGGATCCTGACCAAAGGTCACACTAGACCAAAGTCCATGATCTGGAGCTAACGAAACTATTAGAATTCAATTCTGAGCACGTTCACCAAGAATGTTGAACGAAATCAATGATTTCAAAGGCTTAAGCTCTAAAACAAGGAACAACCAAAAAGACCAAACAGACAGCCCGAGCACCGGACTACCAGTCCCAGCAAGCCATAAATAACTTGGAGCCACTACAGGCAAGCTCTAACGGTAAAAGAAAGATAAACACGCGTAAATGACTGGAAGGGTCATTACACTCGTATATTGAAGTTCAAAAACTGTGCAGGTCTGGAAGAATAGCACGAGTCAGTCTATGAGTCATCGTTTCAAACCATGACCCATTCTATCTACTCATAGACTAAAGGTACTGCAGAGCTGCAAAAGCAAAAGCAGGAAGCATGACTCATAGTATGAACCATACTCCCAAAGTATGACCCATCATGTTGGACTCATGGTCACTGATCAGAGAAGGCACAGGAAGGGACCAAGAAACCACGAGTCAAGAGACGAACCGTTATTCAGAAGCACAACTCGTGGTTCCACCCGTAGTTTCTCATGATAGAAGATGTTGACCAGCCAGGACCACGGTTGACCTTAGAAGACCACGAACTGTCATTTGAAATAACGGGTCGTCATCCAATTCGTGTTCCCTGCCGAGTTCAGTTTCCTAGTTTTGTTAGGACAGGATTTCCATTGTCTATAAATACTTTTCCTAGGTTTTATTTTACATTTTATGCTCATTACTTTATAGGAAATACTTTTGAAACATTGTGATCTTGGTTTATTCTTGGTTTTGAGAGTTATACACATTCATAGTTCATTGTTCTTACTTTCATCTTCAACTATTCAAGTTCACGGATTTCTTTACTTCTTATTGTAAGTATATGATCATGAATGCACCAATAACTTCTAATTGTTTACTTATGAACATCAGTAGCTAAATCCACAACTAGGGTACTAGGAACCATGAAGGATTAACGAAGTAGGCAAAGTAATTGGGTATTCTAGGGCGGTATTTATGCATGTATTGTTCTTCTTTTTGTTTTGATTGATTTTTAACGGTGGCCAACATTACAACTCACCTTATCCTTACTTGTCAGCCCAAAAAGTAATGGATGGGAAAAGGGTTGTTTAATGACAGAGATTTGAGGCTATCAACCCTCATCTAATAGCTTGACCTTGTCTGGGAATAGCTAATCTGGGATCCAGGGTAAGGGTTAGTAAATTATACACTCACGGTCGGACCAAGGCGTGTGGTGAAATTCATCTATCTGCCGGACCAAGAATTTAGATGAACCTAACTTACCGATTCTGTATGCTAAGCACTAAGCTAGTTTACTAAGTACAAACACCTTACTAAGTTATGATCTCATGGGAAACACTACCCTAGTCACTTCTCTCATTGATTATAACTCTTAAAACTGTCACGTGATACTTGTTTACATTCTAGTTACAATTAGTACTTGTCACTTAAAACACCCCTTTCAGGGAAATAAATGGCTAACAGTGCAAGTAAACACTAATCGACCATAATCCTACCATATTCCCTGCGGGATCGACCCCAACCTTTATTGGGTTCTATATTTGAATAGCGACTACTTACGCTTTTAAAAGGAGGTGTAATTTAGGCGTATCAAATTTTGGCGTCGTTGCCGGGGAATACGGTTTAGGATTAAGAGAGATTGTGTTTAGTTAACTATTAGTCCTTATTTCCTGATTTTACTTTTTCTGTTGTTTTTGTTTTGTTACGCAGGTTGCACACTTGTGCATGCCTAGTACAAAGAGTCAAGGAAATCCCTTGATCCCATACGATCTTGAACTCTCCAGAACTCAAAGAAACATAGCTTAACAGGGAGAGAATGAGACACCCGAGCAGATCACAGCTCGGTTGTTGGCTGAAGCAAAGTAGAGAAAAAGGCAAGGGAAGATGCCCTTGCTGCTGAAGATGCTACAATTGCAGCGGACCTTGCAGCTTGAAATACGGCTGCTGATCAGGCAAGGAAAACACGACAACAAGATGTGAGAGACGAGGAAGCAGCTAGATAGAATGTAACACAGAATAGGGGCCGACAGATATAGCAGCCAAGTTATGCGCCTCGCTACTATGATGATTATGATGATGAGGTAGAGGAATCGGGCATTACGGGACCCATAGTGTTGCCACCAATGACTGAAGGAACAAAGTTTGACATAACCAGCACTATGATCCAGTTGCTGAACATGAGGGGAGTATATGCTGGAAAGCCTACAGAGGATGCAAACCTACATGTGAAAAACTTTACTCAAATTTGCAAAGCCTATAATCTACCAGGAGGGGGGCAAGACGCTATTAGACTGAGACTGTTTCCATTCTCATTGACTAATGAGGCAACTATGTGGCTCTCAGAATTGCCCGATAATTCCATATACACATGGAACGAGTTGAAGACTCAGTTTTTGGAGCAGTTCTTTCCTCCATCTCGGATATTGCAGCTAAAGCAATACGTCTATAATTTTAAGCAACTGCCTGTGGAGGCATTGTATGAGACATGGTTAAGGTTTAATAAGAAGTTAAAACAAGTTCCGAGACCCGGAATCCCTTCAAGGCATCTCATGGAGATCTTCTACAAAGCATTGAACGCCAACACAAAAGCAGTAGCTGACACTGTAACTGGAGGAGTATTCATGGAGAATTCGTATTTTGAAGCTTCTAAGATGCTGGACAGGGTCGCCAAGATCAACAGAGTATGGCTTACTAGAGATTCTAAGACCCCAGCAGGTACATATGCATTGGAAAGTCCACCAAATTTCAGAATTTGCAAGACCTTAAATAGGAAGTTGCTAAAATAAAGATAAGCATTGGGTTAATTGCAAAGAAAATCCTAGTTGAAGGATTAGAAAAGGTGAAAGCCATCAGTTCACATGGGAAAGCACCAAGGCTAGACGAGTACTCATCCGATGAGGAGGTTAGTTATCTGAATGATCAAGGGGCGGGTTTTCAGGTCTCTGGCCAAGAAAATCAAGGTCGGAATAGAGATAGAGATGAAAACTACAATCGGTCTGATTACAGAGATAGAAGTAGAGCTAGAGACAGGGATGGTGATTGGCATAAAAAGGATAGCTACATGAATGATAGAGGTGGTTTTTATGTCACCTTGGAAATCGTGAAGATAGACCTGAACAACCAACCATGAGGGAGCTGCTCAACAAGGTATTTCAAAAGGTTGATTCTATGGATGCAAGCATAAAAGAGATGCGAGCTAACCTTTCAGGTATTAGTCAGAGAGTGGAGTCCTATTATGTTTCTATAAAGCAGCTAGAGACCCAGATGCACCAGATATCTACTAGCATAATCCGCGTCAAAAGGGCACTCTCCCAAGTGACACCATTCAGAATCCAAAGAATGATCGACAGGTAATGTCTGTGACTACTCGAAGCAGAAAATATATTGTTGACCTCCTATGCCTATAGTTGCTGATGAGCCAGCTGAGTCTGAGAAGGATGATGCTAAAATTATGGTCGAGTCTGAGGAAAAGAATAGTGGTGAAGGGCCAAGTGAGAGGAAGTCTTCGGAGTTGAAAGCAAAGAATAAAGAGGTTGCACCAGTCTTGAAGCCCATGTCATTGCCTCTTCCTCCTTACCTACAGAGATTGAAGAAAAAGGTTCAGGACAAAAAAATTTACACGTTCATCTCCATGCTGAAACAACTTTAAGTCAATATTCCTTTAGTTGAAGCATTGGAGAAGATACCTGGATATGCTAAATTCATGAAGGAACTCGTAACTAGGAAGAGGATGGCAAGCTTTGAGCCAGCTGATAATTTGCACCATTATAGTGCAATAGCCTCCCGTTCTTTGGTGTAGAAGAAGGAAGATCTGAGAGCTTTTACTATTCCATGCACGATTGGAGCGTTCTACTTCGCCAAGGCATTGTGTGATCTGGGTGCTAGTATTAATTTGATGCCACTAGCAGTGTTTAATCAGTTGGGCTTGGGAGCCCCAAACTAATGATAATGCGACTTTTTATGGAAGATCGCATAGTGAAAAGACCTGTAGGGATTCTATATGATATGCTTGTAAAAGTTTATACTTTCATCTTCCCTGCAGACTTTGTGATTCTTGACTGCGAGGTGGATTTTGAGGTTCCTATTATTTTGGGATGACCATTCCTTTCTACCGGACGCGCGTTGGTTGATTTAGAGACTGGGTAGATAAAGTTCAGATTGAATAATGAGTTAGTTACTTTCAATGTCTGCCAGTCTATGAAGCATCATGATGACATGCGAGTGGTTTCTATTATTGATACGGTTGATGAAGATCAGCTAATTATTCCTATTGAAGAGAGACTTGGTGTTAAAGCACTTGCGGCCGTGGTTATGAATTTTGATGGAGATGACATTGAAAAGTATGATGATATGGTTGAAGCACTTGCAGGTATGGGGTCTTATACCTATGCTCCAAAGAAGCTTAATTTGGACCTAAAGAATAGACAGACACCGCCTGCCAGACCATCTATTGAGGAGCCTCCAGTCTTGGATCTCAGGGCACTCCCATCTCACCTTTGGTATGTGTTCTTAGGAGACAATGAGACCTTGCCTGTTATTATTGCTGCAGACTTAGGAGAAGGTCAAGTTGAAGCTTTGGTTTCTGTGTTGAGAAAGTTCAAAAGGGCCATTGGTTGGTCCATTACCGACATCATTGGGATTTTGCCTGGAATCTGTACATATAAAATTTAGCTCACGCCAGATTGTATTCCGAGTACTAAGAACCAGCGTAGGTTGAATTATCCTATGCAAAAGGTTGTCAAGAAAGAGATCATAAAGTGGCTGGATGCAGGTGTGGTCTACCCTATTGCGGACAGCAAGTGGGCGAGTCTGGTTCAGTGTGTGCCAAAGAAGGGTTGTATTAGTGTAGTCCCAAATGCAAAGAATGAGTTGATTCCGATGAGGCCAGTAACAGACTGACGCATATGCAAGAACTACAGGAAATTGAATTCTTGGACTGAGAAGAACCATTTTCCAATGTTGTTCATGGATCAGATGTTAGACCGTCCTGCTGGAAAAGGATGGTATTGTTTTCTTGATGGTTATTCGGGATACAATCAGATCTCAATTTCTCTTGAGGACTAAGAGAAGACCACTTTCATCTGTCCATATAGGACATTCGCTTTCAAAAGGATGCCTTTCAGTTTATGCAATGCACCAGCAACATTTCAGCATTGCATGATGTCTATTTTCTCAGACATGGTTGAGGACACTATTGAGGTATTTATGGATGAATTTTTGGTAGTTGGCGACTCTTTTGAAGATTGTTTGGCTCATCTGAGTTGTGTGCTAAAAAGATGTGAAGAGTGTAACCTAGTGCTGAACTGGGAAAAGTGTCACTTTATGGTGAAAGAAGGTATAGTGTTGGGTCAACGAATCTCCAAGAAGGTTATTGAGGTCAACAAAGCAAAGATTGAGGTAATTGAAAAATTACCTCCACTAGTTTCTGTAAAGGGGATTCGAAGTTTTTTGGGGCATGCTGGTTTCTATAGGAGGTTTATCAAGGACTTCTCCAAAATTGCTAGTCCATTGTGCAAATTATTGGATAAGGAGGTAAAGTTTGTGTTTGATGAAGCATGTCTGAAGGCATTCGAGTGCCTTAAAGAAAAGTTAGTCTCAGCTCCCATCATTATTTCCCCGGATTGGTCTCAACCTTTTGAGGTTATGTGCGATGCTAGTGGAGTGGCACTAGGAGCAGTCGTAGGCCAAAGGCGCAAAAAGATTCTTCATCCTATATACTATGCTATCAAAGTACTTAACCCATCTCAAAAGAATTACACGGTTACTGAACAAAAGTTGCTTACTGTGGTCTTTGGATTTGAGAAGTTCAGATCTTATTTGCTTGGCACCAAGGTGGTGGTGCACACTGACCATGCAGATCTTCATTACCTCATGGAAAAGAAAGATGCTAAGCCGAGGCTGATTAGATGGGTGTTTCTACTACAAGAGTTTGACTTTGAAGTCAAGGACCACAAGGGTACAGAGAATCATGTAGCATACCACTTGTCTAGACTAGAAGAAGAGGCAATGTTGAAGCTGAATGATGAGCAAGAGATAGATGATTGGTTTCCTAATGAACAAGTGTTGGCTACCTCTCAAGACTTGATCCTATGGTTTTGCTGACATTGTCAACTATTTGGCAAGTGATTTGGTGCCTCTTGATATGTTTGTTCATCAAAGGAGGAAGTTCATGTCTGATGTCAAGAAGTACTTTTGGGAGGAGCCATTTTTGTTCTGTGTATGTGATGATACTATAATCCGTAGATGTGTTCCTAAAGTTGAGATGATGGAGATACTAGAGGCTTATCATTCATCCTCTGTTGGGGGGCACCATAGTGGTATCCGGGCCGCACGTAAAATCTTGCAAGCGGCTACTATTGGCCGACTATTCACAAAGACGCCCATGAGTTCGCTAAGGCTTGCAACAGGTGTCAAAGAGAGGGAGGTGTATCAAGGAGGCATGAGCTTCCTCTTAATTACAACCTTGTGATTGAGCTATTGGACGTTTGGGGTATTGACTTCATAGGCCCATTTGTGTTGTTTAATGGAAATCAGTACATATTGGTGGTTGTTGACTATGTATCAAAATGGATAGAGGCGGTTGCGCTTTCCAGTAATGAGAGTAAATGTGTCATAGCATTCTTGAAAAATAACATCTTCTCCAGATTTGGTACACCATGGACAATCATTAGTGACGGAGGCTCTCACTTTTGCAACAAGTTGATTTGGGCTTTACTAGAGAAATATAGAGTGAAGCACAATGTTTCAACGCCCTATCATCCCTAGACTAGTGGGGAAGTGGAAGTCTCCAGCCGCAAAATCAAGTTAATCATGTCCAAGACGGTCAATGCAAATAGAAAGGATTGGTCTTGAAAGTTAGATGATGCTTTGTAGGCATACCGGACTGCATTCAAGACCCCAATAGGTATGTCACCATATCAACTTGTGTTTGGTAAGGCATTCCATCTTCCGGTTGAGCTGGAGCATAAGGCTATGTGGGCGTTGAAGAAGCTGAACTTGGATTCGTCGGAAGCATTGTTGCAGCGGCTTGGGCAATTGAATGAGTTGGATAAGTTCTGCCTAAATGCTTATGAGAGTTCAGCTTTATATAAGGAGAGGATTAAATTGTATCATGACCGGAAGATAGAAAAGAGAAATTTTCAACCGGGTGATTTGGTCCTGCTTTTCAATTCTAGACTTCGCTTATTTCTTGGCAAGTTGAAGTCCAAGTGGATTGGACCTTTCAAGGTGGTACAAGTGTTTCCTCACGGGGCCGTTAAACTTGAGAATCATGAAGGAAAAAGGTTCAAGACTAATGGAAAGCGGATTAATGCTTATTTTGGCACAACAGAGGAGCTCAAAATAATTGAAGCCTAGATCTTTGATGAATTTTTCCCACCCAAGGAGCTTGATGAAGTCTGAGTAATCAAGCAACCGGCATCGTGCCACGATGTTAAATCAGGCACTGCTTGGGAGGCAACCCATGAGAAAGATTGATGAAGTCTGAGTAGTCAAGCAACCTGCGTCGTGCCGCATAGTTAAATCAGACGCTGCTTGGGAGGCAACCCAAGACTAATGTTTGTTTTATGTGCAGGAGAAAAGGAAAGAATGCTAGTACAGAAACCCCCAGAAATCACGGATGAGTTTATGGTCCGTTCTTCAAAATGATGAACCGTAAACCAACTCGTGGTTCCTGGAGCATAATTGAAGGGCCTCTGATGAAGCAGACGATGACTCAATAGGACGGTCCATACTTCTAGAAGATGGACCTTATACCAATACGTAGTTCCTGGGAAATAGTTGATAGGTCTCTGATGGAGCAAATGATGACTCAATAGGATGATCCGTTCTTTGGAATGACGGATCGTACAATGAGTCGCCATTCCTGGCAGCAGGTAAAGGTAAAAGAAATAAAACCACGAGTTGGACTACAGATTGTCTTTCTCAACGACGGGCCATAGTTTCAATTCGTAGGTCCCAGGTACAGTTAACAAGCTGGGTCGCAGGTCAGTTAATGTTTTAAACAATATTACCCAACCCGGCTTTGTTTCTTCTATCTTCTTCTTCCCTTCCACAATATGTAACCGCCACTTTTGAAAAGGAAACCACTAAAATTACTCCCTCCTTCACTCTTAAATCAACTCAAACTCTTCCCCGATTCTCAATAAATAAATCTAACTACTACACGCTCAAAATCCATCACTTCATTCCAGTTTTTCTGAAGAGAGAGTTGATCATCAAAGGGTAATTTTTTCTTCCCTCATTCTAAATCCTATTTTCTTGGATTAATCTGTGGGTTAGGGCTCCTATTTTGATTTAAAAACTTGAAATTATGGAACCCTAGATGAAAGTAATAGATCTGTAGTGTGTAGTAGGCACGAACGGGGAGTTTTAAGTTGATAAAAAATTGATTGAAAGGTTTAAAATTAAGTAGGAGGGAGTTTTTGATCAAAGAAATTCTAATGCCCAGTTATTACGAGTGAAACTACGGACCGTAAATCAGATCACGGACCATTCTTTCGCTTGTACTTTAGGTTTCTTCAAAGTTTGACTCTGATAAAAAACCACAATTCACAGGACGGACCGTAGTTCTAAACTACGGCCTGTCAAATGACTCGTGGTCACTGAAAGAAAAAGAGGTAAAAATGATCATATTCTGAATCTGAACCACGACTCACAGGATGGACCCGTGGTTTCAGACCACGGTCCGTCAATTAAGTTGTAATCCCTGACAATGAAAAATATTGTTGGAACCATGAATGGGTTGATGACCCGTACTTTGTGTTTACGGGTCATAGACTAACCCGTAGTCTGTGCCTGCAGCATTATACTTCTGTTTTGTAATTGATTATATTTAACTAATGAATTCCACCCCGCAGGTACCATGCCACCAAAGAATACCCAGAAGAAGGTCGCACCAAAAAACTCAGAGGTTGAGATCTGGAAGAAATGACAAATTCAAGACTAACCCTCTGAGTCAAAAGAAAGTGGATCCGAGGAGGTTTATGCTATAGACTCTAATCCAGAAGCAGTACCTCGGACCACTAGGAAGCAAGCAAAGGTTACAGCAAAGGCCAATACTCCCCAGTCTAAAGAGGGAGTGGGTTAGTCTGGTTCATCACCTCAGGAGAGAAGTTCAGGCGAGTCGGAGCCTAGAGATGCTACAGCCTCAGGCGGCAAGAAAAATAAAGGTTCATAGTCTGATTCAGGAAGTGCTACCCGAAGTGTAATGAGAGTGCTAGTAAATCTGGTGAAGGGGCACTTGCTGCAACAGATCCTACTCTGGTAGCCCCTACTTTCATATGCAAAACTGCTGGAGTTCGGGAAAGAGTTAGATGGGAAATAGAGGGAAACTCCCATATATTTAATGAAATTTGGCACTAAATGAAAAAGGGAACCATAGGAGAAGCAAACATGAAGAAGTAGAGATCATATCCGCTACACTGAATGACATGGCTGACATCAAAGATCTATACGATCATTATAGTTTCCAATGGATGAGTTGGCCGGGTGATCCATATAACTCGATCATTATCTTTGAGTTCTATGTGGCTTACGCCTCCATCTTGATAAACAGTTGTGAAAAAAGGAAGAACCCAATGATGCAACCAGCACGGGACAGAGTGCAAGTTCATAGGGTTCAGGTTGACATCTCTGAGTGCACCATCTAGGGCTTCATATATGGCCCAGATTACATTGCACCAGCCACTCATCCAGACCTTGATGCCCACTTAGATCAGCACAAACGTAAGAAAACACCTTTAGAGTGGATTGCATTGGTCATCACCAATGGGAACCCAGCATGGCTGACAGTAAAGATTGTGAAAATCACAAAGGTTTCTTTGAGTATGGCAGGAAAGTTCTGGTGGTCCGTAGTACGACACTGGTTGGTACCGACTTCTGTCAACAACACACTGACCCCATACAGGGCAATCTTGGTTGCAGCCATCATGTCCCGATATGATATTATTATTGCCCACATCATCGCGGAGGAACTCAAGGAACGTGCCTTGCGGATGTCCACATCTTGCCCATTTCCTTGCCTAATCACTCAGTTGTGCCAAGCAGCAGGGGTACCTGAGATTCCAGAGGTTGATAGGACTTCACATGTTACAAGCTTTTAGGATATCACCCTTATTCGTGATATGACTAACCCCGTGGTAAGGGGTAGGGCCCACTATGCTACATCTGGCAGTACTCTATTCCCCGAGCCCAGTGGAGATGTGCCACCCGATGCGTTAGTTGTGTTTGATGATACGGCTGCCACTACTTCTACCCCATTAGCCGCTGCACCTAGTCTATCTACATCAGCTCATGCTACATCGTCTAATGAGCCAGGTCATTCATTCCTCTTCACTAGCAATTTTTTTAGCAAGGTTGATAAAACAGCCTTTCATGTGGATGAGCAGATCAAGTGGTTCTCAAACTCCATAAAACTATCAATTCGTAGAGAAATAGTTGATGCATTGGCCCCTGTTCGGAGTTCTATTGACCGGATGAATGACCGCTTGGACAGGATAGAGATAAGAGTGAATAAGCAGTTGTGTACATTGACTGCACCGGACCTTACATCCATATTCACTGAGCTTGCAAAAGCCAGAGCCAATATCGAGGTACTTCAGAAGTAGCAGGTGCCAAACATTCAATTGCCACAGGTAGGGACCATGAAAGAGGACTCATTCATTGACTTGTTGGCACCCCTCCTCGTGAGAAGACATCACTGATTACCAAACCTACTAAAAAAAGGAAGAGAAAAGAAAAAAAAGTTTGGGAAGAGGGGGAGGATGCCCCATTAAGTCTAAAATCACAGAATAAAAAGGAAGACAAAGCTGAGAAGAGGAGACTAAAGAGAGAAGCAGCAGTGCTTTAAGAATCCCTAGCCGCCCATCAAATTCGTGTTGATTCCATTGGTATAGGTGGCTCGGGAAGTGGTGTTGCGGCCACCACAGATGAAACTTCTTTAGACCTTATTATGGGAGTTCATGGTGATGATGCTGCTCGGAGAGCTGGTGATGTTGTTGAGAGGTCTATGGAGGTGGCCTCTATTGGAAATACGACTGCGTACCCCGATCTAGCAGGCTCGATTATGACTACACCCAATGACCGCGCTTAGGCGCCATAGGTATGCCCTATTATCCCTTGTTTTACTATTTTTCTAGTGCATTGGGGACAATGCACAATCTTTCTTGATGGGGTGGGGGCATCTTGGTCATTTGGGTTGTTTTGTAGAGTGTTTTGGTAAAGTCTGAGTAGCCAAAACACTCATGTTATGCCACGACGTTAAATCAGGCACTTCATGAGAGGCAACCCATTAGGGTATCCAAATGATACCCGCGTCCTTAGGGTTTTATTACCTGTGTTCTTTCTCTAAGAATTTTTAATTTCTGTTGAACTGGCATATTTAGTATAGGTTGTGTGTTAGTAAAAGAAGAAAAGGAGCTTAGCGCTATCTATGGTATGATTTTGAAATAGATTTTGAGTGAAAAATGGATACCCCTCCAAATTTTGTGTGACATGAGGTTATCTATTTTTGATAGACTAACCATTATGGATCTGTGCATAACATAATGTTAATCGATTTGATGAATGGCTTAAGCTAGAGTATGAACCTGATAGTTAGCATGTGATTGTTTTACTCTGTGCCATGTGTGTGTGAGCTGCATTCGTACTATTCTTGCATTGTGTGCCAATCTAGAACTTGCCCGGTTAGTCTTGCCTAGGTTGTAGGATGGTTGATTAGGAAAGGATCATAGGCCATTTTTGAAATAGTCAACTTCAGCCTAAATGACCGTCCAAATGATTTGAATACCCTTTGATCCCTGATGTTGAGCCTAAATTGACCCTTTATGTTGTTTAGCCTAATCACTTTCCCCGTTTTCTATGAACTTTTAGTTTGGCCCTGGTCCCTCCTTAGACATTGTGCACCTCAACTCAGGCAAATCGCCTAAGTTGAGGGTGGCTACTGTGAAGGTAAGTATGAAATATGGGGTATGAAAAGAAAAGGTTAGTGATAAAGAGGGATAACGGGTGTAGCAGATATGTTAGAAAAAAAAAGAAAAAAAAAGTAATGTGATGAAAAGTTTAGTCTGAAATAAAAGCCGCACCCATCACTTGATGAAAAAGAAGGAATAAAAAGGGAGAAAAAGGGAGGAAAGAAGAGAGTTGGTCTTAGAAGTGGAAGAAACATAGCATAGTGTCAAAGAGGGTTTAGTCACTATTTCCCATATCTACCATACCCGTCCCTGAGCCTACGTTACAAGCCGAGTAAAGTCCTATAGTAATCCTAACCTAACTGTTTGAAAGCCGAGGCATAGAAAATAAGGGCAAGCCTATGGTATTGTGCATGCGTTGCCTGAACATCTTTGTGAGTGTGAGTGTTCTAGTTCAGTCCTGGATATTTTGACTGTATTATTGTGTGAGTGAGACTTCCTTGTGGTGAGGGCATTAGAGTTACAATCACTGTTGGCTGTTAAGGTAAGTCTCATATGTGTATGCTAAGTTGTCTGTTGATACCGTAATGTCGTCCATGGATCCTCTTGTGTTATTTTGATAGACGAAACTTGTACACTTGTTTGTATTGAGAAGGATGGGGATACTTGTTGTGAGCTGAATTGCTAAATCATATGACTGCCGTAGTTCCTAGTTTTCTTTTACTAAAGCATCATTTTAGGATGGTTTTATGTTGTCGCTTGAGGACAAGCAACAGTCTTAAGTTGAGGGTGTTGATGTAACATAGAAGTATGTCACTTTCGATGCTTAATACTTAGGATTGTCGCAAGTTCTTTAGCATTTTATTGGTAGATTTGATGTTTTTTGTTAAATATGCAGGAAAATGGATCCTAGAGCAAAATACTAGAAATTGAGCTAAAAAGGGAAGGCTAAAGAGATGACAGATTACTTGACAGTTCGTGGTTCTAGACCACGGACCCGTCCTGTTGACTCGTACACCAAAGTTCAGAAACTGCACTAGTCTAGAAGAATAGCAAGAGTCAGTCTACGAGTCGTGTTTTCAAACCATGACATGTCTTGTCTACTCGTAGACCAGAGGTACTACAGAGGTGCAAAAGCAAGAGCAGGAAGCATGACTCATAGTTCGAACCATACTCCCAAAGTATGACCCGTCCTGTTGGACTCGTGGTCACTGATCAGAGAAGGCACAAGAAGGGACCAAAAAACCACGAGTCAAGAGACGAACCGTCATTCAGAAGCACGACTCGTGGTTCCACCCGTAGTTTCTCATGATAGAAGATGTTGACCAGCCAGGACCACGGTTGACCGTTGAAGACCACGAACCGCCATTTGGAATGATGGGTTGTCATCCAATTTGTGTTCCCTGCCGAGTTCAGTTTCCTAGTTTTGTTAGGACAGGATTTCCATTGTCTATAAATACTTTTCCTAGGTTTTATTTTATGTTTTATGCTTGTTACTTTGTAGGAAATACTTTCAAAACATTGTGATCTTGGTTTATTCTTGGTTTTGAGAGTTATACACATTCATAGTTTATTGTTCTTACTTCCATCTTCATCTATTCAAGGTCACCGATTTCTTTACTTCTTATTGTAAGTATATGATCATGAATGCACCAATAACTTCTGATTGTTTGCTTATGAACATGAGTAACTAAATCCACAACTACGGTTGTGGGATTCATGAAGGATTAATGAAGTAGGCAAAGTACTTGGGTATTCTAAGGCGGTGTTTATGCATGTATTGTTCTTCCCTTCGTTTTGATTGCTTTTTAATAGTGGCCAACGTTAGAACTCACCTTATCCTTACTTGCCGAACCAAGGAAGTAATGGATGGGAAAAGGGTTGTTTAACGACGGAGATTTGAGGCTATCAACCCTCATCTAATAGCTTGACCTTGTTCGGGAATAGCTAATCTGGGATCCAGGGTAAGGGTTAGTAAATCATACACTCACGGCCGAACCAAGCTATGTGGTGAAATTCATCTATCTGCCGGACCAAGGATTTAGATGAACCTAACTTACCGATTTTGCATGCTAAGCACCAAGCTGGTTTACTAAGTACAAACACCTTACTAAGTTATGATCTCATGTGGAACACTACCCTAGTTGCTTCTCTCATTGATTACAACTCTTAAAACTGTCACGTGTTACTTGTTTACATTCTAGTTAAAATTAGTACTTGTCACTTAAAATCCCCCTTTCAAGGGAAATAAATGGCTAACAGTGCAAGTAAACACTAATCGACCATAGTCCTACCATATTCCCTGTGGGATCGACCCCAACCTTCATTGGATTCTATATTTGAACATCAACCACTTATGCTTCTAAAAGGAGGTGTAGTTTAGGCATACCAATGTCTCACTAAAGGACTAATTATCCATGATTTCATGCCAATATATAGATATATTGTGATGGTATCATAGAGGACTAAGGACTGTCTCATTGATGGATGATACCATTCAAGTATATAGATATACTATGGTGGTATACTAGGGAGTATCTCATTGAAGGATTGAAACAGTCCTCCATGATACCATCACAGTATATCAACATACTGTGATGGTATCATGGAGGATTGAGGAGTGCCTCATTGAAGGATAATATCATGTCAGTATATAGATATATTGTGATGGTATCATGGAGGATTAAAGAGTGTCTTATTGAAGGACTGAAATAGTCCTCCATGATACCATGTCAGTATATTGATATATGTGATGATATACTAAGGAGTGTCTCGTTGAAGGATTGAATTAGTCATCCATGATACTATACTAGTATTTATATATACAGTAATGGTATACTAAGGAGTATCTCAATGAAGGAAAGCAATTCTCCATGATACTATACCAGCATATAGATATATTGGTTGGTATCATGGAGGACTGTAAGAGTCAGACTGAAGGACTGAAGCAGATCTCAATGAGTGTGAATGAAATTTGATTGCGGAAAAAAAATAAAAGAAAAAAAAATTAAATAAAATTAGAAAAAATAATAAATAAATAAAATAAAACACAAA
Source organism: Jaltomata sinuosa (assembly GCA_003996215.1). NCBI lineage: Eukaryota > Viridiplantae > Streptophyta > Magnoliopsida > Solanales > Solanaceae > Jaltomata > Jaltomata sinuosa. The sequence goes on along the minus strand of QJPP01001733.1, from coordinate 218,526 downwards.
AATAAAAATAAAGGAGCCAAAATTGAGTATGAAATTAAATTATGGTAAAAAAAATAAAATATTGTCACGACCTGATTTCTCAGGTCATGATGGCGCCTACAACCCCCCAGTAGGCGAACCAATTTCCATAGCCCAGAACGGTTAGTAATGGGCTACTACTTAACCAATACGCATAAGAAACAGAAATAAGCGGAAGCAGAATATAAAGATAAACAAAGCGGAAGCAAAAACCTGAATATATACATAATGAAACTACACCAACCCCAAGACTTGGTATCGATAGTACAGAAGCTTCTAATAGTGTACAAGTGCTAGAAGTAACAAAAGGATAAGTACAACTGTATCCGAATATACAAAGAGTAACAGTACAACAGATGAGAAGTGGCCAAGCTCCGACCGTCAGGCGATCACCCTAGTCTCAAATATCCAAAAGTTGCACGAGTCTCCAACGCGATCAACGGTGAAAGCTCAATTAATATCTGCACCAGAAAGATGCAGAAGTGTAGTATGAGCACCAATTGCTAAGCAACGGGGACCAAGTAGGCATTATCGGTCGACTAAGCGCATATAAGATATAAAACAGTAATATAGCAGATAGCAAGAAAGCAGTTACCGAAGTAATAGAGAAAGCACAAGGAAACTAGCATGGAGAATAGTCAATCAAGAGTTATAAGCATTAAATGCTAGCACAGAAGATATACATAACACAGAAACACAGGTGAAAGAAAGAAGAACGCAGCTGAAATCCTTGCAACAATAGTATATAACTAAAGAGAGAGAGTGTGTATTCAGAAACATGGCAGTATACCAGTAACCTCAAGTAAAAGGGAAAGGAGGAAAGGAATTTCACATACTCAAGAAGGATCAATATAATAAAGGAAATCATATTACAAATTCAACTTCAAGATAAGCATAAAACGAAATCAATCTCACAATTACAACCTAAGATGGAACAACTAAACCACAATAACAGAGAGTTACCACTCAAAAATCATACTAAAGAGAAGAACCAGGAACCCACAATAGCTCGGAAGACCATACAATAGTGCCTCAATAAAATAGGACTCACTAGCCCCCTCAATACTCAAAGTCCAATAATCGAAGCTTCAACAGGCTGACAACTGCTAATCCACCAAGAACCGAAAGCCATAACAAGTTTATAAAGAGACAGGAGTAAATATAATCTACCTACAGTCCCAGCAGCCACCTATACAATCGAAGAACGCAATCAAGTGAAAATAAACCCTCTGGCCACCCATACAACCAGAGCGTACAATGAACACACAACAAAAAAGGGAGGAATTCAAGTGAACTATGCATGATAATATGATATGATGAATCTGGAAACAGGTGTGATCACAATGCCATATGTTACCTCCTCTGGTGCCCCAAAGGCCCAATAGAGGCAGGATCCATGGAAGTACCTTTCCCGAGTACCTCTCCTACGCTATACACCCCTCCTCCGGTTATCTTCGGCTCGTAGCACTTGGTCTGAAATGGTAGTAGGGTCCATGGAGGTCTACTCGTAGACCAAATACTAACACAAAACTCAATATATCTCAACAATTAGAATCTCGTAGTACGTACTCGAATTCAATTCGAGTCTAAATCAATAGTAGTAATCTCAAAAACCCCATCCGAGGGTGCTCGGAGTGTATCTAGGTCTAAATCAGTAATTATGTCTCAATAACCCTCATCAAGGGTGCTCGGAGCGTATCCGCGTCTAAAACATTAGTAAATCAAGTCTCATGCTTGGCTTTATCGAGTTTAATATCGTCTCAATAAATCTCAAAACAAGTCTAGCACCACGGCTTAACCGGGTCTAGTATAATTATGAAAGCCAGTGATCAAAACATCATAATATCCTCTTTCTACCGAGAGGTTTCATAAAAGCTATTTTAAAACCCTTTTAAAGTTATATTACCAAAAATGGGACCTAGAGGCCATGCAATCTTAGAAAAATATTTATAGTAGGCCCGAAGCCAAATCAGTAGTAAAATATGCAAAAAAAACCTTTGCATGAATAATATGCTCGCAAACAATAAGTTAGCCCAATGGCTCACAGATATTCCTACCGGTCTTGCACATGCCCATAGCTCTACAACAAATATAACCAGCCTATAATAATATCTCGATGTTTGAGACTCGCGAACATTCTCAAATAACCCACAGTCTATGTTTCAGAGTCAATACAAGGCCACACAGGACCACAAGGGTAACATACAATACTACACGAATACTGTAATCAACGTATGAAATAAATGTACCAAAGAGACGGATGAGGTATGGGGTACCAACCTAAAATAACCCATCCAAAGATACTAATTAATGTAGTTATAGCCTATATACGTAGAGTCTAGGTAGGGAAAGCCATAACCTACTTGTCGTTCAACGACTAGCTACGGGAACGGCTTCGTCCGGGCTCAAATTGCTCCAAGAAGCTATAAATCGCGAAAGTAATATAAACACAATAATCTACACATCAAAATAAAACTAACGACACTCATAATGCTATAAACATAACCGGGTCAAAATTCGGGTCACAAATTAGCTCGTGGGCCCCGCGACCCAAAACCAAAAATTAAAAACACTCTCATGTGTTGTCTACCTTCCCGAAGAACATGCTCAAAGTTTGAGAAAATTTGGACCATAGGAAGGTCTCAAAACAGCCCGCAACTAAGAGGATTAAAGGGGGAATTTTAAAGAGGAATACCAAAATTAAAGGGAGAGTTCGCTTACTACAAGGAGATGAAGCAAGTCTACGGAACGACTTCCACGAAATCATGATCATGCATCCCCAAATGAGCAACTAAAACCAAGAAGAAAATACAAGCTCAAGAAGTTCATCAATGGAGGTTTTAGCCATGGGAAGGAAGAGATTTAAAGAGAACACTTACCAAACGAAGAGAGAAACAACGAATTCCTCAATTTGGTGAAGCCCCACGGCTGGAAATTGAATTGGAGCAAGTTTTAGGAGAGGGAAAATCAGTTTAGAGTGAGAGGAAATGATAGAATGGTCTGAGAATTCGAGGAGAGAGGCCTTATAAGTTGCAGGTCGTAGACCAGCACAATCGCACTATCAGGGCGCGATCGCGCTAAAGGAAGGATCACAGACCAGTGCAATCGCGCTCCCAAAGCACCGTTGGCGCTGAAGGAATATCACAGGTCAGCGCGATCGCGCTGCCCGGGCGCCGTTGGTGCTGAACAATTTTTTGCTGCAGAAAACCAGCAACAGCCAAAACTTCTACTGGGTGTTCCGGGCACAATCGGAACTCGATACTCAAAAACCAAATATGGAATTAGAGTGGAAACGACATTTCAAACTCAATGGAATCGATGAAACTTCCATACGAGGTTGTTTTGGAAGAATGTTGACCTAAGTCAACACTAACTAATGCCAACCAAACACTTAAAATGAGCCCGGATAACCCGGGACCCAAACCAACCAACTACCCTACACAAACTCAGCATTCCAGAGCTAACAGCGCTGACAAAATTTCCATCCGAGGCCGTCTTCTCCGAATATTGACCAAAGTCAACCAGGCAAGCCCAACTGGCCTGAAAACACAAAACAAGAGAGAATTCCAAGTTGAAAAGCTTCCGGATCCCGACCAAAGGTCCTACTAGACCAAAGTCCACACTCTGGAGCTAACAAAACTGTCAAAATTCAATTTCGAGCATAGTCACCAAGAATATTGACTGAAGTCAATGATTTCAAAAACCTAAAGCTCTAAAACAAGGAACGGCCAAAAAGACCAAACAAACAGTCTGGGCACCAAATTACCAGTCCCTGCAAGCCATAAATGACTTGGGGCTGCTACAGGCAAGCTCTAACAGTACAATAAATGTAGAAATACATAAATGACCTAAAGGGTCATTACATCATCCATTACTAAAAAGACTTTCATCCCCAAAAGTCAGGATAGAAGGAAACACTAGAGATCTAAGAACAGCAGATACGAAACTCGCACTACTCTCTCAGACAACCTAGGTAGCCTCCTCGACCGGACGGCACTCAATAAAATGGAACCAAAGAAAACCACCAAGCCTAAAGCTCATTACTAGCCAAGCTAGATTCCAAACTCAAACTTCAAAACTCCAAAGATCTGCCAACCCAAACTTAACCTTAAGAATCTCAACCGATAAGCACCGACACAACACCAAAACCAAAGAAGCAAGGCGACCAACACACAGAACTCGAATCTTCGAAACCACAACCAAGTTTTACCAGAAAAGCCTTCAACCCAAAAACTCTAACTCATGAACCTGCTGATCTGCAAAACCCTTTTATTCTGAACTGAATCCTTTTGCACCACAAACCAGAAGCTTCATAAAAGTCGAACACTCAAACCACCCTCGAAGCATCAACTGGCACACTAGAGATCTACAGTTCTCGCTTATACTCTACCAGGAGAGAAGTCATACATTTTACTCAAACTCCTTCCAAACCAAGTCATAGTCTACTAGCGTTTGCCATCAAAGATAACAACCCGTAGCATATCCTCAAAAACTGGAGTTACCTACCCCGACTGACCATCCACCAATGAACGAACACTTTTGCTAACATCAAACTCGATAATTGAAACTAACTGAACAACCTTATCTAAACCCGACTGAAGTTTGCACCTCAGGGTTAGGAAAAGCATGCATGAACACCTTGTGTTGACGGAGAAACATCCAAACTATCGAACAAAACTGACCTCGCTAAACTATGCCAAGTCTGAATTAGCAAGAAGTAAATGAACCAGGGCAACCTTCCCAATAGACCCAAACCAAAACCAAGACCCTGCAAGAAGTGTGGTAAGCCTACCACGAAGTCTGTAGCCAACAATTAAGTTCCAAACTCTAAGAAACACCGCTGGTGCTCCGAATACTCGAACACCATTCGGATTGACATCATCTTACTAACCTCACCTCAAAAAAGGAGTCCACCATACCACGAATATCAAGTCAAGACACCCCGTAGGCAAAGGAAAAAAGTGTCTGTGGTTCAAAGTCGCCATCTAGCTATAGAAATTTTTACATATACCTTCAACCCATTCCTTTGGCTTAAATCAATCGCTCTACTGAATCAGCACACAAACTAACCATCCTGAAGCATACCACATACCAAACTTCTAGTCCATCTTGGCCGAGTCTAACCAACGCTGGGACCCCACATAAAGGACAACCCCTGAAGAATCAACTAATTGAGCTTTTAATTCTCGGCAACCAATAGTGACTACTAGTCCCTAAGTATCATTAGAACTCAAAATAGCCTCAACCCACATGACCTGATCACATATAGCATACACCACTGCTCAAACTTGAACTTACGCCACTGATTCTTTCCAACCATGGTAGAAAGAACCTCATACTATCTAGAACACCACTGAAATCTGGAATGTCCATCCTAACACAAAGGTTAGCCAAGGACTAGGTGTCCAAGGCCAACTATCACTCCACAACTTAAATAGGGAAGCTAAGTTGTCTGAACTCATTGCCTTCCAACCCAAGAAGCTACAATCAAAGAGAATCAACCACGATCCATCCGGAGTAGTCTGCTAGCCCATGATTCTGGAACCCAAATTCAATTTCAATCAAAGCCTCTGTCAAAACCCATAAGTAGACCCATACGCTGTTGATAAACATTCAGAAACCAAAGCCAGCTAGGCTCTAAATACACACTTTGCCCAATCCGTAAATGCTACTGAAACTTATTTCCCCCAAAGAAAATAACAAGGAAACCAAGATTGATGTGACAAGCTCCCAAAGGTAGTACTGGGAATGACCATTACCTCAATATCAGACTAGAAGGAATTCTGATCTTGAATCTATCAAAGGAAATGACACCACAACCGAAACTTGATCGACGCAAGTCACCAACATACAAGCCAAAGCAAACTCTCGGTCGCCACCTCAGTCAGCTACTAGAACACATGCATACACTCAACGAGTCATCGCCCTCCTTCACAAACCAAACAAAACCCTTTCCAAGGATACACTAATTTCCATAAATTCTATCTCAGAAGACTCTGGAGTTGTTCCCTTAGCTCGTACAACTCTTACTGGCAACACTTAGCTACAATTCTGTAGTCAAAACTCAACCTCAATGCCACAATCAAAAGCTCAACCAGAGAACTATGATCGGAATTCATTTCAACAGGAACTAGGGAAAAGATAAAACAACCCAACCGGGTAAGAACCTGAAGGAGACTATGGGAACAACCAACATACCTGCCAACCTCCTAAACTAACCAAACAAAGAGGGTCAACTCTAAACACCCAAGAAAACGAAACCAATTAATGCACGCTAGCATAACTGACACCCGACTCGAATTACTTTTTTTCTTTTATTGAATTAATTCCACCAGAACAAAATTCACTTGATTGATACATGTACATACACCTAGAAATTCAACATAAAATTCACGTAATTTCATCGATCCTCTCAACTCAAGACAAGAGCTCAAACTCTGGCACTACCACCAGTAACACCAAACCAACACAAGAACTCCTACAAAATGCTAGATAACAGCCTAGGAAACAACCATCTAGGACCGCTCAAAAGAGAAGACTCAACACAAGCCTAGAGTCACAATGGAACTGGAAGCAAAACCAACCAGAAAAGAGACTAACAAGAACTACCCATGAGCCACATTCCGGGTAAAAACTCCTCACAAGGATAACTCACACCATCCACTACTAAGGAATAAACTACCAATAAAAACAATGCATAAAACACTACACTCAAGTAGTCAAACAACTAAACAAGTCGCAGATAGGAATATAAGCAAATAAATGATAGAAGGGATAGAATAGTAATATGAACAGGACTATTACTAGATGAAGATAACAAAAGTCTTACCTGGAGCAACGATATCAGGTACCTCTACCTTTGGACTGAGTAGTCAAAACTGAAGGCTCAATCGTCCTTCGCCGAGGACAAACTCTATAATGGGGACCCATCTCTTCACAATCATAATAACCAGGCTAACTGGGATATGCGAACGTGGGGCAATCCCTAGCAAAGTGCCCAAGTACACCGCACTAAAAGCAAATCCCAATGGATGCATACGGGCAAGGAGATCTCACTGAACCTGACCGGCCACCACAGCCTACACACCCTGAATGCAAACTTTGAAAAATTTGACCAGTACCATGTCCACTAAGCTCAACATATCCTGTACAACCATCCTCTAGAATCTGTGGAGCAACTAAAATTGGTTTGTTAGATAAGAAGCAATGGAACCTATCTCTGGTGGGGAATCCTCTACCTCGAGTTAGAGAACCTCAAAAACTACCCTGACAAAGACGTTTCTTACTACCACCTCTATATGCCTCACGATATAAACCCTCAACAGCCCAAGAATGATCCACTACCTGAAGAAAGCCCAACTGTGAACAAGTGCTCGATCGCTATACAGAGCAGTGAAATCAAATATCCCATAAAACTCTGAACTCTATCAAACTCTGAAGGCACAGACCTCGCAGTATGCCTAAACATCTCATTAAACCTTGCCTCATACTTTGACACTGACATACTACCCTATTGAAGGACTGGAATCTCAACTACAACTAGAGCACTGCTCGAAGAATCGGGTACTAAAACACCCACCGGAGGACTCAAAGTCCTAACCATGGTGTCCTGGAGAATTGGGGTATCCTAAAGCCCTACCGGAGGCTGGGCTGACCCCACACCCCCTATCTGGTGAAGCAAACCCTCACCTTGAAATCCTGGCACTGACGGAAGCACTGAAGCAACAGGCATGGAAGCCTCGACATCACCCATTGCTGAACTCATCTTAGGCATCCTAGAAGGAATGAAACAATTAAAGTTTAGAAGTCAATAGAGCCAGCAATGCACGATAAGGAGACAAAAAGATAGAACCTTTCTTAACAATGCCCTACAGCCTCCCGCAGATTGGATACGGACTTCATCACACCAATCCACGAGACTCTGCTTAGACACTTGCTTCTGTACCACGACACCGGTGAACCTAGGCTCTGATACCAAGCTGTTACGACTTGATTTCTCAGGTCATAATGGCACATATAACCCATATTAGACGAACTAATTCCTGTAGCCCAAAACGGTTAGTAAATGGGCTACTACCTAACCAATACGCACAGTAAGAAGAAATAAGTGGAAGCAAAATATAAAGATAGACAAAGCAGAAGCAAAAACCTGAATATATACATAATGAAACTACACCAACCCCAAGACTTGGTATCGATAGTACATAAGCTTCTAATGGAATACAAGTACTAGAAGTAACAAAATGATAAGTACAATTGTCTCCGAATATACAAAGAGTAACAGTACAACAGATGAGATGTGGTCAAGCCCCGACCACCAGGCGCTCACCCTAGTCTCAAATATCCAAAAGCTGCACGAGTCTCTAACGCGATCAACGGTGAAAGTTCAACTAACATCTGCACCAGAAAGATGCAGAAGTGTGGTATAAGCACCAATTGCTAAGCAATGGGTACCCAGTAGGCATTATCGACTGACTAAGAGCATATAAGATATAAAAATAGTAATATAGCAGATAGCAAGAAAGCAGTCACCGAAGCAATAGAGAAAGCACAAGGAAACTAGCATGGAGAATAGTCAACCAAGATTTATAAGCATACAATGTTAGGACAGAAGATATACATAACACAGAAACACAGGTGAAAGAAAGAAGAACGCACTGGAATCATTGCAACAATAGTATATAACTAAAGAGAGAGAGAGTGTGTTCAGAAACATGGTGGTATACCGGTAACCTCAAGTAAAAGGGAAAGGAGGAAAGCAATTTCACATACTCAAGAGGGATCAATATATTAAAGGAAACCATATTACAAATTCAACTTCAAGATAAGCATAAACCAGGATCAATCTCACAATTACAACCTAAGATGGAATAGCTAAAGCACAATAACCGAGAGGTACCACTCAAAAATCATGCTAAAGTGCCTTAATAATATAGGACTCACTAGCCCCCCTCAATACTCAAAGTCTAATAATCGAAGCCTCAACAGGCTGACAACTGCTAATCCACCAAGAACCGAAAGCCATAACAAGCTTTATAAAGAGACAGTAGTAAATATAATCTACCTACAGTCCCAACGGCCGCCCATACAATCGAGGAACGCAATCAAGTGAAAACAAATCCTCTGGTTGCCCATACAATCGGAGCGTACACTGAACACACAGCAAATAAGGGTGGAATCCAAGTGAAATATGCATGATGAAATGATATGATGAATCTGGAACCAGGTGTGATTGCAGTGTCATATGTTACCCCCTCTGGTGCCCCAAAGGCCCAATAGAGGTAGGACCCATAGAAGAACCTTTCTCGAGTACCTCTCCTACGCTGTACAACCCTCCTTCTGGTCACCCTCGGCCCATAGCACTTGGTACAGAATGGTAGGGTCCATGGAGGTCTACTCGTAGACCACATACTAACATGAAACTCAATATATATCAATAATTAGGATCTCGTAGTATGTGCCCAGATTCAATCCGAGTCTAAATTAATAGTAGCAATCTCAATAACCCCGTCCAAGGGTGCTCGAAGTGTATCCGGGTCTAAATCAGTAATCATGTCTCAATAACCCTTATCAAGGGTGCCCGGAGCATATCCGGGTCTAAAACTTTAGTAAAAAAAGTTTGATGCTCAGCTTTACCGATCTAAGATCGTCTCAATAAATCTCAAAACAAGTCTAGCACCATGGCTTAACCGGGTCTAGTATAAGTATGAAAGCCAGTGATCAAAACATCATAATATCCTCTTTTTACCGAGAGGTTTCATAAAAGATAGTCTCAAAACCCTTTTAAAGTCATAATATCAAAAAATGGGCCCTAGAGGCCATGCAAGCTTAGAAAAATTCTTATAGTAGGCCCGAAGCCAAATCAGTAGTAAAACATGCAGAAAAACCTTTGCATGAATGATATGCTCGCAAACAATAAGTTAGCCCAATAGCTCACAGATAATCATATTTGCCCTGCACAGGCCCACAGCTCTACAACAAATATAACCAGCCTATAATAATATCTCGATGTTCGAGACTCGCGAACATTCCCAAATAATCCATCGTCTATGTTCCAGAGTTAATACAAGGCCACACAGGACTACAAGGGTAATATACAATACTACATGAATATTATAATCAACGTATGAAATAAACAGACTGAAGAGACGGACGAGGTCTGGGGTACCAACCTAAAACAACCCACCCAAGGATACTAAATAATGCAGTTATAGCTTATATACTCAGAGTCTAGGTAGGGAAAGCCATAGCCTACTTGTCGTCCGACGACTAGTTCCGGGAATGACTTCGTCCAGGCTTGAACTGCTTAGAGAAGCTCCAAATTGTGAAAGTAATATAAACACAATAATCTACACATCAAAATAAAACTAACGACACTCATAATGCTATAAACATAACCGGGTCAAAATCCGGGTCACAAATGAGCCCGTGGGCCCCGTGACCTAAAATCAAAAATGAAAAAAATACTCATGTGTTCTCTACCTTCCCGAAAGAACATGCTCAAAGTTTGAGCGGATTCGGACCATAGGAAGGTCTCAAAACAGCCCACAACTAAGAGGATTAAAGGGAGAATTTTAAGGAGGAATACCAAAATTAAAGGGAGAATTCGCTTACCACAAGGAGATGAAGCAAGTCTACGGAACGACTTCCATGAAATCACGATCATGCAGCCCCAAACGAGCAACTAAAACCAAGAAGAAAATACAAGCTCAAGAAGTTCATCAATGGAGGTTTTAGCCATGGGAAGGAAGAGATTCAAGGAGAACACTTACCAAACGAAGAGGGAAACAACGAATTCCTCAATTTGGTGAAGTCCCACGGCTGGAAATTGACTTGGAGTAAGTTTTAGGAGAGGGAAAATCATTTTAGAGTGAGAGGAAATGATAGAATGGTCTGAGAATTCGAGGAGAGCCCTTATAAATTACAGGTCGCAGACCAGCGCAATAGCGCTATCAGGGCGCGATCGCGCTGAAGGAAGGATCACAGACCAACGCAATCGCGCTCCCAGAGCATCGTTGGCGCTGAAGGAAAATCACAGGTCAGCGCGATCGCGCTGCCTGGGCGCCGTTGGCGCTGAACAATTCTGCTGCAGAAAACCAACAACAGCCAAAACTTCTTCTGGGTGTTCCAAGCACAATCGAAATCCGATACTCAAAAATCAAATATTTTATTAGAGTGGAAATGGCGTTCCAGACTCAACGGAATCAACAAAACTTCTATACGAGATCATTTCATAAGAATGTTGACCCAAGTCAACACTAGCTAACGCCAACCAAACACCCGAAATAAACTCGGATCACCGAGGACCCAAACCAATCAACTACCCAACACAAACTCGGCATTCCGGAGCTAAGAGTGCTGACGGAATTTCCATCTAAGGCCGTCTACTCCGAATGTTGACCAAAGTCAATCAAGCAAGCCCAATTAACCTGAAAACACAGAACGAGAGAAAATTCCAAGCTGAAAAGCTTTCGGATCCCGACCAAAGGTCCCACTAGACCAAAGTCCATGCTCTGGAGCTGATGGAACTGTCGGAATTTGATTCCGAAAACAGTCACCAAGAATGTTGACTGAAGTCAACGATTTCAAAAGCCTAAAGTTCTAAAACAAGGAACGACTATAAAGACCAAACAAATGGCCTGGGCATCGAACTACTGTTCCCAGCAAACCATAAATGACTTGGGACCGCTACAGGCAAGCTCTAACAGTACAAGAAAGGCGAAAATGCGTAAATGACCAGAAGGGTCATTACAAGTATAATATGATTTGAGAAAAATAAATGAATAAATGGAAAAGGAGGGAATAAATTAAAGAATAAAGAAATAAATGATAAAAAAGAGAGTAGAAAAACAAAAAAAATATGGACGAATGTTTATATCTTTTGTTGTTATATAGAAAATAAGAATAAAGAAAAAGAGCAAAAAAATTATGAATAAAAATAAATTATGGATAAAAATTAGAAAAGGTACAAGAAATAAAGAAATTAAAATACAAAGCGAAAATAGAAAGAAAAAAAAAGAGTCAAAATTAATTATGGTGAAAGAAGAAAATAAAAAATAACATGATTTGTGAACAAAATAAATGAACAATAAAGGAGTAAAAAAATAAGAAGAAAAAATGAGAAAAAAGAAGGGGAGTAAAAAGAAAAAAAATAAGAAGAAGTAGAGAAATAAAAAATAAATAATCAAAAAGGGAGAAAAAAAGAGAGTTAAAACTGAGAATGAATCAGATTATGGTGTAAAAAGTAAATAAAAAAATAACATAATTTGAGAAAAAATAAAATGAACAAAGAAACATAAAACAGAAAAAATAAAGAAAAAAACGAGAAAGAAAAGGAGAAAAGAAGAAAAAAGAAAAGAAGTTCCAAAATAAAAAAGAACTTGCTCCTATGGTACTTTTTTGTAATTAGTTAGGGAAATATTTTTTGTAAGGAGGTATTTAGTTGTAAATAATTTGCTCCTATGGGTACTTTTCCCATTAAAATATGAGGAGTCAATTCCTCATATGGTCACTCAACTTAGGAAAATATCTCAATAAAATTATTTATCTTTTTTTTGCTCCAATAATGTCATTTAAGTTTAAGAATTTTTCTTACAAAGTAATAATTGCTAAAAGTGACTTAAAATGTAAAAAAATGATCAAAATAGTCCCTTTAAGTTTGAACTTTAAATTTAAATGATCCTTATTCTTTAACAACATGAAATACTATAACCTTTCAACTATAAAACATTGAGTACAATTTTAGTTCAACTTTTAACTGTGGTATTAAAATATAATGGAGTCTCCTAAAATTGTGATTAGTATTGTTAGAAATCACCTTATATGTACTCTATTAATTTAAAATTTTAGGATTTTAATAATAAAATAATGTGTTATATTTATTCATTTTATGATAATTTTTTTTTTTGATAAGCTAGTTCAAATTTAGTCGTTATTTTTTCTACTGCAAAAATTATTGTCAGAAAATTCGTAATTCATAAAGTAAACAGTGATTTAATTCCTTCAAACAAAAAAAGAAACTAGAATCTCTAGCTAGTAGGAAAAAATCATATATAAATATTTTAAAGAATTTCTACAAAGAAAAAAAATATTGATGCATATTAAAGAACATCATGATAATAGCATAAATCATTCAACATCAAATAAAATTAGGAGATTTCAAATAACCATCATGTAATTTAAAAATATTAAAAAATTTAAATATTATTTTGTCAATCTTGTGATTATATTTGGGGGAAAACTATATTACCTTTTGAACTTGGCTAAAAATTAAGGAAAAACTACTCACAATTGTAAAATTATTTACCCAAAATGGACTCAACCCAAAGTATTTATCTTTAATGAACCTTCAACCCGAAGTAATTACCCTATAACCCTCTCCCTCAATTACAAGTTATTCTACTTCTTTTTTTTCTCATACTTTGACTTAGCATTTGATGTTTTATCCTTTTATCTACTGATTTGTCCTTTTGCATTTGTTGATTTGTACTTTTGCATTTATTGCTTTATCTTTTTTCTCATTTATTATCTTTATTTTTTTTATCTCCTTTTATTCTTTACTTAAGCTATCATTTTATAATATTTTTATTATTTATTTCCTTCTTTTTATTTTTTATTTTTGTACCTTTTTGTCTTAATTTTATTTACTTTTTTGGTAATTTTATCTTCTTTTTAATTTTTTTCTTTTTCTTTGTTTTAAGGATAAATAATTAAATATTACATAATTAGATTAAAAGAATAAATAATTTAGAAAAAATAAAGTTACTAGTTTATTTATTAAAATCTAAATTAATAAAAAGTTTGTTATTATAATTCTTTTCTCTTTTTATATTTTTTCCTTTAAAAAAAATAATAAGTAAAAATATGAACTAACTATTTTTAGGTTAATTAAAAAAATAACTAGAGAACAATAAGAAATAATTAAGAAAAACAGTAAAGTTCACTAGCTTATTCATTAAAACTAAATAGTTTTTTAAAAATTTTACAAATAAAAAAAAATTGTATTTAAAATCTGCCTCTTTTTTTTGTAATTAATTTTATAAAAATTACTCGTAATTTGCTAAAATTGATATATAGTTTAAAATATCAAAATTAAGCATAAATTTTGTGATACTCTATCAGTATATGATATATGCGACGTGAGTTTCATAGAGGACTGAGAAATGCTGAAGTTAACATGGATGACAACATGCCAGTATATAGATATACTATGATGGTATCACGAAGGAGTGAGAAATGTCTCATTGAAGAACGGAAGCATATCTCAATGATACCATGTCTATATATAGATATAAATTGAGTAATCTAATTAAAGGACTGAAGCAAACCTCAATGAAAACACTTGCTCAGTTACTCTTTGATACCATTAGAGTATATTATACTTTGATGGTATCAAGGAGGAAGAAGCAATCCTTCAATGAAGACACTGCTAAGTTACTCATTGATACCACCAGAGTTTATTCATATACTGTAATATACTGTGATGGTATCAAAGAGGAAGAAGCAGTCCTTCAGTGATAACACTGCTCAGTTACTCTTTGATACCATCAGAGTATAATATACTCTGATGGTATCAAGGAGGAAGAAACAGTCCTTCAATGAAGACATTGCTCAGTTACTCCTTAATACAAACAGAGTATATTCATATACTGTAATATACTGTGATGGTATAAATGAGGAAGAAACGGTCCTTCAATGAAAATACTGCTAAGTTACTCTTTGATACCGTTGGAGAATATTATACTTTGATGGTATCAAGGCAGAATAAGCAGTTATTCAATGAAGACATTGCTGAGTTACTCCATGATACCACCAGAGTATATTCATATATTGTAATATACTATGATCGTATCAAAGAAAAAAAAATCCTTTAGTAAAAACACTGCTCAATTACTCTTTGATACCATCTGAGTATGTTATACTTTAATGGTATCAAGGAGGAAGAAGCAGTCCTTCAATGAAGACATTGCTCAGTTACTTCCTAATACCACCAGAGTATATTCATATACTGTAATATATTGTGATGGTATAAATAAGGAAAAAACAGTCCTTCAATAAAAATATTGCTAAGTTACTCTTTGATACCATGGGAATATATTATACTTTGATGGTATCAAGGAGGAAAAAAGTAGTCCTTCAATGAAGCTAATATATTGTGATGGTATCGTGGAGGGCTGAGGAGTGTCTCATTGAATGATTGAAGCAGTCCTCTATGATACCATCATAGTATATCTATATACCGATATGGTATCACAGAGAATTGCTTTAGTCCTTCAATGAGACACTTCCCCGTCCTTCATGATACCATGTCAATATATAAATATGTTGTGATGGTATCATTGAGGACTAGAGTAAACCTCAATGAAATCATCAGGGGAAAAAAAAGGAAGAATAAAGAAAAAGAACAAAAAAAGTGAATGAAATTAGAATATGGAGAGAAAAATAAATAAAATTAAAGAAGAAAATAGAAAAAAAGAAAAAAATTAAAATTGAGTATGAAATAAGATTATAATGAAAGAAATTAAAAAATAATATGATTTGAGAAAAAATTAAATAAACAAAAAAAGAAGAAAAAGGATAAAGAATAAAAGAAAAAAATAAACAAATGTTTACCATATCGGTTATCTTTTTTATTACATATATATATATATATATATATATATAAAGTAAAAAAAACATCAACAAAATTATATTATGGAAGGAAAAAGAAAAATTAAAAAGGAAACAAGAAATAAATAAATTAAAAAAATAAATAGGAAACAGAAAAATAAAAACACAAAATAAATAAGTCAAAATTAATTATGGGAAAGGAAGAAAACAGAAAATAATATGATTTGAGAATAAAATAAATGAACCATAAATGAAAAAAAAAAAGAGGGAAGGGGGGAGGAGGAGGAACAAGAAAAGTAGAAAAGAAAAAAAAAGGAAAAAAATAAAAAAGAAATGTTAAATATTTTTCAAAATAAAATAAAAGGACAAAAAAGAAAATTGAGTTGGCGCTGACATCAACTCGAAAAAAGAAAAAGAAATATATGCATTTTAGGATAAAAAGGGGCATGAAAGTAATTGGGCATTTAAGAGTAAATATTTTGCTTTCTCGGGGTACAAGTGTTCTTTTCCCATAAATTAAATATCTCTCCCAATTTTGAACAATAAATATTTTTCTTCTTTATTTCACTTAAAAATATAACTACCTATTTTACGCTCTAAATTAACACCTTTTATATTTTTATGCTTTTTTAATATTATGATTTGTGTCTTTTTTAATGTATATTATGTACTTATCTATAAAATAAATAAAAAATCTAATTTATGAGATGAAAACTTGAAAAATATTTGTAAGGCTATTAACATTTTATTTCAAAGAATAAGGACTATTTAAATTTAAAGTTCAAACTTAAGAGACTATTTTGATCATTTTTGTCTCACCTTTTAAGTCATTTTTTTGTAATTATTATTTTGTAAAAAAAATGCGCAAACTTAAATGACTTTATTGAAACAAAAAAAGATAAATGACTTTAGTGGGACATTTTTCTAAGTTGAGTGACCATACGAGGAATTGATTCAAATATGAGTGATCCAATTTATTAAATATGAGTTAAATAGACTCATTTAATTAAGGGTAACTTACATAAATTTCACTACTATAGAAGTTAATTACTCATTCTTCCACTACTTTCAATATTACATAATATACCACTCAGATATATCGCTACAGGCATCCACACCACTCAGATATATCGCTACAGGCATCCACACCATTCAGATACATCGCTACAGGTATCCACACCACTCAGATACATTGCTACAATCATTTACACCACTCAGATACATCGCTACAGGCATCCAGATACATTATTTTATCTCGAATACATCACATAAGGCATGTATCCGCTATTCTGGAGACATGGTTTAGTCTCAGATACATCGCATCCGCATGTATTTGAGAGATTACATGTATTCACATGTATCTTAAGGATTACAACATGTATCGACATGTATTTGAGAGGTTATAACATGTATCAACATGTATTTGATACATGCAATGTATCTGAGTTTTTGGGGATATGCGGTGTAGCGATGTGTCTGATTGAAAGAGGAGGATTCTTTGATAAGATGTGGTATATTAAGTAATTAAAATAAACTTGTTGGATTAATAGTAGATATGGTAAGGATGTTTGTCTCTTTAGGTAATTTATCCTTTAATTAATATAGGCTGAAATTATTGGAATCGAAATTGAGAGGGCGTCATGCGGAAGCTAATAGTTGCAAACCATCAATGTTTTAACTATAAAAAAGGTTTTATAATATGATGAGTTTGGTCAATTGACCTACATATGAAAACTAACATTAAAAAAGAAAAAAACATAAAAACTATCAAGAGAAAATTTCTCCCTAAACAAGACTATCGTAAGGACTACATTGTGGATACTTTGCGTTGTGTATGAGAAATAAAAATCTTGTATTTATAGAAGTCCAAAACTTCTTCTCCAAGAAAAAATTAACCAATTATGAAAGATCTTTTCCTAGAAGGAAATCTTTTTCACTAAGAATTTTTTTTTGAAGTAAAACACAATTATGATATAATTCAGATAAAGTAGGAAATTCAAGGTAAACCCTAACAAATCTCCCCTTGGCCTGAATTTTCTGGCAATTTAATCTTCATCTTCTTCTTCACATCATCTTCATCATTGTTGCTTGCCATTGTTAAAAATAAAAATAGAAAATATTGTGGTTAAAAATGATTTAAAAATATTTTATTTTTATTTTTGAAGATGCAACAACAAGTATGTTGAAAATATGGTTGAAACTTGAAACTCCTTCTCCACATGTAGTATCTGGACAAAAATCTTCATTATCATCAAATTGGTAGCAACTTGATTTGAAACCGCCTTAAACATGTCTTCAAACTCGTAGAACTATTGAACTCATTAGATCATTGAATCCATTGGATTGTCCGGCTCTGATATCACTTGTTGCGATCAAAATTGAGAAGGTGTCATGCAAAAGCTAATAGTTGCGAACCATCAATGCGTGATAAATCAGATGAAAAGAAAAAAAATTATATAAAAAAAAATTATGATATGATATAGATTTGGTCAATTGACCTACATACGAAAACTAACATTATAAAAGAAAAAACATAAAAACTATCAAGAAAAAATCTCTTATTAAACAAAACTATCATAAAGACTACATTGTGAATACTACTGCGTTGTGTATGAGAAATAAACATCTTCTATTTATAGAAGTCCAAAACTCCTCCTCCAAGAAAGAATTAACCAACTATGAAAGATCTTTTCCTACGAAGAAATCTTTTCCACCAAAAAAAATATTTTTAAAGTAAAACACAATTATAATATAATTTAGATATAATAAGAAATTCAAGGCAAACTCTAATAGAAATTGCCAGCCCTATGCAACAGCACATTAAGAGGGTGTTTGGCCATGAAATTTTTTTACTTTTTTCTGGAGTTGAATTCCGAAAATGGTGTTTGGCCATGAAAATTTGGAAAATTCTGGAATTCAACTTGAAGTTGAATTCCAGAATTTGAAAAACAAGAAAAAAGTGTTTTCACTTTTTTCACTTCTCACAAAAAGTCAAAAACAACTCCAATTTATATTCATGGTCAAACACAACTCCAACTCCAACTCCAACTTGGTATTTGGTTTTCATGGCCAAACGGCTACTAATTAATCACCATAGTTCCTTCTCGCGTACCTGAAATGCTACATCTTATATAGAGAGCAAGTACAAATGAAGGGAAGAGAAGTTGCAACTGAATATTTGAAGAGCAGCTAATGTTCAGAAGGTTTCAGACAAACTTATTGAGAGGGTTTTTCCTCCAACCTCAAAGCTTCGTTATGGAACCATTACAAGATAAATGAGAACTACATAAATTAACCAACATTAGAAACCAGCCTCTCTAGCAAACTGGCATCCACAAAGGTACTTTAGAACCAACTCATCTAGAGCCATTGAAATCTAAAATTCAAGTCACCAAGACTGAATCTATACGGACGCAGATCCTTATCTCTCAAAAGGCATCTCCTCTAATAGAGTTTAAAGGACAAGCAGCAGCAGCTATTCTCTCGCGAAGGTTGAATTTGCTTGCAATAATTGGTCTAACATCTTCAACTCCAACTAAGCTTTCCAGAAATGGGAGCAGTGAGAGTAACTCTTTGTCATAACAGTCATCAAACCAGCTCTCAATCGGAATACCATTGTCCACCTGGAATCCAAATGCCTGCAAATTAAACTACCACATCAGGGTAGCAAAGTGGAGAATGACATTCTAAACAGGAATAAATTGCCCACAAAAGCACATACAAGTGCTCAGGTAGTTTTCAAATATTAACACGTTACCAGATAAGATGATGCTCAACGAAAGTGATCCGGTATGACAATTCCAATAGGAAAGCGATACATAAGCTCTTTCATCAACTTTTCTTTTTAAAATGGTAAGATTTAAGCTTTCAGCAATACTACCAATCAAGATTATCAGTTCAATCATTTCAAGAAACAGGGGAGGGATACCAACCATAAACATGTTTCTTTCCAGCTTTCATGAACATGAAAGTTTAATAGCTCTTGTAATTGCTCAAGGTGCAGGTTGCTTGAAAAAAAAAAGCAAAGGACCAGAACTTAACATGTGAAAGAAACAAAGATGGGAAGGACCAGAACTTAACATGTGAAAGAAACAAAGATGGAAAGGACCAGAACTTAACATGTGAAAGAAACAAAGATGGAAAGGACCAGATAGAGCAGAGATCGGAATCTTGATAAAGGAACATTATTTAGCAAAGAGAGATTCTGACACAGCACCTGAGGAGAGTTGTCGATGATGATCACACGTGCTAAATCACGGCCAAGAACTGACAGATCTTTAAGGTAATTACCATCAACAAATACACAAGACTCACGGTAAATACGATGCCTAAATACTTTTCTCTTTGGATCAAGCACATTCAAAAGCTGCTCAGCATAAATGCTTTGGCTTGCAGTAAAAATGATAATCTCAAATAGGCTGGATACTCTATCCATAAAATTTCGGAGATGAGGACGGCATCGAACATATACGGTATGATCTTTCAGGTTGAAATTCACTGAGAATGTGAAATCTGCATCATCACAAGGTTCAAGTGTAGAGTGCACCAAGGTCTCTGTCAAATATAAAAAGATTAGACTCAGCTTAACATGCCCAATAAGAAAATGATGAGCATATACTACCATTTGATTAGGAAATCTGCGTAGATGCTTGAAAAGGAAAACAACAAGCATTGACTTTAGCACCCATGTCGGATGTACAAACATAAGAGCACACAATTCAATAAGCATCACATATTCACTTGGGCATGCAGCAATTTGCATGAGTAGGTCCAACACATATTCCTAAAGGAGGGAATGGAATCATCTACCACTCTTGGTTTTTTTGGGAGTTATTGGGGTGGACTACACAATTTAAATGGTAAGCCTATATAAAGGACAGATAGCCTTGGTAGGAGATTAGGAATATCTTCTCTTTCTTTTATCATAGGAGAGAAGGAACATCTATCATAGAGAATCCCCATCTACAAGAAATGCAGTATGAAGGCCAACTAAGCCCAAGGGAGAAAGAAGCAAAGCAACAGCTATAAAGATTCCATCACTATATAGAACATATTTGGCAAAATTGATACATATATGTACTGTATCCATCCGCAACCAAAAAACTTTTTTTTAGACATGTTCGAGCCAGTTTGTGTGCACTCAACTATTCCACTAGGTAACTCAGGCTTAGTTAGATGGGAAGAAATCACCTTGTGTTTTTTTGCCCTTGTTGGGATTTGATCCGCTACCAATATCTTCTTTTGGCTCAGCAAAATTTTTAAGAGAAGAGTTGATTATATTGATAGAGGAATGCCTACAGACCACTATTACTTGAGGAGAAAAGGACACAACTGTCCAGAGAGGAAAAAAGAATGCCATTTTACTTTTGGGATATGTACTAAAACTTATCATTTTCCCTTGTTGAAAGCTGAACTTTACTGGAACAGACCACAAAAGAAGGAAACAATTAGTTTAGCCTTGAGAATATAGACTGCAATACCATCCAAGTCCAAAACAAGAGTGGTTGATGGGCAACTCCGTGTCTGTTTAGGCAACAACACAGGCCGAAATGTTGGAACAACTGAGGACAAGTCTGGTAAATTCTTTATGAAAAAATATGGATCAAAGTCATCAAACTCTTCAGTTTCCACTTCCTCCATATTAACATCAGCAGGCAACTGAACTTGATTAAATTCATCAATGCATTCCAGTTTCGAATCTTTGATAGAGAGATGCACAGCTGAAACTTCAGATGACACATGCTGGTCCCCTAAATCAGTATAAAAGCCAAATTCACATAATTAGCAATTGAAAAAAGCATCAGAAGGCATATTCAATTTTGACTAATCATGACTATCATGTCTGACATTACCAGCAGATGTACTATCCCATAAAAACCTTACCTGTAGCCTCGTCTAGCACAAAATGACCTGTCAGCAAATCAACCCCTACATTTTCTTTTCCAGGCTCCTCTAATGGCTGGTCTGCTTGCTGGAAGAATTTGAGGAAGTCTGCTGAGGGAAAAATGTGACAGGATTTTGAAAGATATACGATTAGCCCGAATGTTAATTCAGAGACCTACTCAACACTTAACTGCCAAAGCATCTAACCTACCTCGGTTAGAAATTTCCCCTCCAACACTTCTGGATATATGGAAGGTGGGAGAAAATATTGTATCACTTCTGCAACTATCACTTTCACCATCATAGTCCTACATTAAGAAAAATAATTAGATAATACACAACAATAACCATTCTATTGCAATTCTCACTTTAAAGTATCCACATTTAACAAGGTGAGCTAAGACTCCCAAACAATACCACATAAAGCAAATGTAAATTATCACCTTATTAATAGTAATGGTATTATAATCATGAACAACATCATGCGTGTCTGAAGCAGCAGAAGTATCATCAGCCACCAACCCAAACCTTATATCCAAATCTGTACCGACAACATGATTCTCAATCTTTTCCGAAAAAATGCTTCCTATAAACACAAATATAGTAAATGAGAGGCGAGTTGCCATAAACAAATGTGCTCTTCCAGGACTATATGAATATAAATAAGGAGTAGAGTCAACAGCAAAGAAGTTAATTACAATTAACTGGGAAAAACATTATGCATTGACTAGGACCATGGAAGGTTAAATCCTGCACCATAATTCAGTGATTGTTCCCAAGGATTAACGGAAGCATGCAAAGGGATACACAGAATGGTGAAAGCATATGGAGAACCACTTCAAATTGTACCATTTTTAGATTTTGTTTCTTGTTAGATGGTAAATTTTCAGGAGAGAACAGTCACTTCTCTACTGTGGGAACAACTGAGATCAAAGAATAATATAGGCAAAACAACAAAAGAAAGCAAAAAGTAATTACGGACATAAATATGGAAAAATTCTAATTAAATCATTACCACATCACAAACACTTTGAATGAAGCTTTCTGACTTGGTAATACATGCAAAAAGAAGTATAGACAGATTCTGATGATGCTTGAATAACAGAAAGAGCAACAAACCCTGCTAACTTTCGGAATATGCCCAAAATATCACATCAAGTGTGCATCTTAAGCTAAAGAGTAAATAAATCAAATTACTTGGTCATCATAGGATGGGTTCCATATAATACTTACCTGATTTTTGCTTCCTTACTGAAGATGTTATAAGTTCCTTAACTTGCTTTGCCTCAGTTTGCACATTCGCGGACATTTTTCGCTGCTGACTTGAAACCTTTGGACTAGCCAGCTCTCGTGGATTTATTCCATTTACTTTTTTCTTAGTCTGCATATCTGACTACAGCAGAGTCTACTCTACAGATGCTTTATCCTGCTTTAAGAATTGTAACAAAGAAGAATCGTATCACTCCTTGTTCCAGGACACAGTTTCCTGGAAAAGAATTGCAGTCAAGAAATAGATATAGACAGTTTGTAACAAGTTTTAGCAAAGTAGATACAGATGTGACCATGAAATCTCTAATAATTTTATAAATCCATAGAAGTCTCTCTGCATTTACAATTGATAATTCATTGATATAATGATGACTTGGAAACAGGTTGCATCATTTAGCAACATTTTCTGCAGACAAACCACTGTTACCATGTGTAGTATATATTAATACTTGAACTCATTGTAGCTTAAAAGGATGGAGCATGTATACAGATGCACAAGTTACACCGCACGCACAAAGATAGACAGAAAGCAAGTATCAAACAACACATCGATCAGCATACCCATAAATTAAACAGGGAAAAAAATTCTAAGCAGAAGGTAAAAATTCAATAATGCATGTGAAAAGAGTTGGCAAGGTAATAAAACTTTTGCATTCTTTCTCACAAAATAATAAACAGATTCACTGAGCTTTTAGAATTCAACTACCAATTATCAAACTCTTTAAAAGCTTGGTCAAGAGGATTATACTTTATTTTCTTAATTTCTTTTTCTTTAGAGGGGTCAACAAGTAACTTTCATGTATGTGCACAATAATATGTCATTATATGCATGAAGATATATTGCATAAGTTAGTAGGTAGGAATGTGGCCCCAGAGCTTTGGTCTAGTGGTAAGAGCACAACGCGTGATGTGTGGATTAGGCACACATCACAGGTTTGAACCTTGCCGAAGACAAAAAACCTAGTATTTAAGTAGACAAGGTAAAAGAGTGGGCCCATTATCCACCGACTTTCAAAACGTGTCACTAGCCTTGGGGATTTCTCAGTTGTCAAAAAAAAAAAGTTAATAGGAAGGGATGCTTAAAATTAAAGGTTGCATACAAATGCAACTGAGTGCAGCACCATAGAAAACTAACATGTATTTTGAATCTCTCTAAGAAACTTAACTTTACCTATCCAAAACAAAAATAAGGAAACTGAGCCTCAAAAAGTTGAACAACACCAATTGCTTGAGCACCATTCCCCTCATTGGGGATTTTGACCCAACCAAGCAAACAAGACATCTGTTGGGTGATGGGTTAGAGTTTCAGTGCACCTTCCAGCAAATATAAAACCTTAGAGAAAAAATGGATTTCTCATTTTAAAATTACTTTTATCATGCATTGACAAATAAAGAAAGATCATGAAATCAATTTTTACACATATTTTGATAAGTCCCAGATGACTAAAAAAGTTTATGCATTTCAACTTCCTCAAGCAATTAAGTAGATTTTGAATGACTAGCCAATTAACTACTTAACCCCAAACATAGAATATTCTGATCCGAAGATCTTTGAAATGATGTTTGCTAATCTTATTATGTAATTAGGAAACTGTGCCTGTTACATTCTGTACGAACCTGGTCTTCGTGCTGCTCTATAATGCTATGATGTTTAGCATTCACTTCTCAAGAATATACATCTCCATCTATTGCAAAACAACTAGTGTGAGCTCCAAAAGTAAAGGACCAAAAATCTATAGGTCATCCTTCAAACTTTAATAAGCCATTGCAAGCCAAGTCTATTACAAAAGCTATGAAGTCCTGGATGCTTGTTGAAATTCAACAAGATGCATAACCAAAGAACACTATTCAAAGTTTGAGGAAAACAAAAGACAGAAAAGTTTCTATCTGCATCAATAGCTTGCTGATCAGATCTATAAGCAATTCATTTCAATCTTTCATTTTTCAAGAAAAAATTGCAGCGAGCTAATTGAGAGATTCTCTCTTTTTTTAAGGGCAATTCCCTTAAAAAAAAAAAGGGTAGAGTTGCCGTACATTGAAGAGTACATAAACCATGATGAATCCTCTGAGTAGGATTGAATTGAGCAACATGGATACAGATGATTGATTCTATAAAAGTTCCTTTGTGTAGAAAAACAGAACAAGATCAGCAGTAAGTAAATTTGAAAAGAAACTGCAAATGTCATTCAATTAAGTTCAAAACCCTAAAACAGTGGTATCTGAACCAGACGTAGCAAAAAGCAAAAGGACAGTTGAATTAAGATAAAAACGAGCTCAAAAATCCCCATACCTAAACTTTAAACTTCAAAATCACCACACAAAGCAATAAATCAGTTCCTGCAAGCATGAAAATCTAGGGAGCTCAAATATTGAAGAAAGGAAGGAGAAGCGAGTGAAGCATGGAAATGAAAAATTAGGGTTTTACGAGCGACACAATCTGAAAGAAGATGTTCAATTTGGTGTTTGAACGAAAAATATTTCCCTCCAAAGATTGAAAAAGAAAAAAAGAGGGGGAAAAGGGAAGAGTAGCTAGCAGGAATCGAAATTTTTAGTAGTATATCTTTTGTCGAAAAAGGAAGGTGTCGAAGATACATAAGTAAAACTTATTTACTTTATCACTGTATTAATTGTCCTTGATTTTCGAGTTTGTCTTCTCTTCAACAGGCGCTAAAGTTTCCCAACTTCAATACTCGCTTACCGTTTTCTTTTTTTCATTTCAAGCTAACTATAATTTGGATGTGCGTATAGACTTGCTATAAACCATACGGAAAAAGGTTAAATATACCTCTGTACTATTAGAAATAGTTTAAATATATCCTTCGTTATACTTTGAGTGTAAATATATCATTTTCGTTATACTTTGGGTCCAAATATACCCTTGTACTATTAAAAATGGTTTAAATATACCCCTCGTTATATTTTGGATCTAAATATACCCCTTTCATTATATTTTTGGTTCAAATATACCCATCATTATACTTTTATGCTAATTTATTCCCTCTCCCCCCTTTGTTTTTATAAAGGTGATTTACCCTTATTTTTTTTATAAACGGACACGTGATGAGCTTCAAAATAAAAATAACTCATCACCAAATGTAAATATTCGCGCGATTCACTTTACAAACTCACCTATTAATCTATCTCTGATTCACTCCCTCGATTCATATAAAAATAATACACGTATTCACAACTTATACTCATGTCATTTAAATATTTCTTTAGCCTCACATCGAATAAACTTCTTTACAGGGAATTTCTAAAATTTTGATATATAAGAAAAATCAATTTCCTTTTGTTATCATCTTTTGGTCTAATATTAGATGTTAAAACTCTTACTTGAAATAATTAGCTAAGCAAGATTATTATATATAAATGCAGGAAAAAGAATTTTATATCTGATAAACGGATCATTAATGTCAACGAAAAAATATTCAAAAATAGGTGGAGCAAAGACTTTAAAGAGTTTGAATTATGAGAAGGAAAAGAAAATAGAAGACTACAAGAAAAGAAAAGAACTTAAAGTGGAGGCATTAAGATGGTTTAAATGGGTGAGTGTCAAAAATAAGGATAAATCAGCTTAAAAGTTTAATGAAAGGGGTATATTTGAACCCAAAGTATATCGAGAGGGGTATATTTGAACTGAAAGTATAATGAGGGGTATATTTAAACTATTTCTAATAGTACGAGGGTATATTTGAACCCAGAGTATAACAGAAAGAGTATATTTGGACCAAAAGTATAACGAGGGGTATATTTAAACCATTTCTAATAGTACAGGGGTATATTTAAACCATTTCTAATAGTACAGGGGTATATTTGACCCTTCTCCGTAAACCATAAGGATTGTGATTGATGATAAATATTTCTTCATTCGGGTTCAAGATTTAAAAATAGAATTATGTTTAGTAATGAGTATTTTACCTCTAGAGTGAAATTTCATAACATGAATTTGAAATAATTAAATTCTAAACAAATACCGAACAAAAATAATGTTTATCAAAAAAATCATCATTTTGATTAATAGTAAAACTTGTGAAAAGTGGTTAAAGACAAGTGGATCAAGACCGATCAAGTTCCTTCCCTTGGGCCAAATCACCAAGGATTCAATACAAGAATGTTATTTCATAAAAGAAAGAGATAATACAAATGGAAGGAAGGTTTCAAGCTTCTTTCATAGGAAATCTAGAAAAAAAATTATATTAGAGTGTCATGCCCAGTGGCGGAGTCAAGATATTCATTGAGGGAGTTCAAAATATGAATAAGTAAATACACAAAAAAGCCAAAGGGGGTTCAACACATATTATATATATAAAAATAATAATTTTAACTATATATAAACAGTGTAATTTTTTGTCGAAGAGGGTTCATCGAACCTCTTCGGCTATATGTAGCTCCGCCCCTGGCCACGCCCCAAACCCAGGGAGGCGCGACCGGCACCCGATATCTCATTTGTCCGAGTGAACCAAAATAAATTGAACCAAACAACATATACGGGTCGTCAAGGCCAAGCCAAATCGAAAGAAACACAATGAAAATAAACTCGAATAAAGCAAAATATAATATAAGGTCGTCCAGGACACTATCTAAAACTCACAAATAACAGTATGGCCAACAAGGTCACAACTGACTACAAGACCCATAGTAGACGTCTATAAGCCTCTAAGATTAAAAAAATACCGCTAACACCTAGTCGGGATAGGGCCGCGACATACCCATCAACTATACAAAGCAAAAGAAGATTCTAGAAACAACAACTCCAGGAAGAACGAAGCATACCAACCTTAAATTGAATTCGATCACATGCAACGAGGATCCTTGTCTATCTACTAACATGCAGGCGTGCATGTAGTGCCCTAGGCAATGAGGCATCAGTACAAAATATTGTACTGAGCATGCAAGGCGACAGAATAACAAAAATAACACAACTCGAAAATGAAAACCTCAATTAATAGATGTAATCTGCACATAATTCAAAAACCTACTGAAACCATACTACATGCGTAGTTCCTATCAAGTTCCCCTATTCTTGACTCAAGTTACACAATAGTAAGCAATTCAACCATCAAATAACAACCTACCTGGGGCCCCTAAAAGCTCGACAGGTGCCAACCACAATCACATGATAATAAATGTAATGCATTGCAACACAATCAGAACAGAACAAACCATGACTTGAGACACCAATACATGTATATACCTTAGATCTCTCAACCATAGTAACTATAATATAAATAACTTATTACTGACAACTTACCACCAAATCGACCTGCTCTCGGCTTGTTATATCACCAAAAGTGTCAACGACACACTAAGCCCTAGAGTCTTCACACATAACTGACTATAATAATTCAAGCCACAATATAAAATAATATGAAATGCAATGTAACACAATACGGTGTAGGCGAATACTCCGATCCCTAGACTCAAAGGCAAAAACAGTAAATATGCATGCGATGTTGGCGTACACCCCGATCCCACCCTCAAGGGCATGAAAGCATGTGGTGTAGGCGTACACCTTGATCCTATCCTCAAGGGTATGAATATATGTGGTGTAGGCGTACACCTCGATCTTAGCCTCAAGGGCATGAATGCATGGAGTGTAGGCGTACACCTGATTCCAGCCTCAAGGACATAAAATGCATGTGGTTTAGGTGTACACCCCGATCCTAGCCTCAAGGGGGTGAAATTCATGTGGTGTAGGCATACTGATACGTTCGAATTACACCCTTTAAAAAGTGTAAACAATCATTGCCAAATATAGTAACCCAACGATTAGGATGGGGTCGAATCTCACAGGGAATAGAGTAAGAAATATAACACTTAAAGTCATTTATTTACTTCACTTTATGTTAAATCTTATCCCTTAACAAGATGAAAGTTATTGTATTGAAATTTAAACTAACTAAATTTAAATAGTTAAGACTAGCATAGTTTATGAAATCCAAGATTGTTTCACCACATAGTAGAATTCCTCTAAAGGTTACAAGCGTCAATATAGTCGATCCTAGGTTGATTTCGGGTGAACAATGATCAACAAATTACCAATTATTATCTTTAGATACGAAATTAGTCTATTCTTCACTTATTTTCCCAAATGAAATGAAGTGCACTAATAAGATGATCAAAATAAGTTAAGTAGAATTAGCATATTCCTACGAAATTCCATTAAACAAGGATTAACTCCTTGAGTTCTTAGCCGTTAACAATTCTCAACCTTAATAAGTCCTTCTGGAAATAAACTAAGATTTAAAGGCATTCAATTAACATTTGCAACCGCTAATTTTTAATAATTCGATTGTCAATGACTCACCCACAACCTATTCACTCCTATATTGACACTTTTGCCCAAAGATTCATTCATTATATGGATTCACAATCTCAGAATTAAGGTTTAGTTACCCATGCTATAAAGAAAATCAACAACAATAATCAAAAGAAACATACTTACAAATTGATTGATAATAGAAAGCTGTTCTTCAAAATAGCACTAAAAGTAGCGCTCAAAACTTCGTTCAAAACTCCTAAGCAAAGTAGCGTATTGTTCAAAATCAAAGCGTGTTCAACTGTCAACTGAAAAGTCTTTGTAAAATTACCCTAGAAATTCTATTTATAGTCTAGTACAAACCAAGTCTTGATTGGTCTAGAAAAGGAAAAATACGTCATCTCGCACAGAAGCCAAAACAGACCATTCTTTAGGAAAATTGACCTTTTTGTCTACCATTATAACTTTTGCATTTCGACTGTTTTCTGGTCTCTGGAACGGTCAAGGAAACGAATCATTTCTTGTAAAAATGGTTTTTTTCAGTAACCGTTATAACTTTTGTTCCCGTATCAGCTTCTATCTCTGATGTTGAGTATATGGGTTGTACCAACGGCTCGTCTCAAATCAAAACGGTCAGTAAAGCTCCTTATTTTTGACACATCTTCATCCTTTTGTTTAATCAAGTCTATCTTCCTGAAACACAATAAAAGCACATCAATTTGCACAATACATACTTGAAACTACAAAACTTCTTCGTTAAAAAACATCAAATGTACCGTAAAATACCGACACATCAACACCCCCAACTTAGAGATTTTGCTTGTCCTCAAGCAGACAAAACAAAATAAAAACATGATTATGCATAATACTAATAGATGTTTAACTATCAGAAAACCCAGGATGTCTACAACAGTTCTATCAAGTAACTTCAAGCATATTCTCACATCAATTCCCAACCCCAATTTTAAAGCCAAAGTGCACACAAACTTCACTCTGAAATATACGGATCCTCACATGACATCATATTATTAAGAAACTACTATGTAAGTCAAGCAGTGAGACCAACTTATCCTGCAGTCAATCAGCAATCACCATGTTCCCTCACTTTAGACCAAAGAATTTCCCTTGTTTTTCATATTAAGCACACAAGAGGGACGGTAATACAAAGGAGAAGAGAAAATACTCACGCTCGCAATGAATTACGCATACAACATCTGATAAACCATAAGCTTGCCCATAGTGTGATACTCTACTAATATAGAAGACGTCAAACCTAGGATCAAAAATGACTTTTTGCTGGTTGTAATGTAGGCTAAGGGATGGGTAGTATTCATTTGGTACAAATAGTGGCTATCCTTCCTAAGCGCTTTTAGTACACTACATGAGGCACATTCAGTCAATTTTTTATTACTTATTTTCCTTCCCTTCTTCATTTACACCCAATGCATTGGCAAGGAGCAAATTTATTTAATTACAAACATGAACACCAAATTTACAAAAGCCACTTTTTTTACATTTTTTTATTGCTCAATGCCAACACTATTTTTCATACCCCCTTATTTTTCCACATTAACCTCTTCCTTTGCTCCTTCTTTCACAAAAAAGTTTAAGACACACGCTTAGGAGGTTTTTGGATCAATTACAATGGCTTAGAACAAAAAGGGTAGGCTTTATATACCGCTGCCAAATAATAGGTTTAAAGCTCAATGGGGCTCACTAAGGTAATGCATTAGGTGGGTCAAATGAGGAATGAAAATAGATTCATCAAAGAATTGCCTAGATCATTTCCCAGTTTTAACTTTCCTCATTTCGTGTTATACACACATTAGGTAAGTTCTAGACATCAAAATGCAATATGGATCAATCAATTCTTACACACACATGGCATATGGTTTTAATGGTTAACTACCAAGTTAATGCACATGCTCAATTACACAAAGTCATTAGCCTCAACAACAATAATGTCATATGTAGAGCCAAACAAATCAGAGTTTCAGTTTATCATACATACTTAGCAAAAATTATTGGGGAGGGATCACATAACAATGCAAACATGCTTCTATTTACAAGACATCACTGCTTAAGTCATCTTGGTTTTTTCAATTTAAACAACAACCACCTAATATACACATGTTGATTCAACAAGAAATGAAACACCCTTGGAAAAAGAAGTCGACAAAAAAACCCCAAGGGCAGACATCCGGACAGCCCCACCCCCTACTAAGAAAGTTGCATTGTCCTCAATATAAATAAAACAAAGCAAGGGAAGTGGAACTTACCTATGGCACCCTAGGTGTTGTAGTCCAGTGTCTGCATATTAGCCGTATCAGTAGCGGGACCTGAAGATGCTGGAGGGGCACTAGAGTCACCTATTGGCTCAGGATCTGTAGCAGCTGATATACTGGATGATGTACCCTTTTCCGGGTCTGGTCAGCTCATCTAATTACTCATA
Organism: Jaltomata sinuosa; assembly: GCA_003996215.1. Classification (NCBI taxonomy): domain Eukaryota; kingdom Viridiplantae; phylum Streptophyta; class Magnoliopsida; order Solanales; family Solanaceae; genus Jaltomata; species Jaltomata sinuosa. The sequence continues at coordinate 187,033 of QJPP01001733.1, read as the reverse complement.
TAGTCTTAACTTCAGTAGTCTATCCTCCTCTCACTCCACCTCAAGCTAGGTCAACTCAATGCCATCATCGTCTCTTGGTTGCTTCCCCATATTTCAAGAAGGTGGGACAAGGAATGATAGACAAATGACTTTAGGTACAAGTGGTGCTGGAGTAGGCACAGTGGGCTAACCAAAAATTAGAAATGGATAAGATTGTAGCTCCAGAACATCCCTCCTCGTCCGAGACAGCTCTTCCCTCAATGTATTAATGACAGAAGAGGAAGAATCTAAGTTGATGGTCTCATTCAAACGGATCTCGAGGCCATCTAGTCAGGCATGTAACTACTCAATGGATGTCAGAAGTGGTGTCAATGCTACCTCAATCACACTTGTGACAAATGGTCCTAGGTCATTTAGCAAACTATGAACCTGTCTATCTACATAATCGGCCTTGTAGGCCACTGATATGAATCCTTCTCGAGTGTAGGCATAAGGTGCAGCTGGCTGTGGAGGAAGTGTCGTAGATGTTCTCAAAGCTGCTGTCAAGGATGTGGCAGCTGTAGAGGGTGCAGTTAGCAGTATCTCAGTGGATTGCGAATGAACTATTATTATTTGCTCACTCAGTGGGTCGGGTGTCTGCTCTAAAGGTGTACCTTTCAATGTGGACGCAACTCTTAATACCCTTGAAGTTGCACGAGTCTTATCTTTAGTTTTGTCAATATCTTTCATCCTAGTAGCCTCCAGCAATCGATCAAAACTAGTGACAGAGGTACCCTAGTATCTTGACATATCCTAGTGATGAGGCATAGAAAAGGCATAATAGTACTCAGTCTAGCGGCCCTCTTGCGGATCTCTAAAGCAATCATATTCCCAAAGTTTATTGGGAACTTAGACATCAAACTGGCAACCAGTACTGCTCTATCTAAGGTCAGGTAATCATCACCAGTCGTAGGCATCAACCTTATGTGAACTATCTTCCACCAAAACTTAGCAGCAAAGCTCAGTGTGCTCTTATTAATGCTAGGTACTTTTAACCTCGACCATGTTGGCTCTTTTTCTGTAATCATTGATGCTAGCCATACTTGCTCAAACTTTTGATGGCTGAGCTTTTGGGTGTACTCACTTTTGACGGCTGAGCTTTTGGGTGTACTCTGGAGTAGCTATGAGGGCTATGTATTCTGGACTAAAGCAGAACCGGTTGATGGTTCTTTCAGAAATATTAATGTCTATCCCTCGGATTTGCACACTATCTAGAGCTGGTAGTGATTTGAGTGGCGTGTCTTTATATACGTTGCCTTGTAAAGTGGCTAGATAGGAGACATAGAATTCACGAACTAGAGTGGGGCAGTATTAACTCGGCGGGGCACTCATCCACTCAAGCTTGTAATGTATGTACAAGGCATAAAGTGTCGGGTAGTCGGTGAGACCTGCTGAGTTGATCCTTATTTCATCTGCAATTCCTCACTTAGGATTACCCCTCTTGCTATGTTCCAGCCCGGTGATATAAATATCATTCATTACTATATCATTCATACCAGTAACTCCATGATGGATATTGTCTCGATACTGGTTATCTTTCTGTCGTTGCTCATTCAGATATTATTGTTCTAAAGTGGGGGCTACATCTCCCGAGACCGCAGCTTATTGGTCAGTTACTTTTTCGGCCTGTTAGCCAAACTCTAAGGATGATGAAGATGAGGAACCTCCCTTTTTAGACCGGGAAGGTTTAGGGCTGGACTAACATATTGCACTCTACGTCTAGTCTGGGGCCACTCTAGTGGGGCAACCTCTTCTGCAGAATCTTCAGATTCATCCCATAGTCGGGTATCAATTTCCTTGCCCCGACTAGCCCATCCCCTGCTGCTGCTGCCTTTCCGTGATAAGTTTTTACGAACCATACTTGCAGAAAACATGTTAGTACACATAATGAAATAGTGGTTACATGATTTTAGAAGCATGAAACGGTTGAGATAACAAACCATTCTAGGTGAGAACGGATTATTTCCTTTGCTATTTTGGATTAACAGAAAGTATAAAAAAGCAAAATTTATAATGGTTGATGGAATGAACCATTTTGGATTGAAACAGATCATTCCCTCTTCCGTTTTGCCTGAATAGAAGTTAACTAAAAATTACAAGCTATAACAGACAGAGTTATGAGCCGTTTTGAGTAAAAGTGGTTCGTTCCCTTTCCGTTCTGCTAAGACAGTTAACACAACAATTTCAATCATTATTACACTTCAAGAAATGATCTATTACTGAGTAGAACAGGTCATTTCATGACTCGTAATGATGAACTGAAGCCCCAAATTCCAAGTTATTATCTTTACGATTAAGGTTAGGATCCGTAGATTACTTCTATGGGTCCTAATTCTCATCGTCCGGAGAAAAACTAAGAATTTATACAAGTTCATACGGGAAACAACAAATATATACACTACGATCATTAGAATTTGCACTTAGTGTGATCCTCCCATAATCACCAACCTAAGTACCACACCACAATAAATAACAACAACTATATACACATGCTACTCAAACTTCACATGGCACATTCTGAATTTGACACAAGTATTCTCACCATCTAATTCCATACCAAATCAACGAAATACATTACCTTCAACACAACCCTATCATGATTCTATAATTTGGTAACTAGGGTTCCATAAGACATCAATCAATTATGGTTGGAGCCCTAATTTCCATCTTAGAGAATCAAGATGGATGGAAATCAATAAAGCAATTCAAAAAATAAAGTAAAGAAGAAAATACCTGAGAAATTTCAACTTCTAAACTTTCAAGGACAAAGAACAAATGAGAGCCGAAGAGTAGTGGTGTGTGCGTGCGCTTGTGCATGGAGAAGAAGGAAGAATAATTTTGGAAAGAGAGAAACGTGGGGAGAGGGATTTAAGGGAAAAGAGAATTAAAAGGGGCGGTTACCTTCTTTGTGTGGGAGAAGAATTTGAAATGGGTATTTAAACCCTTCTTTAGCCGATTTAAAGCATATTTTTAAAAAATCCTGTACAATCAATGGAACAGACCATTTTAGGACAAAATAGTTTGGTGATCATTTCCATGGTGGCAGAAAACAGAGACAACATCATTTTTGAAAGTTATTACGACAAGCAAAATGGTCCATTTTAATGGAGAACGACCCATTTTGTCTTATGTAATGACTCACCAGATTTTCCATATTTCCATAACTTTATCACATCCTGACCTACGACCCATAATGACTTCTAACAGTTCATTTTGGACATTGTTGGACACTCCCTGTCTCCTCTACACAGTGAACACACATAAATCTATTCTAACTACAAAAATGAACAACCAAAAGATAAATGAAGGCAGTAAACTTGGGTTACCTCCCAAGAAATACCTGATTTAATGTCACAGCATGACGCATTACCCATTATTACTTTGGCTCTAGTCTGTCCTTAAAATGGAGTTCCTCAATCACTTTGTCTCCATCAAAAACACCTAGATAGTGTTTCACCCTCTGGCCATTTACTTTGAATGTCCGAGAATCATCTTCAGACTCTAGTTTGACTGCTCCATGTGGTGACATGCTCGCGACCTTGAAACATCAAAACCATTTGAATTAGAGTTTACCCAAGAACAACTTCAATCGGGAATTGAACAACAACATAAAATCTCCAAGTTGGAAATCCCTATTTACAATCTTCTCATCATGCACTAATTTCACCTTTCTTTGTATAATGCAGCACTTTCATAGCTGTGAAACTGGAACTCTTCCATTTCATTCAATTGGGACAAGCTGCACTTTGCTGCTTCAGCCCAGTCAAGGTTCAGTTTCTTAAGTGCCCACAATGCCTTATGCTCTAGCTCAACCGACAGATGACATGCCTTTACGAACACCAATTGGTATAGAGATGTGCCAATTGGGATCTTATAGGTAGTACGATATGCCCACAAGGCATCATCCAGTTTCCAGGACCAGTCAGTCCTGTTGGCATTGACAGTTTTAGCAAGGATGCTCTTGATCTCCATGTTAGACACTTCAACCTGACCACTTGTTTAGGGGTGGTATAGAGTGGCTACTTTGTGCTTGACTCTATATTTTTCAAGCAGCCCAGCAAATACTCTTTTACAGAAATAAGACCCACTGTCACTAATTATGGCATATGGTGTACCAAAATGAGTGAAGATGCTTTTCTTGAGGAAAGCAGTGACACTTCTTGCTTCATTATTTGGTAGAGCAATTGCCTCCACCCATTTGGAGACGTAGTCCACTGAAACTAGGATATATTTCATACCTTGTGAACTGACGAATAGCCCCATGAAATTGATCCCCCATACATCAAAAAGCTCAACCTCCAGTACAGAGTTTAGAGGAATCTCACACCTCCTAGATATGGTACCCTATCTCTGTCTTTGATCACAGCTCCTCGCTATTCAATTTGCATTATTATACAAGGTTGGCCATTAGTATCCATACTCTAACACCTTAGCCATAATTCTATTCGCAGAATGATGACCCCCGACTGGAGAGTCATGGCATGCCATAAATATAGGGAATGATTCATCTTCTGTAATACATTGCCTGATAATGTTATCTACACAAATCTAAAATAGGTAGGATTCCTCCCAATAGTAATTTTGGATATCCCGCAAAAACTGCTTCTTCTAGTAGTTCTTGACATCATCTGGTATAATACTTGCAACTAAGAAATTAGCAAAGTCAGCATACCAAGGAACTATGTCATGAGACACAACCAACAACCTCTAATCAAGAAAGGCATCATCAAGATATAACTCTTTCACTGAATATACATTCTTCTCCAACCGTGACAAGTGGTCCTCCACTTGATTTTTAGTACCCTTTCTGTCCTTCACCTCGAAATCAAACTCTTACAGTAATAATACCCATCTGATTAACCTAGGCTTGGCATCTTTCTTCAACATCAAGTACCTAATAGTGGCAGGATCACTGTATACCACTACTTTGTACCCCATGAGATATGCTCTGAACTTCTCAAACGCATAAATAATAGCCAACATCTCTTGTTCGGTCACTATATAGTTTTTTTGTGCCCCATACAGTGATTTGCTCATGTAATACACATGATGCATGACTTTGTTGTAGCGCTGGCCAAGGACTTCCCTAACTACATATCCACTTGCATCACACATGATCTCAAAGGGCAAAGACCAATCCGGAGCTACAATAATCGGTGCCTCAGTCAACCTCCGCTTTGACTCCTCAAATGCCTTCAAACAATCCTCATCAAAACTGAATTTAGCCCCTTTTTTCAAGAAGCTTGCACATGGGAATGGAGATTTTAGAGAAGTATTTGATGAATCTTCTATAAAACCCAACATCTCCCAGGAAACTTCTAATGCCCTTCATAGAAATGGGAGGTGATAACTTTGCAATAACTTCGATCTTCGCTTGGTCCACTTCAATCCCTTCTTTGAAGATTTTGTGCCCCAGAACAATACCTCTCTTACCATGAAATGGCACTTCTCCCAGTTGAGCACTAGATTTGTTTCTTCATACCTTGCCAGGACTTGCTCTAGATGATCTAAGTAGTTCTCAAATGTATCACCAATGACTGAGAAGTCATCCATAAATACTTCTAGATAATCATCAACCATCTCAGAAAATATTGATATCATGCAGCGCTGAAAGGTTGCAGGAGCATTGCAATGACCAAAAGGCATTCAGTTGAAAGCAAATGTCCCATATTGACAGGTGAATATGGTCTTCTCCTGATCTTCCTGTGCAATATTAATCTGGTTGTACCCAGAGTAATCATCAAGAAAGTAGTAATAGGAACGCCTCGCCAACCTATCCAATATTTGATCAATGAAGGGCATGGGAAAGTGGTTTTTACAGGTTGCTGCATTCAGCTTCCGGTAATTAATGCAAACACGCCACCTAGTGACTCTGCTGGCGGGTATCAACTTATTCTTTGAATTCTCAACCACAGTCATTCCTCCCTTTTTGGGCACACACTGAACTGGGCTTACCCATGGACTATCAACAATGGGGTATACAACTCCCACATCCATCCACTTAATAATCTCCTTTTTTACTACCTCTTGCATAGCTTGGTTGAGCCTTCTCTGGTGTTCAACACTTGGCTGGCTATCCTCTCTAACTTGATCTTATGCTCACAAATACCTGCTGGGATTCCATGAATGTCAGCTATTATCCATCCAATAGCTTTTTTGTACTTTTGAAACACTACTACCAACCTTTTCATCTGCACATTAGAAAGAAAAGTGGAAACAATAACATGTAAAGTTTCACTAGGTCCTAAGAATTCATACCTGAGGTGAGTGGGCAATTTATTTAGCTCAAGCTTTGGATCCTCAATGATGGATGGTTTTGCTGGTGGTGTGGCCCTATTCTCCAGGTCCACAGAGAGTTTCTTAGGTATGTAACTATAAGAACCAAGCCATGTTAGGGTATTCACGGTTTCCACATAGCCTCTATGTCTTCTCTATCAAAGTTTACCAGAATTATGGCCAATTCTTCACCAAAACTCTCCTCCTTTACTTTTGATTCAATTGCTTCCTCTAATACATCCTCTACCACATTTATAACTGAGATGTTGTGGTACTTGCTTGGTAGGGTCACTCCTTTACTAGCTTGAAAAGTAACCTCTTCATCATTTACTCGAAATTTAAACCCATTCCTTTCCGAATCCATTAGTGCTTTTCCAGTATATATAAGTAGACATCCTAAAATGATGGGAATTTCTTTGTCCACCACACATTTAAGTATCACAAAATCAGCTAGTACCATGAATTTTTTGACTTTTACTAGTACATCATCTACAATACCTATAGGCTGCACTGACCTGTTTGCCATCTGTAATCGCATGCTAGTGGGTCTGGAGAGTCCAAGTCCATATTGCTTGTATATTACCAATGGCATTAAATTTATACTGGCACCATTGTCACATAACGCTTTAGCAAACTTCCTTAGCCTGATGGTACAAGGTATCATGAATGCACCTGGATCACCTTTCTTCTCAACTGGGTAGTATGAAATAATAGACCTTACCCTATGAGTGAGCTGTACATACTTTTCCTTCGCATATCCCTTCCTCTTAAGTAACTTTTTCAAGTATTTTGCAAAATCGAGCATCTTTTAGAAAGCATCAAGGAATGGGATGCTCATCGACAACTGCTTCAACTGATTATAAAACATTAGACGTTTAACATCCTCTGTATTTTTGACCAACCTTTGAGGGAAAGGTGGCAGACACTTGAATGTCTGCATAATCTCTTTAAGAGGGCCCTTTTTCATCTCATCAACTTTCTCCTCACTTGGATCTTTATTTTCAACTACAACATCTTCTTTAAGAATGACCTCTGCTTGTTCTACCTTCTTGTCAATCACATCATTATTTGCTGTGGTGAGACCACTTTGGGTGGTGATAGCCATACACTGTGAGGTGCTACCCCCATCCTTCGTATTAACAATGGTATCATTTGGTAGTTGACCTTTCAGTTTTAGGTTCTGATCTCATGACAAGTCACTAAGCTGTTGTTCCAGCTTCTAAATGGAAGCTGATGAAAACTACTACCTCTTCTAGATTCTTCGCTGAAGTATCTGCTTTCTCCTGATTGTCAAGGATCCTTCTTAACATACTCTCCATTTTGGAAGGCCCTTACTCTTATTGATCGCCCATGGAGGGACATATGGATTTCCACTTTTATGATTGAAAACATTAACATTATCATAGTTTCCTTGAACTTGTTGTTATGGTCTCCATTGGGTCTGTTGTTATGGTTGCCACTGAACTTACTATTGTGAGTTCTACTGAGCTTGCTGCTGTGGGTTTCACTGATTCTGATTTCTGTAGCCTTGTCCCTGATAAAACTAACTCTGTCTCTACTGACCCTCGTTATTTGTTATGAAATTAGATTCCTCAGATTGCATGGTCTGCATATCCAGGTACCCAACTTCCTCAGAACTAAATCCAAGTGTTGCCTGTAGAGGTATGCTCTCTACCATATTCACCCTCTTAGTGTCATTCTCAGTTAACTTCTTGTTTAGTAAGTCAAGGCTGGTGACCAGTTTTGCAATTGTCTCATATCTCTTATGATTCTCCTTTGCTAGATTTGCCAAGAAGGGAGGCATATACCCTGCATTGGTTCCACTTGAGTGCCAGCCCTAATTATAAGCTGTCAACATGTTCATCATCTGAGTTACCCTGGCTAGTGTTTTGTCCATGAAGCTACCCTCTGCTACATTATTGGCGACTGACTCAGCTATGGGGTCCAGTCCAGTGTAAAACTTCTCCATCAAGATGTTGTCTGGAAATCTATGTCCCGTTGATCTCTGGAGGTACTTCTTGAATCTTTCCCATGCCTCATACAACTGCTCACCAGGAAGTTTCTTGAAAAAGAAAATCTTATTCCTAAGCTCTGCTTTCCTGCTAGTCGGGAACCATTTTTTTATAAACACATTCACCAACTCATTCCAAGTATGGATTGAGTTTGGGGGTACATTGTTGAGCCAGGTACGAGCTTCTCCTATCAGTGAATATTTGAATAGCCTTAAACGGAAAGCTTTATCTGATATATGATTCTGCTTGTACGTCCGACAAATATCTATAAAGTTTTTCAGATGTTTATGAGGATCATCATCAGTGGAGTTTTGGAAAAGACCCTTAGCACTGCATAGGCTCCCTGCTCTTAAAGGTGGCAGCATCCACTCGTGGTGGCACAATTGCTCTAGCATAGTGAAGTTCAGGGACCTCTGCAATAAAAACATTTACTTCCTTATCATACAGTGGATTTTCCATGTGCACATTTCCATTGGCATTTTGCTGACTGTTTCTCTGGTTCCTTCAATTTTGAGCAACCATAGTTTCCTACAATCAATACAAAAAGGACCACGTGTGATGTTATAAGTAAGGTACACAAAGTAAAGCAAGAATTACTTTAAGTAAATTTAAAAACCGTATTTCCCGGCAATGACACCAAAATATGATACGTTCAAATTACACCCTTTAAAAAGTGTAAATGATCGTTGTCAAATATAATAACCCAATGATTAGGCTGGGGTCAAATCTCACAGGGAATAGAGTAAGAAATATAACACTTGAACTCATTTATTTACTTCACTTTATGTCAAATCTTATCCCTTAACAAGTTGGAAGTTGTTGTATTAAAATTTAAACTAACTAAATGTAAATAGTTAAGACTAACAGAGTTTATGAAATCCAAGATTGTTTCACCATATAATAGAATTCCTCTAAACATTATAAACATTAATATAGTCGATCCTAGGTTGATTTCGGGTGAACAATGATCAAAAAATTACCAATTATTATCTTTCGATCTGAAATTGGTCTATTCTTCACTTATTTTCCCAAATGAAATGAAGTGCACTAATAAGATGATCAAAATAAGTTAAGTAGAATTAGCGTATTCCTATGAAATTCCATTAAACAAGGATTAACTCCTTGAGTTCTTAGCCATTAACAATTCCCAACCTTAATAAGTCCTTCCGAAAATAAACTAAGATTTAATGGCATTCAATTAACGTTTGTAACCCCTAATTTTCAATAATTCTATTGTCAACGACCCACCCACAATTTATTCACTCCTATATTGACACTCTTTCCCTAAGATTCATTCATTATATGGATTCACAATCCTGGAATTGGGTTTTAGTTACCCATGCTATAAGAAAAATCAACAACAATAATCGAAAGAAATATACTTACAAATTGATTGATAATAGAAAGTTGTTATTCAAAATAGCACTAAAAGTAGCGCTCAAAACATCGTTCAAAACTCCTAAGCAAAGTAGCATATTATTCAAAATCAAAGCGTGTTCAACTATCGATTGAAAAGTGTCTGTAAAATTACCCTAGGAATTCTATTTATAGTCTAGTGATAATGCTCAAGTAACACTCCATACAGAGTAATAGAGATCGTCAGAACAAAATAAAATTTATATTCCTGATGGGAGTCGGGGTCAATCTCATAGAGAATGGTAGAGTTGCCTATAATATTGTCGTATATCAATCACAAATATAGTAGTCATTCAAACAACAAAAAAAGTAAAAAAGGGGGGAAATCAGGGAATTAGGAATCTATCACAATTGCAATTCAAATTAAAGACGTAAAGTAAATACGGGATTGTATCAAGAGTGAGGACGATTAGGGATGTGATCCGATGGGATTCAAACATGGGACAAGGTACTTGTTAAATTATGCAAATTCTTAATAAATGATACGGGTAGCATTGGTTTTAGTTATATTTTTCAATCTCTTGATCTGACAAACATATTTCCTATGGTCTTTGTTCAATCACCATGGTTTCAACAATAAACAACTAATTTTATCTTGGGAAAGTCACATTATTTCTAGCTTAGATTCTTAAATGGGTGTTTTCCGGCAAATTGAGATATTTCTAGCCTCAATCTAAATGGAAATCCCAAGTAGCCACTAGTGAATTCTCATCTGAAATTATGAACCTCTTTTTAAGGCAAGAACATAATCAAGTGGCTCATGCGACAATACATCGTGGCGTACGGTTCCCAAGGGGAATTTTTGTCCACTTTCATATGAAAATTTAGGAATATTTTAAAACCCAATTTGGACATTGTACTCAATAGTTCTGATAGGTTTTCGTAGTTTTGAGTAGTGTTGAACACATTTTTCTCTCCCAAGGAAAGATATAGGGTTTCACTCCATTCCCTCCATCTTCAACCTTGGATTCACCATTATTGTACAATTGAGCTTGAATATTGGAAATTATCTCTATTAATGAAAAGGAATTTGAATTACCCATTTGGTATTACCTCTTATTCCTTTAGCATGAGTGGCTAGTTTCCTTATCTAGGGGTGTGTTGATGATGGGTGTTTGAATTTTAGTATGAGTCTTGCTTAATTGTGTTTATAATTGCTAAATTGATATGGGTCTAGTGAATTCTCCATGTTTTAACGCAAAAATTAATGGTTGCAAATATTGATTGAAATTACTTGATTGTGTTCTTGCTTGAGAAAGAGGTTTATAATTCAGATGAGAATTCACTAGTGGGTACTTGGGATTTCCATTTAGATTGAGGCTAGAAATAGCTCAATTCGCCGAAAAACACCTATTTAAGAGTCTAAGCTAGAAATAATATGACTTCGCTAAGCTAAAATTGGTTGGTTATTATTGAAACTATGGTGCTTGAACAAAGACCATAGGAAATATGTTTCTCGGATCGAGAGATTAACAAATATAACTAAAACCAATGCTACCCGTATCGTTTATTAAGTATTTGCATAATTGAACAAGTACCTTGTCCCATGTTTGAATCCCATTGGATCACATCCCTAGTCGTCCACTGTCTTGATACAATCCCTTATTTACTTTACGTCTTTAATTTTAATTGCGATTGTGATAGATTCCTAATTCCCTGATTTCCCCTCTTTTTACTTTTCTTGTTGTTTGAACGACTACTCTATTTGTGATTGATATACGAAAATCCTATAGGCAACTCTACCATTCTCTGTGGGATCGACCTCGACTCTCATCTAAAATATAAATTTTGCACATCATCCCACACGAAAGCCAAAATGGACCATTCTCTAGGAAAATGGACCATTTTGCCTACCGTTATAACTTTTGCATTTCAACTATCTTCTAGTCTCTAGAATGGTCAAGGAAACAAACCGTTTCTTGTGAAAATGGTTTGTTTTGGTAACCGTTATAACTGTTGTTCCTGTGTCAGCTTCTATCTCTGATGTTGAGTGTAGCGGTTGTACCAATGGCTCATTTCAATTCAAAACGGTCAGTGAAGCTCATCATTTTGACACATGTTCATCATTTTGTTGAATCAAGTCTATCTTCCTGAAACACAACCATAACACATCAATTTGCACAATACATACTTGAAAACTACAAAACTTCTTTATTGAAAAGCACCAAATGTGCCATAAAATCTCGGTACATCATGTACACCACAATCCTAGTCTCAAGGGCATGAAATGAATATATATGTGTAACACCTAGGATTCTAAACCAACATTTAGAACAACGCTTGGAACTTGCTTCAGCTAGTTTTAGGTCTCCACGGACAGGGTTACAAATCGTGGGATGGACCACGAATCATAAACCCAGTCATGGGAGCCTCCAACTTTTCACCTTAGGCCATGAGTTTGCTCACGACTCATAGAGTGGCCCACGACTCATGGGACCACTCATGAGTTTGGTCCAGTGAACCTTAAGCACATCCTCAAACCTGATGAATTGGGCCACAACTCATAGGAGGCCTCAGAAATCATGAACCCAACAGTGAGATTGGTCTAGAGACTTCAAAGCCTCTAGCAAAAAGTGATGAGTCATGTCATAACTTGTGGACCACCTCACGACTCATGGATGAGTCATCCAACGTGATTTGTTTGCATTCCTAAAAGTTAAATGAGGGCTAGTCTAATCCTTTCCTTACCCTAGGGCCTCTCCCCACCTTGTTTAAACACCTAAAAAGGGGTTATTTCACTCATAATAGTCAATCTTTCTCTAAGGAATAGCTCTCAAGACTAAGGAAAGACACCCTAGGGTTTCAAGCAAGCAAGAGCATAGAAGCTCAACAAGAAGGATTTCAAGGTTTTTTCTTTAGGATTCTTCTCCTTCCAGTTATGTAAGGCTATCATAGTGAGGAACCCTGTTCTTCCTGATGCTCTACATCTAAAGTTTCAGTCTTAGCAAGATCAAATATAGGGTTTTTACTCTAAAATCTCTTATTTCAAATTCTATGTGTCTCAAATTGTTCATTAATTTATCCTATTGTTAGAATTATCGTAATTCATGTCATTGATGATTTTTGATTGATGGTTCATGCTCATTCTACCATATGGAATATTTTAAATTAAAGTTATTTGAAAGCATTGTTATAAGAACTATCTTCATGCATTGTTTTCATGAGTAAAGTAAAGTAGTTTCCAAGTCTAAAGAAGTATTTCAGGAAATGGGTTCAAGTAAGCATATGTAGCTTCAAGTATATGATTTCAATAAGAAAGAAAAGCAGTTTTAGAGAAAGCAAAGTTAGTTTTAAAGAAATCAAAGTTAGTTTTTAAAGCAAGCAAAGTTTAGTTAAAGAAGCATTATTGAGTAAAGACTCAAAGAAAGGGGTTTTCAGTTTTTCCCCTAAAGTTGGACATCGTAAAGGTCATGAGCATTATTGTATTATTTTGGGAGTATTATTGAGAATAGATATGGGTAAGAGTTCAAATAACCCAAATCCTAAAACTACACCGCCAATGTAGGGTAAGGATCATGTCGTTGGTTTGGGTGATTCCTCAGTTAGCCCCTAGTAAGGGCTCAAATTTGGATCCATAAAGTTAAAGTCTCATTCTATACCCTAGCAAGGTATAGGATAACTTTGACAACGTGGGCAAAACAATATATCATCACGAGGCTCATGTGATGGTTGTCAGTTAGAGAAACTTCTCAAGAAACTAAAGACTTATTTTCAGTACTTACCTTTGATGCATATTTTGAGTTGTAGAGTTTTGTTGTTAAAGTACACATGTATGCTTTACTATTTAGTTGACTTTATTTCAGTCTATATTCAGATTTACTCTTTTAGCTCAATATATCAATTTAGCCTATTATTTCATTTAGCTATTTTACATACCGTATATTTATACGTACTGACGCTATTTGGAGCTGCATCTTCTAACAATGCAGATTTAGGTGCTCAAGATCGACAACAAGTGCATCACTAGGATCTCATTCATTCAACATTAGTGAGACCTTTTTGCTTTTAGAGGGCTTCAGTTATCTATATTTTATAGTAGTTGCTAGTAGATTATTTTGAAAGCATGGGGACCTTGTCCCGTATACTATTTTAGATGTTTAAAGGATTCATAGACTAGTTTGTTTAGTAAACAGCTAACAATTGTTTTTGCAAATACATTTATTATTCAGATTTCAGTTATAAGGTTATTCAATTTTGCTTTCTAAAGCTATTGAATTTGATTTCTAAAGAAAGTGCATGTCCACCTTACTTTAATGCTTCCACAAAGATAAGTATGTACTCAGTTTAGTAGCAAGATAGGCCAAGGGTATGCTCGGACCATTAGTGGTTTTGGGTGCCAACCACACCCAAAGTGTAGGCTCCGGGCATGACAAACTTGGTATCAAAGCACTAAGTTCAAGAGTCCTAGGATTTTTGTGAAGCTGCATCTAGTTGAGTCCTCCTTATGGGTGTAAAGCGGGCTACACTTATATTAGGTAAGCTACAAGGCATTAGGAATACCTCCCTTCTTTCATACTCTAGTTCATGTGATAGAGTTTAACTCTATAAAATTTACTCCTAACTTGTGCTTTTGCATATTTTAGATCATGCTTATAAAGCGTACCTCCATCCAGAGGAATACTACAAGTGTCGAGGTTCCCGCTAGAACCAACACAAGCAATCTGCCTTCACTGGTGATGCACCCAAATTACACCTCTTAAATGAGATATAAAGTAGTCGCTGTCAAATTTAAAACCCAATTATGAGTTGGGGTCAAATCCAACAGAGAATATAGAAGAAGGATATCAATAGCAAAATTTTGCCCGGTAGTCATTATTTCAAGGGGGTGTAATGACCTGTTCAATCATTATTAAAAGACTTTTTGTTACGGGTTATGGGCATTATGGAAATACGCTTTTAAATTAATTTAGGATGACTTAATGAAAGATTTTGGAATTTAAAATTTGGTTAGGCTGATGTCATCCCGCTATAGCAGAAATTTCCCTGCTATAGTGGCACTGTAGAAGCAGGTAGGTTTCTATAGCAGGCTGATAAAACCAGTAGTTAGAAAACATAGATTTTATATTGGACTTCTCCTCTTCAGTTGAAAAAAGGATGAGGGCTATTCCAAAAACCCTCCTAGGCTACTCAAAAGCTTGGGAGCAATAAGGAGGACTGATTTTCGTGAGAATAGGGTAAAACCCATGAATTCCAGGTCCACTTTCCGTCAGGATTCACCTCCACGGGGCCAGAATCCATGTTCACACTTTTGCAGTAGCTGCTTGGAGTCCAGGTAGGGGAGACTCAACTAAGTAGTTTAGACCTATTTCCAAATGCATATTATTATTGTAGAATGATGGGTAATTCATGCCTAGTCCTTCGGGCACAGAGTCTAGAGAGATAATGTATTGATTGTCTGGTTGACTAAAGAGGAATAATGGTGTTGTGGGTTATGTGATCCGATTCTTGTTTTATCATTGATATTTGGATTCTAAATTCTAGGGAGACTAGATTATCAGGTAGGTTTGAGGAATCAGTAATGTTTATTAAAAGGGCATTTCTAGGTTGTAGTGGATCTCTGGGAATGTTTTAAATGAGGGAAATAGGGTGAACAAGAAGGGTCTGGAATCTTTAATATCTGGGGATGAGTTCCCTACAATGTGCATACTCTAAAGAGGTCAAGGATTTGAGGTAATTGAGTTCATGCATTAGTTGAATAATTTGGGGGTTAGTCTTCGTGTAGGTCATCAAGGATGGAATGATAACCCAGGTTTATTATGTAGGTTATGGTTGATTGTTTCCCATTTATAATGTGTGCATGTTAACTACTACATTAATGTTGCCTATACAATCTGTGTGTTAGGGAATAAGATAATGAATGTTACTGATATTTGATTGTCAATTTTGTGAAATGAACTTGTCTTTAATACTTGTTGGTTTTACAAATATGGTGTATGTTCATTGTGATTGATTGCTGTGTGGTCTGTGACATTTGTTTAACTTGGGTACCATGCCTAGTACAATTCATTTGTTAGCTCGGGTACTATACCTGGTATGGGATATCTATCAGTTGGATCGGGTACTATGCCTGGTATAGATTCTATCATGGTTGGCTTGGGTACTATGCCTGGTACATGTTTGGTTTTGATTCTGTGTTTGGTTCCATGAGTGGACCGGATTTGTTCTTGTGATGTAATTATTTCTTATTGGCCCATGAATGGCCGTGTGGTTGTGTTTAAATACTGGGTTGGTTCTTTTGTAGAATGGGATTGCAGGTTAAACACCATTTTGTTGCCTTAGGGATCCTTGTCTTATATCATAAAAAGTGCCAACAACACACTAAGGCCCTGAGGCCCCACACAAAGATGAAAACAACAATTCAAGGTACAATAAACAATAATATGAAATGTAATACAATACAATGTAATGCAATATAGGTGAACACCCCGATCCCTAGACTCAATGGCAAAAGTAGTAAATAGGCATGCAGTGTAGGCATACACCACGATTCCAGCCTCAAGGACATAAATGCATATGGTGTAGGTGATCCTAACCTCTAGGGCATGAGTGCATATGGTGTAGGTATACACTTCAATCCCAGCCTTAAGGAAATGAATGCTTGTGGTGTAGACGTACACTTCAATCCCTACCTCAAGGACATAAAATGCATGTGGTGTAGGCGTATATCTTGATCCTAGCCTCAAGGTAATAAAATACATATGGTGTTAGCGTATGCCTTAATCTTAGCCTCAAGGGTATAGAATTCATGTATATGCACCATTTGTATGTATGTGGGTAAGCAATACACAAATTATACAACAACCACAATCTCAGTGTCATGCCCCGAGTCTATACCCTGGATGTAACATGGTACTTAAAACCACAAGTGACCCCAAGCTAACCCATGGTCTAGCATATACTAAAATAGTTAAAAATAATAAAGACTGAGTGGAAGCTAACTGATAAAATTTATAACTTTTATAAGTTGCTAAAGTTCTGAAATGATATAAGTCTGAAAGATAACTCAATCTGAAATAAGCTAAACTCTAACTCTATGTCTGGAAGCCTCTACTACTGATGAACTGCTAGGACAAGTCCCCAGCTAGTTCTAAAAACTGAAACTGAAATAAACTAAGAGACAAATGTCATAAGATCCCATCCTCGGATGATGAGGACTCACCACTAGTAGTCACTGGAATGGAACTGGGTCGAACTAATCGTGATGCTGAGTCTGAGAGCTTGAACCTACATCATGATAAGATGCAACACAAATAGTATGCGATCAGTACTTTAAATGTACTGAGCATGCAGGATATGCAAGCAAAAATATAACTGAATATGTTAAAATATTGATAAGTTGTTTAAATTGTAAACTAAACTGTAGTACTTAGGCCCAAACATAATATGCGTAAAATCTGAAATGCTAGAATATTCTGAAAGACATAATAAAAAACATTAAAACTGAACTGAGGTCCAAGTACAAAACAACTGAGTCTAATTCTGTGGGAGAGTCTGTTAATCGATATAAACCACGTGAGCTAAATGTGGAGTCCTATGTATATGCCCAATCGAGAGGACACAATATACCTTGCTAGGGTATAGAGGCATGACTGACGTGATCACTAATCTGATCCCCATCTAAGGGCTAAACAAACCTATGGTGGCATATAGTTCTAGGACTTTAGGTGATGCTGAACCCTAGTCCAAATCGGTGCTAAGTACTACTCTTAAAACTATATTTAAAACTGAGGTTCTTAATGCTGGTCAGAACTTAACTGATCTGGAAAAACTTTTCTGAATGAGCTATAGATTGAAAACTGGCTAATCTCTTGCTTAAAGCTGAATGCTAGAAATCTAGTTAAATTTCTGAAGAAAACTAATTCATGCAAAAATACTACAATTTCAAGCTAAGTTCTTGTCTTCTCAAATCATTGAAAAAACCCATGCAAGTTGTTTAAACTATGATATAAATTAGGTAAACAGGATAAAAACCATATAATAAGCATGAGGACTGAATTCTATAAAAAATCTGTATAATAGGGTAAGAACCCTAGTTTCATAAAACCATGAAATTCGAAATAGATATTGAGTTTTTGGTCATAAGGGAAAACTAAACTCTTACTGAATACCCACATACTTGAATGTAGAAGATCTTGAACTTGAACTGGAGTTTGAAGCATTGGAGAAGAAAGCCCTAGGTCTGTAGCTTGAAAGAGTTTCTTTTCTTTTCTTGAAGCTTAATCGATGGAATGAGGGAGAATTATTCTAAGTCTAACTAAAACCCCTCAAAACTATGGCTAAAATGACTTAGTGTTGAATTTAAAAGAGTGGGAAAAGATAAAAATACCCCTGATTTAAGAATTAAAAGTTGCAGAAAAATCTCGCTGGATAAGCTATTGATAAGTTGGTAATCTACCAACTTATTAAGCCTTTGTTCATGAATAATTGTCATATTTTGATGAGATTTAGAGGTACTTATTGCCTTTATTGATGAAAATGCAGGTACTCTTTGTCAAAAGTAGAAAACAAAGGAACTAGACCCAAAGAGCTTAAAAAGAGTTGAAGTGTGAAGGTGATCAAAAATAAGAAAGAATCTGTCGAGAGGTGCGATCGACATGCGAGCTGCATAATGCGGCGTGAGATACACACCTCCCTTCTCACACCACCCTCAAATCACTGGTATCATTGGTTGACTGACAAAGAATCATGTGACATGCATAATGCATGGTGCGACTGCACATCATGTCGCATGTCGCATCGCACCATGCAGGAAGGGAATTTTTATCAAATTTGAAGTGACACATTGGGAAACTTCTAAAACCCATTTTTGGGTGTGTTCCTGATAGTTTTGAATAGTTTTGAGTTCATAGCTTTTGAATAGATAATAGTACCTAAGGAAGATATAAAGAGTACTCTTTCTCTTCATCTTCTACACTTGAATTCACCATTTTTGTACTAAATTGATCTTGGATTTGGATATTGGCTTAATTATGAATGGAAGTATGAGTTACCCAATTGGTATATTCTCTTATTTCCTTAGTATGAGTAGATAATTTCCTTGTCTAGGGGTATGTGTATGATGGGTATTTGAATTTGGGTATGGGTCTTGTTTTATTGAGCTTATAATTGATGAATTGATATGGGTCTATTGAATTCCTCAAGTTTTAATCATAAAATTAATGGTTGCAAACTAATTGAGTTTTCTTAATTGTGTTCTTGATTGAAAAATGGGTTTATAATTCGGATAGGAATTCAATAGTGGGAATTTGAGATTTCCATATTAGATTGAGGCTAGAAATAGCTTAATCGATGGAAAATCTCATCTAAAAGTCTAAGCTAGAAATAGTATGACTTCCCCAAGCAATTGAATTGGTTGGTTTGTGTTAAAACCTATGGTGCTTGAACAAAGACCATATGATATATATTTAAAGGATCGAGAGATTACCAAATATTACTAAAAACAATGCTACCACATATCATTAATCGAGAATTTGCTTAATTAATCAAGTGCCCTAACCCTTTGAAGAATCCCATCAGAAGCATACCCCTACTCTTCTTCTCATTAATACAAATCTTGTGTTTACTTTCCGCTTGTGTGTTGAAATCAAAGTTGCTATGTAATTTCCCTCTCTAATTCCCCTAATCTTTACTTTTAAGTTGTTGAACATTTGCTCTCTTAGTGATTATCTATCGATGATCTTTTAGCGAGTCATTACTCCACTCTCTATGGATTCATCCCCGACACTCATTGGGTTACTTTTGTTTTGCTCTGACGATCGCTACCACCTTCTTTGGTAGAGTGCTTTTTAGCATCATCATCATCTATCCTATAGCTTGTGGGACCCACCAAGGCTTATGGTGTGGGTCATCAGACTAGGGATGGCTTAACTGGTCCTATGAATGAACCCCATGGTCGAGGTTCATGGCTCGTGGGGCCTCCCACGACTTATGGCCTTGACCGTTAGCCTAAAATGGGCTAGCTGAGCCTCTGGACCAATCCTACATTGGCCCCCATGGATCGTGGGCAAGCTTATAGAGCTGGTTCTAATTGGAGCAGCTCCCACAGTGGGGCTCACAGTGCGTGGGACCTCCCACAGCCCATGGCTCTACCCGTGGAGCTGAGGTTCTACAAAAAATTAGTTTAAGTGTTCGTCTAAATGCTGGTTCAAATCTTGAGGTGTTATAATATGTACCTATTGGAATCATTCATCCTCGAATGAAGACTAAAAAGCTGAGTTTTAAGGGAAAGAGCTACAATCCCTACCAACTACGTTCTAGGAGCTGAAGTAATAACACAATAACTAAGTTCTTACTAAAATATGACTGAACTGAATTCGTTAAACATGAATGCATACTAGGAGCATGAGAATAACTAATGGAAAATACTAAGGAGGAAACTAGGAGTGCTGAAGAGGAAACTATTACCTCAAGCTAGAACTGAATCAAAAGGGAAGAGGTGAGGGCACTTGGTCATCATAGCTGCTTCTGCTTCCCAAGTAACTCCCTCAACTGAGTGGTTCCTCCAAAGAACTTTCACAAAGCAACTTCCTTATTTCTCAACTGGGACCTCTTTGTAAGAGAGACTATCCTTCACACCCACACTCTCTAATGGCACAAATGAATCTGGATCACCAACATACTTCTTCAACAATGATACATTGAAGACTGGGTGCACCGATGCTAACTCTGGGGGTAGCTCTAACTCATAATCCACTTTACCAACTCTACTTAGAATCTTGTAGGGACCTACATACCAGGGACTAAGCTTACCTTTATTACCAAATCTCATCACTCCTTTCATAGGTGAAACCTTCAGAAACACCCAATCATCAACTTTGAATTCTAAGTCTCTTCTCCTTACATTTGCATAGGATTTCTGACGACTCTAAACAACCTTCAATCTTTCCCTAATAAGCTGAGCTTTCTCCATAGTCTCACAAAATGAATCAGGCCCTACCAATGCTGCTTCACCTACCTCAAACTAGCCTATAGCTGATCTATACCTCCACCCACAAAGTGCCTCATACAGAGCCATTTGATTGCTGGAATGAAAGCTATTATTATAGGCAAACTCTATAAGAGGTAAGTGATCATCCCTATTACCTTTAAATTTGATAACACAAGCCCTCAACATATCCTCTAAGGTCTGGATAGTATGCTTTGCCTGGCTATCTGTTTGCGGATGAAATGCTGCGCTGAGATTCACTTGAGTACCAAGACCTTTCTAAAAAGACATCTAGAACTAGGATGTAAATTGAGTGCCCCTATCTGAGATGATAGACAAGGGAACTCCATGCAATTTGAGTATCTCATGAATAAAGAGTCTGGCATAATATTCTGCTTAATTACTGGTCTTGACAGGTAAAAAGTGGGCTGACTTAGTCATCCTGTCTACTACCACCCAAATTGAATTGTACTATCTGCAAAAGTGCGGTTAACCTGTAGTGAAGTCCATATTAATCACTTCCCACTTTCAAGTAGGAATGTCAATGTCTTGAGTCATACTTCTCGGTCTGTGATGTTCTACTTTTATCTGCTGGCAGTTTGGACACTTAGCCACAAAATTTGCAATGTCCCTCTTCATGCCATTACACCAATAGACTTCCCATAGGTCACGGTACATCTTGGTGCCATATGGATGAATAGAATATTTGGAACTGTGAGCCTCTGCTAAAATCTTCTGTCTTAAACCATCTTTATCTGGAACACATAACCGACCCTGATAATGAAGCACACCATATACCCCTTGGGAGAAAACCTATACTCTCTTCTGATGGATAGCACCCTTCAACTGATGCAAGATAGGATCAGTTCTTGCTTCTCCTTCACCTCCACTACCCATAAAGACTTTGAGTCATTTCGAACTATCACACCACCATCCGCTGAGTCTATAAAGCAAACCCCTAAACGATCAAGCCTGTGAAAATCCTTAGCGAATTCCTTTTTTTCTTACTCAATCTATGACACTCTACCCTTACATAAAAGCACACTTATGTAATAGTCCTTATGAAGATCAAGCCACCTTATATGATGAAGATTCAACTCCTTCTAAGTAAACTCATATTGGAGGTTCTTATGGTCGGTAAACACATCCACATAGACACCATACAAGTAGTGTCTCCAATTCTTCAAGGCAAAAACCACTGTTGCTAGTTCAAGATCATAAGTCGGGTAGTTCTTCTCATTAATGTTAAGCTGTCTAGTAGCATAGGAAATGATCTTACCATGCTACGTCAAAACACAACCAAGGCCTATACTAGATGCATTACAGTACACAACAAAGCCATCCGAACCCTAGGGTAGAGTCAAAACTGGAGCTGTGGTCAACCTACCCTTCAATTCCTAAAAGTTTTTTTCACATTCATTTGACCACTAAAACTTGAACTTTTTCTTAGTCGACCTGGTTAACAGGGCAGCTATGAATGAAAACCCCTCCATAAATCTACTTTAGTACCCAACCAAACCCAAAAGATTCTAATGTCTGTCGAGTAAATGTGTCTAGGCCAGTTCTTTACTGCATCTATTTTTTGCACATCTACTCGAATGCCCTACTTAGACACCAAATAACCCAAAAAAGTAACTGACTGCAAACCAAACTCACACTTGCTGAACTTAGCAAATAACTTGCGATCCTTGAGAGTTTGCAGAACAACCCTCAAACAATTTGCATGCTCTTCCTAACTCCAAGAATAAACAAGGATGTTATCTATATAGATAATGATGAACATATCCAAATACTGCTTGAATAACCTATTCATTAAGTCTATAAAAGCTGCAGGAGAATTTGTTAGTCCAAGAATATAACCACAAATTCATAGTGACCATATCGAGTTCTGCAGGCTGTCTTTGGAATGTCATATTTTCTAACTCTGAGCTGATGATAGCCCGATCTGAGG
Organism: Jaltomata sinuosa; assembly: GCA_003996215.1. Classification (NCBI taxonomy): domain Eukaryota; kingdom Viridiplantae; phylum Streptophyta; class Magnoliopsida; order Solanales; family Solanaceae; genus Jaltomata; species Jaltomata sinuosa. Next base: position 164,436 of record QJPP01001733.1, on the reverse strand, counting down.
TCAAACTTGGAAAAATAACTGGCATTCTTGGTGTGCCATGGATTTGTGGCACTTTTGATGCTTAACACTTAGAAATATTGTATGTTCTTTAGCATTTTATTGATAGATTTAATGGTTTTTGTTAAGTGTGCAGGAAAACTGGGTCCATATCCAAAAAGCTGAAGTTTGAACTGAAAGTTGGCTGAAGTGAGAAATGACGAGTGGGATGACTGGTCATGGCTTTAAACCACATACTCATCCTATTAACACTGAAAAGAAATCTGCAAGAATGGAAGTGCAAATGCTAAACCATGAGTACTCGACTGGTCGTGGTTTCAAACTACTGACCATGCTGCTATCCATGGAAATGAACTTCTGCAGAGGTGCTAAGGGCAAGTTGAAAACCATGAGTCAGTTCACCAGACGCAGTTCTAAATGACGATTAGTGTTGTTACTCATGGAAATAATCACCTGTATACATACAAACTGGCAGCCCAAAACCACGCGCAAGTCTACTGGTCGTGAATCAAGAACACTGACTAGTCCTGTGACTAGTGATATTTCATCTGAGGAGGTGCAAAATAGAGCTCAAAACCACGGGTCAGTTGACTGGTTGTTGATTGAAATCATGACTTGTGGTTCCACCAGTGGTTTCTCACATTAGGGAAGTTTAACTCAGCAGAACCACGATTGACCTCGGCAAACCATGAACTATCATTCAGAACGATGGGTTGTGAACCAACTCATCATCACTGACGCAACTATGTTTTCCTAGTTCACTTAGGATAGGATTTATTGTCTATAACTACTTTCCTTAAGATTTTATTTCGGATGTTAAGTATTTTTGGTTAAAGAACCGACTTGGAAACACTTGGGAGTATATTGTTCTTGATTTGGAGAGATTTCTTGATCCATTCATTCTTTGTTATTGATTCTTCTTGAATTATTCAAGATTCCGGATTTCTTTATTTCATCTCGTAAGTATATGATTATGAATTCTTCAACAACTTCTGATTGTTTACTTATGAATATGAGTAGCTAAATCCAAAACTAGGGTTGTGAGAACCATGACAAATTAACAAAGTAGGCAAAGTACTTAACAATTCTAGGACAATGTTTATGCATGTATTGTTCTTTTCTTTGCTTTGATTGCTTTTTACAGTGCACAACGTTAGAACTCGCCATATTCTTACTTAATGAACCAAGGGGGTAACGAATGAAAAAAGGGTTATAACAACAGAGATTTGAGGCTACCAACCCTCATCTAATAGCTTGACCTTGTCCATGAATAGCTAATTTGGGATCAAAGGTAAGGGTTAGTAATGCATACACCCGTAGGCGGATCAAGTTGCATGGTGAAACTTATCTATCTAGGGGACCAACCATTAAGGTGAACTTAACTTATCGATCTTGCATGCTAAGCACCAGAATAAATTTCTAGTACAACACCTACTGCGTTATGAACTCATGGGAAATATAGTCCTAGTCCACTCTCTCTCTGATTTACAACAATATTAATACTTGCTGTTACTTGATATTTTACAAACATTAATTTTTACTTAAAACCCCCCATTAGGGAAATAAGACGGCTAAGAGCATAAATACACAGTTGACTGAGGTCCTACCATATTCCCTATGGAATTGACCCTAACCTTGATTAGGTTCTATATTTGACCAATGACTGCTTTATTCTTCCTTTTGGAGGTGTAATTTGGGCATATAAAATTTTGGCACCATTGCTAAGGAATATGGTTTAGGATTATGAGAAATTGTGTTTATTTGATTATTAGTCCTTATTTTCTGATTTACTTTTTTTGTTTTGTTTCATAGGTCGTACACTTATGCATGCCCAGTACACGGAATCTAGGCAATCCCCTAATTCCATTCAATCCCAAACTCCAAAAAAATTATGCTACCGCAGATTTAGCTAATCATAATGCTGCACTGAGCAACCAAGGCAAGAGGCTGCCCGTCAAGCTGCACTAAATGCTCAATCCGCAAGGGATGAGGCAGCCCAACACAATATAAATTAATATTTGGTTAGATAGAGAGGGAATAGGGGCCGCCATATACAACAACCCCGATACATCCCTCGCTATAATCTTGATAATGATGAAGCTAATCTTGATGATGCATGAACAACAAAACCTATAGTACTTCCACCACTACCCAATGGTACGAAGTTTGATATTACAAGCACTATGATCCAGTTGCTAAACTTGAAGGGATTATTTGCTGGCAAGTTTACTTATGATGAAAATTTACACTTGGTGAACTTTGTGGGGATTTGCAAGGCTTACGATCTACTAGGAGTATGCCAAGATGCTATCAGATTGCGGCTATTTTCATTTTCTATGACTGGAGAACCAACACTTTGGCTTCCTGAACTTCTTGATAGTTTAATATTCACATGAAGAGAACTGAAAAGCCAATTCTTGGAGATATATTTTCCTCCATCAAAGATGTTGCAGCTCAAATAGAAGATCTACAATTTCAAGCAGTTGAACACTGAAGCACTCTATGAGACATGGCTTAGGTTCAACAAAAAGCTAAAACAGGTACCAAATCATAGAATTTTGACTGAGACTTTGATGGAGATCTTCTACAGAGCACTGAACACAAACACCAAAGCTGTAGATGACACAGTCACTGGAGGAGTATATATTGAAAACACTTATATAGCTGCTTCTGAGATGCTGGATAGAGTTACAAAGATGAACATGGCTTGGCATATGAGAGATTTTGAGAGTTTAGTTATACTGTTATAAAATCTTTAGACCAATAATAATTACAGGAGCTGAGCTAAGAGGTCGCAGGAGTGAAGATGAGTGTTAATCTTATTGCGAAACATATCATTAATAATAAAGCTGAAAAGGTGATTGCTGTGGGTTAAGGTAAAGCACCAAGGAAGGAGAAAGCCAAGAATGATAAATAAGCCAACTTTCTGAATGATCAGGTGGCAGGTTTCTGAGCCAATGGACAAGGGTCCAACCAAGACACTTGGCGGGGCTAAGGAAATCAAGGTCAGAATAGAGAAAAAGATAATAACTACAACAGGTCTGAGTATAGAGAAAGAGAGGATGACTGGAACAATAATGAGGGGTACAAAAATGATAGAAGTGGTCCATATGTTCCTCCTGGAAATTATGAATGGGCCCCTAGATTATGTAAGATGGAAGACATGTTAGTTAGGGTATTGAAGAAGGTAGAGGCAAGTGATGACAGTTTAAAGGAAATTTGTGCTGATCTCTCAGGCATGAATCAGAAAGTAAAGTCGCATGCCACTACCATTAAGCAGATTGATCAACAATTGGGTCAAATATATATGACCTTAAACTAGCATCAAAAGGGTACACTTCATAGCAACACAATCTAAAATTCAAAAAATGATGGGCATTGCATGGCAGTGATGACTCATAGTGGTAAGAAGACTATTGACGCACCTGTCCCTATAGTTGTTGAGGATCTGGCTGAGCATGAGAAAGATGATGCTGAGAGTATGGTTGATCCAAAAGAAAAGGGTGGAAATGAAAATCCAATTGAGAAAAAGTCCGCAGCTACCAAAGAGAAGAAAGATGAGATTCCCCAGGTTTTAAAGCCTATGCCACTACCTCTTTCACCTTACCCATAAAGATTGATCAAAAAGGTTAAGCAAGGTAAATATTGCAAGTTCATCTCTATGTTGAAACAACTTTCAGTGAATATTCCTTTGGCCAAAGCTTTGGAGCAGATGCCTGGGTATGCAAAGTTTATGAAGGATCTGGTGACAAAGAAGAGAACTATGAGTTTTGAGCCAGCTGATAATTTGCACCACTGTAGTGCAATACCCTATCAGTCTCTTGTGTAGAAAAAAGAAGATTGTGGAGCTTTCACTATTTCTTGCATTATCGGAGCATTATATTTTGCAAAAGTATTGTGTGATATGGGAGCTAGTATAAATCTAATACCAGTAGCAGTGTTTAAACAGTTGGCCTTGGGAGCCCCCAAATAAACTATAATACGGCTTCTTATGGCAGATAGCATAATGAAAAGGCCAGTGGGGATTCTCTATGATGTACTTGTGAAAGTTGACACCTTCATCTTTCCTGTAGACTTTACAATCCTTGACTGTGAGGTAGATTTTGAGGTTTCCATCATCTTGGGATGCCCATTCCTTGCCACTAGATGCACTTTAGTTGACTTCTGGGCAGATGAAATTCAGACTTAATGATGAGGTGGTAACTTTAAATGTCTCCCAGTCAATAAATCATCATGATGACATGCGTGTAGTATTAATTATTGACGTGGTTGATGAGGAGAAGCTAATAGTGCTTGTTGAGGAGTGACTTACTGTTGAAGCACTTGCAGCTGTTATTATGAATTTTGAAAGAAAGGATATTGTTGAATATGATGATATGGAAGAAGCACTTGCTGGTATGGGGTATTATTCTTATGATCTGAAGAAGCACTTGCTGGTATGGGGTATTATTCTTATGATCTGAAGAAGCTTGATCTGGACCTAAAGAATCGAGTAACCCCACCAGCTAGACCTTCTATTGAGGAGCCTCTAATGTTGGAGCTCAAAGCACTTCCTTCCCACCTCCAATATGCGTTCTTAGGAGATAATGACACCTTTCTAGTTATTATTGCTGCAGACTTAGATGAAGGGCAGGTTTAAGCTTTGGTTTCTATTCTGAGAAAGTTTAAGAGGGCCATTGGTTAATCCATTGCTGACATCATTGGGATTCTGCCAGGTATTGTGCGCACAAAATTCAACTTGAGCCAAATTATATTTTGAGTATTGAGCACCAACATAGGTTGAATTAGTCTATACAAGAAGTTGTCAAGAAAGAGATCATTAAGTGGTTAAATGCATGTGTGGTTTATCCTATTGCAAACAACAAGTGGGTGAGCTTGGTTCAGTGTGTGGCTAAAAAGGGTTGAATCACTGTGGTTCCAAATGCTAAGAATGAGTTGATTCCTATGAGGCCATTCAGAAGTTGGTGTGTATGTATGGACAATAGAAAGCTAAATGCTTGGACTGAGAAAGATCATTTTATGATGCCGTTCATGGAGCACATACTAGACCATCTTTCTGGTAGAGGATGGTATTTTTTTCTTTATGGTTATTTGGGATACAATTAGATTTTGATTGCTCCTAAAGACCAAGAGAAGACCACTTTCACCTGTCCATATGAGACATTTGCTTTCAAGAGTATGCTATTTGGATTATGCAATGTACCAACAACATTTCAATGATGTGTGATATCGATTTTCTCAGATATGGTGGAGGACACTACCGAGGTGTTCATGGATGATTTTTTTGTAGTTGGTGACTCTTTTGATGATTGTTTGGATCATTTGAGTTGTGTGTTGAAAGATGTAAAGAATGAAACTTAGTGTTGAATTGGAAGAAGTGTCACTTCATGGTTAAAGCGAGTATAGTGCTTGGCCATCGAATATCCTAGCAACGTATTGAGGTTGACAAAGCGAAGATAGAGGTGATTAAAAAATTTCCTCCTCTAGTTTATGTGAAGGGTATCCGAAGCTTTTTGGGGCATGCTGGTTTCTATTGCAGGTTCATAAAGGACTTCTCCAAAATTGCACACCCTTGTGCAAGTTGTTGGAGAAAGAGGTTAAGTTTGTGTTTGATGATGCATGCCTAAAGGCATTCGAATGCCTCAGGCAAAAGTTGAACTCTGCACCCGTTATTATTACGCCTGACTGGTCATAGCCATTTGAGGTTATGTGCGATGCTAGTGGAGTGGCGCTAGGATCCGTTCAAGGCCAAAGACGTGAGAAGATTCTCCATTCCATCTACTATGCTAGCAAAACACTTAATTCTGCTCAAAAGAACTATACTGTGACAGAATAAGAGTTGCTTGTGGTGATCTTTGCATTTTAAACGTTTAGATCTTATTTACTTTGCACTAAGGTGATTGTGCACACTGACCATGCAACTCTTAGGTACCTCATGGAAAAGAAGGATGCGAAGCCAAGATTGATTAGATGGGTGCTTCTATTATAAGAATTTGACTCTGAGGTCAAGGACCATAAGGGTACAAAAAACTAGGTAGCAGATCACTTGTCTAGATTAGAGGAAGAAACGATGCTGAAGCTAAAAGATGAGTTAGAGATGGATGATAATTTCCCAAACTAGCAAGTGTTAGCTGTCTCCTAAGATCTAATTCCATGGTTTGTAGACTTTGCCAACAATTTGGCAAGTGATGTGGTACCTCCCAATATGTTTGTGCACCATCGGAGAAAGTTTATGTATGATGTTAAGAAATTCTTCTGGGGAGCCATTCTTGTTTTGTGTATGTGCTGATACCAAGATTCGTAGATGCATGCTTGAGGCTAAAATAATGGAGATATTAGAAGCTTTTCCCCTGTTGGGGGGCATCATAGTGGCATTTGAACAGCCCATAAGATCTTACAATGCGGTTACTATTGGCCTACCCTCCACAAAGACGCTCATGAATTTACTAAGGCTTGCAATCGATGTGAAAGGGAAGGTGGTTTATCCAGGAAGCATGAGCTTTCTCTCACTCCCATCCTTGTGATTGAACTGTTTGATATATGGGGTATTGACTTTATGGATCCTTTTATGATGTCAAATGGGATGAGGTACAAATTGGTGGCTATCGACTATGTATCTAAGTGGGTGGAGGCGGTTGCGATTCCCAATTATAAAGGCAAGAGTATCACAGTGTTCTAGAAAAAGAACATTTTTTCTAGATTTGGTACACCACGTGCGATTAGTAGTGATGGAGGCTCTCACTTTTGCAATAAGTTGTTCATGCTTTACTTGAGAAGTATGTAGTGAAACAAAAAGTTGCAACCCCTTATCATACACACACTAGTGGGCAAGTTGAGGTCTCCAACCACGAGATAAAGACAATCCTAGCAAAGACTATGAATGCAAACATAATGGATTGGTCTAGGAAACTGGATGATGCTTTGTGGGCATACCGAACTGCGTACAAGACACCAATAGGTATGTCATGATATCAGCTTGTGTTTGAGAAGGCATGTCATCTACTGATTGAGCTTGAGCATAAGGCCACGTGGGCACTGAAAAGGTTGAATTAGATTGGTGTGCAACATCTTTTTAGCGGCTTGGTTAGTTGAAAGAGTTAGATGAGTTTTGCCTTAACGCCTATGAAAGTTCTGCCTTATACAAAGAATAGATGAAACTGTATCATGACCGGAAGATTGAGAAGAGAGATTTTGCACCGAGTGATTTGGTTCTACTATTCAATTCCATGCTTCGCTTATTTTCTAGCAAGTTAAAGTCTAAATGAATTGGACCATTCAAAGTGATACAAGTGTTCCCATATGGTGCCATAGAGCTTGAAAACCATGAGGGAAAGAGGTTCAAAGCAAATAGTTAGTGTATCAAGGCTTACTTGGGAACTGCATAGGAGGTAAAAGCTATTGAAGTTTGGACTCTTGGTGAAGTCTGAGTAACCAAGGAACCTGCGTCGTGCCATGATGTTAAATCAGGTGTTGCATGGGAGGCAACCCATGAGGGAAACTTGATGAAGTATTAGTAGTCAAGTAACTTGCATCGTGTTGGGATGTTAAACCAGGTGCTGCTTAGGAGGCAACCCAAGATTAATATTTGTTGAAATATGCAGGAACCCCAGTAAGAAAAGAATGAGCAAAAAGTCAAGTGCAAGGAAAAGGGTACCACTGCAGCTTTTTAAGAAACCATGGTTTAGTTCACTGGCCGTGAAACTGTTCGACGATCGATGAACCAAATCGTGGTTCTCAACCCAACATGCTAGGCCATTGACAAAATACCACGGATGATAGGATGGTCCGTGCTTCTGAATGAAAGATGGTCAAGTCATTTGTTTTGTTGTCAGCAAAAGGACAGTGATTCATGATCCACGAGTAGATCAACTACCAGTCATTTCATTCGACTGACCATTGTTTCCACCCGTGGATCCCAAGTATAGTTAAAATGCTGGGTCGGTGTTTGTTTTAAATAAAATAACCTGATCCGATTGAATTCCTTTTCCCTTTCACCCGATAACCCTAAAACGGGTGACACCTTGGTTTAAATTGAAAGAGAATCAAATTGATAACTTTTTTTACTCAATTTACTCCCTTCCTCACTCCTAATTCCATTACACTTCTTCACCCAAAACAAATTGATCAATCCCTTTCCTCTTGCTCACACATGCACATACATGCTCATCACAATAACAAGCACAATCCACTCTCTCCTCTAATTCATCTATCAAGAAGTCTGTCAACATCAAGGGTAAGTTTAAACTCAGCCTTAAACGTAAATTGATTCTTAAGATGAGAGTACCTAGGGTTCATGTTGCTAATTTGAAATTTGAAACTAAGGAACCCTAGTTATGTACTTGGAATTTCTGTGATTGAGTGTTGGATGCATAAGGGTGTGTGAGTTGGTAAAAATGGTGATTAAAAGTGAGGAGAAATTTGTTGAATTATTGAAAAGGAGGGAGTCTTGTATAAAATCATAAGTTGGTCAAATTAAAGTTGAAGTCACTGTCGGTGGTTTCATTCCACTGGCGGTGGTTTCACCCATGATTTAACCACCACAAGGTTACCCTCATATGAGAATTTATGAGCCACAGGACAGTCAGTAAATTAGAACCATGACCGGTCAAGTGACTCATGAAATTTCCTATGAAAGTGTGACCCTCAAAAGAAGAACCATGAGTCAGAAGGCAGATCCGTGGTACTAAACCACTGGCCGTCAAGTAACTCATGGTTGTGTAAAAATAGTAATGCCTCAGCAATGCAAGAAACCACTGATGGTTTCACTGTCAGTGGTTCCAAACCACTGGACGTCGACTAACGAGTCGACTGTCTGCACTTTTAATTTTTTTTTCCTTTAAATTCTTTTGGTCAAATCACTAACGCTCCTCCCTCGCAGGTACCATTCCACAAAAGAACAACCCAAAAAAGGCCACAATAATAGATACAAAGGCTGTTATTAGAAAAAAATGGCAAATTCTAGATGAGTCTTCTGGGTTGGAAGATAGTGGATCCAAGGAGATCTACACCATAGAATCTGACACCGCTGCAGAGCCTCGGACCACGAGGCAAAGGACAAAACAATAGACATAGACCACCCTCCCCAATATAAAGAGGGTAAGGGTGAGTCTGAGTCTTCGTCAAGTAAAAGCCACAACGAAGATAGGGTCTAGTTCAACCACTGGTAATGCTAGTGCATCTATCACTAATAGCCCAGAAGAAGTAGAGGTTCACAATGAAGAGCCCGTCCCTATTGTCTCTACTTTCAAAAGCAAAAATCTAGAGGTTCAGGAGAATGTGAGATGGGCCATAGAAGGCACTTCCAGAATATATCATGAGGGTATCCAATGAGGAGTATTGTAACACCCCGCAATCCAAACCAGCTATTAAAATTCTAAATCCAGTGAGTTTTCTGAACTTTTTCTGCAACTGTAGGTCACCATGAGCAGCGCCACGGGCCTCGTAGCTCAGACGGCTCATGAGGTGCCCTGTGTGAACAAAACATTGAGCTTGTGCCAGCTGCCTAAGCCCGATGGGCGGTCACGATAGGTGTCGCAGGTGCAACGACCCATGTGAAACTGCCATCGGGATCCCCCAGCCGCTCTCTCCCCATCACCCCAGTTTCCCCGATGGGTTAGGCCACGGGAGTCGCGGGTACGATGACCCATGGGAGCAAGCCATCAGATTGATTCAGAGATCCTTCCACCTATCTGCCTTTTTCTCAACGGGCAACCCCACGGACGTCACAGGCGCGACGGGCCTTGGGAGCTTATCGTCAGAATGGTCCAGCAGACCTCAACCAAGGTACCCCTGCCCGACGCCTTGGCTGATGGGCCATCGTGGGCGCGATGCCTGTCGGGTAGCCCATGGGGCGGCCCTTTTTCCTACAGTTTCTATTTAAGTCCCAAGGGTATTTTAGTCATTGTCCACCCTTTGAACTCCTAAATGATATCATTTTGACTATTTTAAGTCAGGTTTTCACCCTCTTTAGCCTAAGTTCCTTCTCATTACTTCATTCTTCTCCCAAAAGGAAAAGGTTTTCTCCAAGCTCCCAGTCTCAAGCTCCAAGTTCAAGTCTCCTAAGTCTTTTCAATTCAAGTGGGTTATCTTCATCAAGGTATGTGGGTATTCAACCATGGGTTCCTTCCACCCTTGTGCCCAAAACCCCCAATTCTCAAAGTGATTCATAAACTTGTGAAATTAGGGTTTTGATCTAAATATGGGAAAACTTATGAAATCAATTTCTATGCTTAAGTTCATGGCTTCTCATAGCTTAATTGTGATTTGATCATGATTCCCCCATTGGTTTTAAAATCCCAAGCATTAAAGATCCTTTATAGCATGATCCCATTGAATTGCATATTTTCAAGAGAAATTTGACATGATTAGATATCATGACCTTTCTTGTGTTTATGAAATTGCATGCTTAATTCTTCAAGTATGAAATTAGAAAGGTATAGCATGATTTGAATTATAGTTATGCTAAGTCCTTAAAAGTATGAATTTGAATTGCATGGCATCAGATATGTCTTATTGCTTTTCAAACGATTTTGACATCAGATATGTCTTCAGTTATGATCAGTTTTGGCATCAGCTATGCCCCAGTATTATATGAGCTATATGTATGTTTTAGGAGTAGTATTTAGCATCAAGTTGGACAGGGTAAGAGTACCCTTAGTCCCAGAACTATGTTCCCCTGTAGGTTAATAAGTCCCCTTGGTTGGGCATTAGATTTAGTGATCACGTCACAGTTATGCATTTGTACCCTGGCAAGGTATATTGGGTCTTCTCGATGGGGAATATACATCGGATTCCATGTAGCTTACATGGTCTATGTCGGTTAGAGAACCTTTCTCAGAAACAATTTATGCTTTAAAATATATTTGACTCTTATTCAGATTTCAGACTCCTTGTTTAAGATCATGTTTTTAACGTGTGGTAGTTCATAGAGTCATTTGCATCCAGTTTTGCCTTTAAAGCATGATTTCGATTGTTGAAGGATAATTAGCATGTTCTGTTATGTTCATGCATACCTCATATACTCGGTACATTCCATAGAAATGACTCATATCTTACGCTTCATCCTTTGATGATGCAGATTCAGGTACCCCTTCTCAGACCCATGGCTAGAGCTCCCAAGCCACTCTTTGTCAGCTGTTGGTGAGTCCTCTTAGGTCGAGGACTAGTTATATTCTTATTCAGTGTTAGCTATTTTATTTTCTGCACTTCAAGTTAGCTAGGGTCTTGTCCTAGCAACTCTTTATGTCATGAGTAGAGGCTTTTAAAACATAGACAGCTTTTGAGTCTCTTTCTGGATTTTGTTTTCCCTACTAAACTTGATTATCCATTTATGTGAGTCCGAATTTACTTATTATGGTTTTGCTTATCTTTTGTTATGCTAGAGAATGCTATGACCAAAGGTTAGCTTGGGGAACTTGTGGTCCCAAGTCCTATGTTACGTCTATGGGGTAACCTTAAGGCATGACAAACTTGGTATCAAAGCCTCAATTTCAAGAGTCCTAGGATGTCTGAAAGCCGCATCAAGTAGTGTCTCCTTCATGTGTGTGAAGCGTGCCACACATATGGGGGGAAATCTATGAGATGTCTTAGAAAACTTCACTTCTTTCATGATCATATCGTGTGATAGAGCTTAACTCTAATATTTCTCTAATCCTTACCTTTTACATTTCAGAACATGCCTCGACGTGCTATGCCTCACCGAGCCACTCGGAATGTTGCTCCTCCAATTTTGGCCCCTGAGGTCACGAATGAGGAGTTTAGGAATGCCATCCATTTTCTAGCCCAGACCTTGGCCGCTCAGACCAATCAGTAGGATCCTGCCCCCATCCACCCTCAAGGTGGGGTAACGACCCGAATTTATGATTTTTTCCATATGAACCCGCTGGAGTTTTGGGGTTCGAAGGTGAATGAGGATCCGTTAAATTTTATTGATGAAGTGAAGAAAATCTTTGAGGTGATGCAAGTAGTTGGAGTTAATTGTGTTGAGTTGGCATCCTATTAACTCAAGGATGTAGCTCATATCTGGTTCACGCAATGGAAAGAAGCTAGAGCTAGGGACGAGGTCCCTATACTTGGGAGTATTTTGAGAGTGCCTTCCTTGACTGGTTCTTTCCCCGAGAGTTGAGGAAAGCGAAGACTGAGGAGTTTGTGAACTTGAGATAGGGATCTATGAATGTTCAAGAGTACAGTTTGAAGTTTACTCAGTTGTCTAGGTATGCCCCCTCTATGGTAGCGGACCAACATGATCAGATGAGAAAGTTTATCTATGGGGTTTCAGATTTGGTGAATAAGAAGTGTAGGTCTGCTATGCTATTGAGTGATATGAACATTTCCAGACTCACGACCCATGCTCACCAGATTGAGGGAGACATGCTTAGGGAGATGGCTAGGGAGAACAAGAGGGCTAGATCCGAGGGATCAGGTTTTGGTCATCAGAGGTCTGGTGGCAGACATTGCTCCTTATTTCAGAAGAGGTTATCAGGACCCGTGCATTCTTTGACCAGTACTCCTTCTCAGGCCTCCAAGCCCTATCATGATCAGTCCGGTAGAGGTGTAGGCTCTTATTCTCAAAGTAGTTAACAAAGGGGCCTTCTTTTCCCGGTTGTGCCAAGTGTAGGAAGAACCACCCCGGTGAGTGTTTGGCTGGTAGAGAGGTTTGTTTTGGTTGTGGTCAGATTGGAAATCGTATCAGAGATTGCCCTTCAGCTAAGAAGGGGCAGGGTAGTGGTAGGGCTCAGTCTTCTCTAGCAGCCCCAGGAGATCGACCAACCCAGTAGGGCACAGCTTCTAGCTCTGGTGGTCAGTGCCAGAACCATCTTTATGCTATGTCCTCTCGTCAGGACCATGAGGGTTCCCCAGATGTTGTCATTGGTATGTTGCAAGTCTTCTCTTTTGATGTGTATGATTTGTTGGACCCCGGTGCCTCCTTATCTTTTGTGACCCCTTATATAGCATGCAAATTCAAAGTATGTCCTGAATTGCTTTTAGAATCCTTTTGTGTTTCTACTCATGTTGGTGAGTCAGTCTTAGCCAAAAGAATCTACCAAAATTGCTCTATCTCGGTCCTTTATAGAGTCACTTCAGCGGATTTAGTAGAGTTGGAGATGACAGATTTTGATGTTATTCTTGGTATGGATTGGCTACATGCTTGTTATGCTTCTGTTAATTGTCGTACTCGGGTTGTCAGTTTCAAGTTTCCAAATGAACCCGTTTTAGAATGGCAAGGTAGTCCCCATCCTCAAAAGGTCGGTTCATATCTTATCTTAAGGCTAGGAAGATGATTCAAAGGGGTATGCTTATCACATAGTACGGGTTATGGACACGAAGTCTGAAACCCCATCCCTTCAGAATGTTCCCATTATGAATGAATTCCTAGAAGTGTTTCCCGAGGATTTGCCTGGAGTCCCTCCTGAGCAGGAGATTAACTTTGGGATAGATCTTCTTCCATCTATGAATCCCATCTCTATTCCTCTCTATAGGATGACTCTCGCTGAACTTAAGGAGTTGAAGGATCCGTTGAAGTATCATCTTGATAAGGGTTTCATCAGGCCTAACATTTCTCCATGGGGTGCTCAAGTTTTATTTGTTCGAAAGAAACATGGTTCTCTTAGAATGTATATTGACTACCGTTAGTTGAACAAGGGCACAATCAAGAATAAATATCACATTCCTAAGATTGATGACTTGTTTGATCAGCTTCAGGGTGCTAGTTTCTTCTCTAAAATTGACCTTAGATCTGGTTATCATCAGCTTCGTATCAGAGAGTGTGATATTTCAAAGACAGCCTTCAGAACATGGTATGGTCATTATGAGTTTGTTGTTATGTCTTTTGGTCGAACAAATGCTCCTACAGATTTTATGGATTTGATGAACCATGTGTTCAAATAGTATTTAGATATGTTTGTGATTGTTTTCATTGATGATATCCTTATCTACTCTCATAGTAAGGAGGAGCATGCAGACCATTTGAGAGTTGTGTTGGAAACTCTCAAGGACCGACAGTTATTTGCTAAGTTTAGCAAGTGTGAGTTTTGGATGCAGTCTGTTGCTTTTCTGGGTCATATTGTAATTAAAGATGGTATTCAGGTTGATTTCCAAAAGGTAGAGGCAGTAAAGAACTAGCCTAGACCCACCTCCCCATCTGATATTAGAAGCTTTTTGGGTTTGGCTGGTTACTACAAGAGGTTTGTGGAAGGAGTTTCTTCCATTGCTGCCCCTTTGACCTGATTGACTCAAAAGAAGGTAAATTTTCAGTGGTCTGATTTATGTGAGAAGAACTTTCAGGAATTGAAGACTAGATTGACCACAACTCCAGTTTTAGCTCTACCCGAGGCCTAGATGACTTTGTGGTGTATTATGATGCTTCTAGGATTGGTTTGGGTTATGTTTTGATGCAGTGTGGTAAGGTGATTGATTATGCCTCTAGACAGCTTAAGACTCATGAGAAGAGCTACCCTAGTCATGATCTTAAGTTAGTAGGCGTGGTCTTTGCTTTAAAGATTTGGAGACATTATTTTTATGGGGTACACGTAGATGTATTCACTAATCATAAGAGTCTTCAGTATGTGTTCAATCAGAAGGAATTAAATTTGCAACAAAGAAAGTGGCTTGAATTTCTTAAGGATTACGACATGAGTGTGCTTTACCATCCGGGTAAGGCCAATGTTGTGGCGGATGCCTTTAGTAGATTGTCTATGGGTAGTGTATCTTCTGTGGAAGATGGAAAGAAGGAATTGGTTAAAGAGGTTCATAGGCTTGCTCGGTTGGGAGTTTGCCTTATGGACTCGACCAAAGATGGTGTCGTTGTCCAAAATGGTACCGAATCATCCTTGGTAGATGAGGTGAAGGCAAAGCAAGATAAGGATCCCATTTTACTTCAGCTTAAGGGTGCAGTTCATCAGCTGCGGGTTGAGTTTTCTCCCAAGGGGGAGATGGTGTGCTTCATTATCAAGGTCGCTTATGTGTACCATATGTAGATGGGTTGAGACAACAAATTCTTATTGAGTCTCACAGTTCTCGATATTCCATTCATCCGGGTGACACTAAGATATACTATGATCTACGGGAAGTCTTTTGGTGGAATGGTATAAAGAGGGACATAGCCGGGTTTATGGCTAAGTGTCCCGACTGTCAACAAGTAAAGGTGAAGCATCAAAGGCCGGGTGGCATAATTCAAGATATTGACCTTCCCACTTGCAAATAGGAAGAAATCAATATGGAATTTATTACTGGTTTGCCTCGTACTCGAAGGCAACATGATTCGATTTGAGTGATTGTCGATCGGATGACTAAATCATCCTATTTCCTGGCTATTAAGACTAATGATTCAGCAGACTACTATGCCAGACTCTACCTCTGGGAGATAGTTTGATTGCATGGTGTTCCATTGTCTATCATTTCAGATAGAGGTCCTCAGTTTACTTTCCAGTTTTGGAGATCATTTCAGAAGGGTCTTGGTACTCAGGTGAAGCTTAGCACATCTTTTCACCCTCAGACGGATGGCCAGGCTGAGCGTACTATTCAGACTTTGGAGGATATGTTGAGAGCTTGTGTGATTAATTTCAAAGGTAGTTAGGATGATCACTTACCTCTTATAGAGTTTGCCTACAGCAACAGCTTTCACTCTAGCATCCAGATGGCTCCTTATGAGGCACTTTATGGCTGGAGATATAGGTCTCCTATCGGTTGGTTTGAGGTAGGTGAGGCAGCCTTGATTGACCCAAATTTGGTGCATGAGACCATGGAGAAGGTTCAGCCTATTAGGGAGAGGTTGAAGACCTCTCAGAGTCGACAAAAATCATACGCGAATGTGAGAAGAAGGGAGTTAGAATTTGAAGTTGATGATTGGGTTTTTCTGAAAGTGTCACCCATGAAGGGTGTGATGAGATTTGGCAAGAAAGGGAAGATCAGCCCCCATTTTGTAGGTCCTTATCGTATTTTGATTTGAGTTGGTAGCGTTGCCTATGAGTTGGATTTGCCAACAAAATTAGAAGCGGTTCATCCAGTTTTCCATGTTTCCTTGTTGAAGAAATGTGTTGGTGACCCAGCCTTGATTGTTCCTTTAGAGGATATGGGTGTGAAGATTAGTCTCACTTATGAGGAGGTTCCCACGAGATCCTTGATCATCAAATTCGAAGGTTGATGAACAAAAAAGTCACTTCGGTGAAAGTTCTTTGGAGAAATTAGCTTGTTGAGGGAACTACTTGGGAAGCGGAAGAGGCCATGAAGGCCAAATATCCCCATCTCTTTCCTCCCAATTTTGTTCCAACTTGAGGTACTAGTTCCCTCCTTAGTATGACCAACCGATTCTTTTCCATCAGTTCCCCTCGTGATCCTAGAATGCATCCATGTTTTTCGAAGTTCGTTTTATCATGTTTTAAGTTGCAAGCTTAGTTTTTATGCTTATTCTTCAGTTTTCATGTTTTGTTGTTTGGTTGGGCTGTTTCTTTCTGGTTTCCCTTACTTAAGTCTTTATTCAAGGATGAATGATCCCAAGGGGGAGATATTATAACACCCTGCAATTCAAACCAGCTATTGAATTCTGAATCTAGTGAGTTTTCTGCACTTTTTCTACAACTGTAGGTCACTACGGGGATTGCCACGGGTGTCGTAGCTCAGACGGCCCGTGGGGTGCCCCATGGGAACCAAACAGTGAGATTGTGCCAGCTGTCTCAGCCCGATGGGTGGTCATGATGGGAGTCGCAGGTGCGACAACCCGTGGGAAACCGCCATCAGGATCCCCTAGCCGCTCTCTCCCCATCACCCCAGTTTCCCTAACGGGTTAGGCCACAGGCGTCGTGGGTATGATGACCCGTGGGAGCATGCTGTCGGATTGATCCAGGGATCCTTCCCCCTGTCTGCCTTTCCCTCGACGGGCAACCCCACGGGAGTTGTAGGCACGATGGGCCGTGGGAGCTCATCGTCGGAATGGTCCAGCAGACCTCACCCAAGGTACCCCTGCCAGACGCCTTGGCCGACGAGCCATCGTGGACGCTCGTCAGGTAGCCCGTGAGGTGGCCTTTTTTCCTGCAGTTTCTATTTAAGTCCCAGGGATATTTTAGTCATTGCCCACCCTTTTAACTCCTAAATGATGTCATTTTGACTATTTCAAGTAGGGTTTTCACCCTCATTACCTTAATTCCTTCTCATTACTTCATTCTTCTCCCAAAAAGGAAAAGTACTTCTCCAAGCTCTAAGTCTCAAGCTCCAAGTTCAAGTCTCCTAAGTCTTTTCAATTTAAGTGGGTTAGCTTCCATCAAGGTATGTGGGTATTCAACCATGGGTTCCTTCCACCCTTGTGCCCCAAACCCCCAATTCTCAAAGTGATTCATGAACTTGTGAAATTAGGGTTTTGATCTAAATTGGGGAAAACTTATGAAATAAGTTTCTATGCTTTAGTTCATGGCTTCTTATAGCTTAATTGTGATTTGATCATGATTCCCCCATTGGTCTTAAAATCCCAAGCATTAAAGTTGCTGTATAACATGATCCCATTGAATTACATGTTTTCAAGATAAATTTGACATGATTAGATATCATGACCTTTCTTGTGTTTATGAAATTTCATGCTTAATTCTTCAAGTATGAAATTAGAAAGTTAAAGCATGATTTGAATTATAGTTATGCTAAGTCCTTAAAAGTATGAATTTGAATTGCATGGCATCAGATATGTCTTATTGCTTTTCAAACGGTTTTGACATCAGATATGTCTTCAGTTATGATCAGTTTTGGCATCAGATATGCCCCAGTATTATATGAGCTATATGTATGTTTTGAGAGTAGTATTTAGCACTGAGTTGGACAGGGTGAGAGTACCCTAAGTCCCATAACTACATGCCCCCATAGGTTTATAAATACCCTCAGTTGGGCATTAGATTTAGTGATCACGCCATAGTCATGCCTTTATACCCTGGCAAGGTATATTGGGTCCTCTCGATGGGGCGTATACATCAGATTCCATGTAGCTCACATAATCTATGTCGGTTAGAAAACCTCCCTCATAAACTGTTTATGCTTTAAAATATATTTGGCTCTTATTCAGATTTCAAACTCCTTGTTTATGATCATGTTTTCAGCTTATGGTAGTTCATAGAGTCATTTACAACCAGTTTTACCTTTAAAGCATGATTTCGATTGTTGAAGCATACTTAGCATGTTTTGTCATGTTCATGCATACCTCATATACTCGGTATATTCCATAGTGCTAACGCATATCTTGCTCTGCATCCTTTGATGATGCAGATTCAATTGCCCCTTCTCAGACTCGTGGCTAGAGCTCCCAGGCCACTCCCTATCAGCTGTTGGTGAGTCCTCTTAGGTCGAGGACTAGTTATGTTCTTAGTCAGTGTTAGCTATTTTATTTTCCGCCCTTCGAGTTAGCTAGAATCTTGTCCTAGCAACTCTTTATGTCATTAGTAGAGGCTTTTCAGAAATAGACAACTTTTGAGTCTCTTTTTGGATTTTGTTTTCCCTACTGAACTTGATTATCCATTTTTGTGAGTCCGGATTTACCTATTATTCTTCCACTTATCTTTTATTATGCTTGAGAATGCTATGACCAAGGGTTAGCTTGGGGCACTTGTGGTCCCAAGTCTCATATTACGTCTAGGGGGTAACCTTAGGACGTGACAAGTATTTTTAAGAATTTCAAATACGCTCCACAATATTGGAGGAGCTTGCAGAGATCAATGAACTGTATTAACACTATGGTTTTGATTGGATGATTCAGTGGGGCGGGCCTTATAACCTTTTCCTTTTTTGTGAGTTCTCTACTGCATATGTAGCCACCTTGTTAAACTCGTGCACAAAGGAAAAAGATGCAAAAAAGCTACTATATTTGAATAGTGTACAAGTAAGAGGGGTCCCAGTCGATATCTCCAAAGCCACCATCCAGGGCTTCATCTATGGCCCTAAATACTTGGAACCGATTACCCAACCCAATCTCGATTTTCAACTGGAATAACACAGGAATAATAAAACCCCTTATGAGTGACTTGCTTTAGTTATTACAAATGGGAACTCACCTTGGTTGACTAGCAACAAGCCGAGTATCACAAAGGGATCTCTGAGTATTGCTGAAAAGTTTTGGTGGTTCTTAGTGCAGAATAAATTGATCTCGACAGCCTTAAATAATACATTGACTATGGACCAAGAGATCTTAGTTGCTGCCATCATGTTCGAGTTTGACATCATCATTTCCTGTATCATTATTGAGAAACTTAAGGAGCGAGCATTGATGCTATCCACATCTATTCCATTCCCATGCTTGATCACTAGGCTATATTAATCGATCAGAATACCCACTTATGTGGGTATAGACAAGACACTTCAAGAACATACTTCTAGGATATTTCTTTTATTCGAGATATAACTAACCCTGTGGCAAGGGGTAGAGCCCGTCTTACTGCATCCATGAGTGTTGTATTTGTTGAGCCAAATGGCAATGTCCCGACCGAATCTTTGGTTGTGTTTGACGAGGCCGCTACTACTGCATCCACTCTTTCAGCCATTGCACCAGGACCATCTATAATATCTCACTCTACAATATCCAATGAGCCAGGTGCCCCTATCCTTTTCACTAGCAAGACTTTCAGCAAAGTGGCTAAAGAGTATTTTCATACGGACGAGCATATAAAATGGTTCTCCAGTGGTATTAAGCAGTTGATAAGAAAAGAGATTACTTCTGCCCTCGAGCCTATTTAACATTCGATTGATAAGGTAAATGCCCGTTTGGACGGGATAAATTTTTGGGTAAATCAGTGGCTGTGGAACTTGAAAGTTCCCGATCTTACTACTATCATCACTGAGCTTGCAAAAGCTCGAGCTGAGTTTAATGCTATTCAAAAGCAAGCGATGCCGATTATCCCAAATATTGAGATTGCACCAATTGGAGACGAGAAAGAAGACTACTTTATTGATTTGCTAGCATACTCCCCACCTTGTGAGTTGGTCAAAAAAGCTTGTGATGCTGTTAATGATGATAGTGAGCTTCCTAAGGCTGAAAAGAAGATAAGATATAAGGAAGTTTTCCAAGAGGATGATGAGTCGGCTTTGACACCAGGTGAGTTAGAAAAGAAATAGAAGAAAGAGGAGAGAAAAAGAAGAAAGGCCGATTCAAGAATACTAATCCAGACTATGGATGTCTGAAGACAAGAGGAGGAGACGATACTTGAGGCTGAATGGATGAGAATTGCGAGATTGAGAGATGGTACCTTATCGAGCTTGGCACCTTCAGGTGCGAATCCTTCTATAGACCCCATTATGGGAGTGCTCGTTCTGGGCAGAGAGAGTGTTGTTGAGAGGTTGCTCAGGAATCTACTGGTTCCACCATGAGTGCCATACCATCAGCCCTGAATACCACACCGTACACTAGCGCTTAGCCGCCATAGGTATGTTCCTGCCTCCCTTGCATTTTATTTTATTTTAGTGCATAGGGGATAATGCACATATATTTTTGGTAGGGTAGGGGCAGGCTAGTTCGTGCATTTTTGATGAGTGTTTTTGGTGAAGTCTGAGTAGCCAATATAACCTGTGTCATGCCACGATGTTAAATCAGGTGCTGCTTGGGAGGTAACCCAAGAGGGTACCTTTTTTGATGTATCCAAGTCCTTATGGTTTTCTTGATATATTCTTTCCCTGGGAACCCTTATTTATGTTAAACCAGCATGTTTAGGTAGTATGTGTATTTGTTAAAGAAGAATAGGAACTTAGTGCAATTTATGACTTGTTTTTGAAAGTGATTTTTATAAAAATAGTAACCCCTACTAAATTTTTGTGTAACAGTGTAACCATCTTGTTAAGACTAACCTTTATGGATCTATGGATGACATTATGTAATATTG
This sequence comes from Jaltomata sinuosa, assembly GCA_003996215.1. Lineage (NCBI taxonomy): Eukaryota > Viridiplantae > Streptophyta > Magnoliopsida > Solanales > Solanaceae > Jaltomata > Jaltomata sinuosa. The sequence continues at coordinate 143,599 of QJPP01001733.1, read as the reverse complement.
ATGTGCTGAATAGCTTAATCTAGGGCATAAACTTAATAGTTAGCAATTGGTTATTTGACTCTGTGCCATGTGCGCGTGAGCTGCATTCGTACTGTTCTTGCATATTATGCCAATCTAGAATTTGCACGGTTAGTCTTGCCTAGGCTATAGGATAGTTGGTTAGGAAAGGATCATAGGCCATTTTGAAAGAGTTCACTTAGCCTAAATGCCCATCCAAATAAAATTAATATCCCTCGATCCCTGATTTTGAGCCAAAATTGACCCTTTTTTGTTGTTTAGCCTATTCACCTTCCATGTTTTATTTGAACCTTTAGTTGGCCCTGGTCCCTCTTTGGAAATTATGCACGCCAACTTAGGCAAATCACCTAAGTTAATAGTGGCTACTATGGAGGTAAATAAGAAGTATGTGATATGAAAAGAAAAGGTTAGTGATAAAAAGGGAAAAATAGTGGGTGTAGCATATGGGAGAAAAGAAAAAGAAAAATAATGAGAAAAGAAAGAAAAAGAAAAAAATAATGATGAAAAAGTTGGTTTGAAATAGAAACCGCCCGTCGTTTGATGAAAAAGAAATAATAGAAAGGGAGAATAAGGGAGGAAAAGAGTTGGTCTAAAAGTGGAAGAAACATAGCATAGTGTCAAGGATGGCTTAGTCACTATTTTCCAAATGTACCATACCCGTCCCCCAGCCTACTTTACGAGTCAAATAAAATTCTATAGTGATCCTAGTCCAACTATCTAAAAGTCGAGGTGTAGAAAATAAGGGCAAGCCTATGGTATTGTCCATGCATTGTTTAAACCTCTTTATGAGATTGAGTAAATCATTCCAGTCCCATGAATTTTGTGTAAGTTACTATGTGATGGGGACTTCTTTGCGGTGAGGGCACTAGAGAAACATTGATTGCTGACTGTTAGAGTAAATATCATCTGTGTATGCTAGCTTATCTGTTGGTATCATAATGTCATCCATGGATCCGTTTTGTGTTGTCTTGATAAATGGAAGCATGTGACTTGTTTTATACTAAGAAGGAAGGGGGTGCCAACATTATGAGATGAATTGATTGAATCATACGACTGTCGTATTTCCTAGTTTTCTTTTGCTTAAGCGTCATGTTAGGATAGTTTTCTTTTGTTGCTTGAGGACAAGCAAAAATTTTAAGTTGAGGGTGTTGATATGCCGTGGATTTGTGGCACTTTTGACCATTAACAATTAGAATTATTTTATGTTCTTTAGCATTTTGTTGGTAGATTTGATGGTTTTTGTTAAGTGTATAGGAAAACGGGGTCCATGTCTAAAAAATTAAAAGTTTGAATTGAAAGTTGGCTGAAGTGAGAAATGACTAGTGGGATGACTGGTTGTGGTTTCAAACCATGTACCAGTCCTGTTTAACAGTGAAAAGAAATCTGCAAGATTGCAAGTGCAAAGGCTAAACCACGAGTCACTTGACTGGTCATGGTTTCAAACCACTAACCGTGCTGCTATCCGTGGAAATGAACTTCTGCAGAGGTGCTAAGGGAAAGTTGAAAACCATGATTCAGTTCACTAGTCACAGTTCTAAATGACGACCGGTGCTGTTACTCATGGAAATGATCACCTGTAGACATACAAACTGGCAGCCCAAAACCACGAGCAAGTCTGCTAGTCATGAATCAAGACCACTGACCAGTCCTGTAACCAATGATATTTCATCTGAGGAGGTGCAAAATAGAGCTCAAAACCACAAGTCAGTTGACTGGTCATTTATTGAAATCATGACCCGTGGTTCCACCAGTGGTTTCTCATAGCAGGGAAGTTTGACTCAGCAGAAACACAGTTAACTTTAGTAAACCATGAACCGTCATTCAGAACGATGGGTCGTGAATCAACTCATGGTCACTGACGTGGCTATGTTTTCCTAGTCTACTTAGGATAGGATTTGTTGTCTATAAATACATTCCTTAAGGTTTTATTTCAGATGTACGTAGTTTTGGTTGAAGAACTGACATGAAAACACTTGGGAATATATTGTTCTTCATTTGGAGAGATTTCTTGATCCATTGATTCTTGGTTATTGATTCTTATTTAATTATTCAAGATTCTAGATTTCTTTATTTTATCTCGTAAGTATATGATTATGAATTCTTCAACAACTTCTGATTGAGACTGGTACTTGGTGGCTCACGAGCAACATATAGACTAAGGTTGCCCATCACTCCCTCGCTCTTTTTTGAAGGCCCTTTCAATTCTCTTTCTAGTATGCTTCCTCTATAAGAACAGACTGAACGCCCCTTCTGAGTGACCTAGAATATTCTACATCACTCTTTCTTGGCTAGTCTAGTAGAGTATATTCACTCGTGGAGGTGAGTGGTCCTCCCCCAGTTCTGGTTCAGGAAAGGGTCAACACAAGGATCTTATTTTAAAGCAATCTCTGGAGTTTTCCCTTATCCAAATGGATCTTGCAAGAAAGTTAGATTTATACTTTATCGACTTATTTCATATCATGGTTCAGGCATTAAAAATCAGTCAGGTTTACTCTTCCTTTTCGATGCCCGTAGAACTACTATCAATGGTTTACTCAATTAAGTTTAGGCAAACCTATAGGTCCTTAGTAGCGTTGACAAAGAACAAGGAGCCATTTGGTTTTTTTCTGTAAATACAGCTTATCAAGTTATGAAGCTGAACTGCCTTCTATAAGGAGATTGAATCATTCATTTACTCTAAATCTTATTACCGATGCAATAGATTGCTATTTGAAAACACTTTCAATACAAAAAGCCTTTCGCTTCCTCCTTGTACTAGATTTTGATTTGAATTCCCGCGAGAATGCACTATATGCCTTCAAAATAAAAAGAAGGCTGGAAAAAAAAGAGAGATCCTTTCTTTTTCCCATAAATAGTAAGATTTATTTTTATTTATCTGCTCCCCTGAAAAAAGAGAGACTGGATTTCTTCCATGTTGAGTAAGAGTGGAGAAGGTGACCCTTCTGCTAAGTTGGAGCTAGGGAAGTTAAAGTAGGACGTCTGGTGTGACATCGTCCTTATGGACGTATTACATATCCTACTCGGAAGACCTTGGTAGAGTAGGGTTCTACCTACGTAGAGAGAACACCGCTTTACTTTCAATGGGAAATGCGTACTTATGAATATGAGTAACTAAATCCACAACTAGGGTTGTGGGAACCATGACAGATTAACAAAGTAGGCAAAATACTTAGCAATTCTAGGGCGGTGTTTATGCATATATTGTTCTTCCCTTCACTCTGATTGCTTTTTAACGATGCACAATGTTAGAACTTTCCTTATTCTTACTTGACGGACCAAGGGGGGTAACAAAATGGAAAAAGGTAATAATAATAGAGTTTTGAGGCCACCAACCCTCATATAATAGCTTGACCTTATCCCGAAATAGCTAATTTGGGATCAAAGGTAAGGATTAGTAAAGCATACACCCGTAGATGGACCAAGTTGCATGGATAAATTCATCTATCTAGGAGACCAACCATTTAGGTGAACCTAACTTACCGATCTTGCATGCTAAGCACTAGAATAGATTATTAGTACAACGCCTACTACATTATGAACTCGTAGGGAACACAGTCCTAGTCCATTCTCTCTCTGAATTACAATAATATTAATACTTGTTGTTACTTGTTATTTGATATTCTACAAATATTACTTTTTACTTAAAACCCCCATTAGGGAAATAAGACAGTTAGGAGCACAAATACACATAGTTGACCGAGGTCCTACTATATTCCCTGTGGGATCGACCCTAACCTTGGTTAGGTTCTATATTTGACCAACGATCGCTTTATTCTTCCTTTTGGAGGTGTAATTTGGGTGTATCAATCCTGAAGCTAGTCAAACAAGTCATCAATCCTAGGAATGAGATACTTATTCTTGATTGTGACCTTGTTCAATTGATGGTAATCTATGCACATTCTGAGCGAATTGTCTTTATTATGCACGAAGAGAACTGGAGCACCCCATGGATAGATGTTGGGTCTGACGAAACCTTTATCTAGGAGGTTTTTTAGCTGATCTTTCAACTCCTTAAGCTCAGTTGGTGCCATTCTATAAGAAGGAATGTATATGGGTTTCATATCTGGGAGAAGGTCTATCCTAAAGTCGATCTCCCACTCAGGAGGGGCTCCAAGCAGATCCTCAGGAAGCACTTCTGGAAACTCACTGGCTATCAAAACTAATTGGAGAGATAAGGTCCCAGACTCAGAATCCTTAACCCAAACTATATGATAGATGCACCCTTTTGAGATCATCTTTCTGGCCTTAAGGTAAGATATGAAATGACCCTTTGATATTGGAGAACTACCCCACTATTCTAAGGCATGCTCATTTGGAAACTTGAATCTTACGACTTTGATTCTGTAGTTGACTGAGGCATAATAAGCATGTAGCCAATCCATGACATGAATGATGTCAAAATTAGTCATATCTAGTTCTACTAAGTCTGCTGAGGTGAATCTATGAAGGATTGAGACTGGGCAATTTCTATATACCCTCTTAGCTGAGACTGACTCACCAACTGGGGTGGAGACTGAGAAAGGCTCTAGGAGTTTTTCAGGACTAACTCCAAATTTACATGCAATATATAGGGTCACAAAAGATAAAGAATCCCAGTGTATAGTAAAGCATATACATCAAGAGAGAAGATTTGCAACATACCAGTGACAATGTCTAGGGAAATTTTCTGATCCTGATGAGATGATATGGCATAGAGAAGATTTTGACACTGAACACCGCCTGTACTAAAACTAGTACCCTGCTATGCTATGTGACCTGCTGGAGCTAATGAAGTAGTGGTCTAAGCTCAATTACCTCCATGTCCCTACTTGACAGAGGGGCACTCCTTCAACCTATGGCTAATCTGACCACACCTAAAACACCCATCTCTTCCAGCAAAATACTCGTCTGGATGATTCTTACCACAGTTAGGGCATGCCAAAAAAGTATGGTTACCTAAAACACTACCCTGAGACATAGAGCCTGATGCCCTATTCTTCTGATAATGGCAAAGTCTAGGAGATGGAGCACTAGCTAAAGAAGGTGCTGGAGCTGAAGATCTCTGCTAAAACTGAGAGTGATTTCCACCGCTAACCTCTGCTTAGAGTAGTCAAAATTTGTTGTTCTATCCGTCTTATTTTCTCTCTACCCTTCCTTCAGTTTCTCCTCTTCTATATGCTAAGCATAAGTCATAAAACTGAAGATGTCCATATCTCCAACCAACATAGCAGTCTTGCATTCCTTTAATAAAAATTGTGTGGAAGCTAACTAATAAAATTTATAACCTTAATAAGTTGCTAAGAGTTCTGAAATGATATAAGTCTGAAAGATAACTCAAGCTGAAATAAGCTAACCTCTAACTCTATGTCTGAAAGACTTTACTACTGATGAACTGCTGGAACAAGTCCCCATCTAATTATAAATAATGAAACTGAAATAAACTAAGTGAAAATGTCACAATAGCCCGTCCTTGGATGATTAGGACTCACCACTAGTAATTGCTGAAATAGAACTGGGTCAAACTAATCGTGATGCTGAGTTTGAGAGCCTGAACTTGTATCATGATAGGAGGCAACACAAAGAGTATATGATGAGTACGTTGAATGTACTGAGCATGCAAGATATGCAAGAAAAGATATAACTGAATGTGTTAAAATACTGATAAGCTGTTTAAACTGTAAACTGAATCTGTAGTACTTAGGCCCAAACATAATATGCATAAAATCTAAAATGCAAGAATATTCTAAAAGACATAATGAAAAACAATAAAATTGAATTGAGGTCCAAGTACAAAACTACTGAGTCTAATTTTGTGGGAGAGTCTGTTAACCGATATAAACTACGTGAGATAAAAATGAAGTTCGATGTATATCCCCATCGAGAGAACCCAATATACCTTTCTAGGGTATAGAGGTATAACTGGCGTGATCACTAACCAATTGAGGGGCTAATAAATCTACAATGGCATATAGTTTTGGGAGTTTGGATGACGCTGAACCCTAGTCTAACTCGATGCTAAGTACTACTCCCAAAATTCTATTTATTGGCAGCTCATTTAAAACTGAGGCTCTGAATGCTGGTCAGAACTTAACTGATTTGGAAACACATTTCTAAAAGAGCTATAGACTGAAAATTGGCTAATTTCTTGTGTAAAGCTGAATGCTAGAAATCTAGGTTAATTTCTGAAAAAACTAATTTATGCAAAAATACTACAATTTTAGGCTAAGTTCTTGTCTTCTCAAATCATTGTAAAAAACCCATGCAAGTTTTTGAAACTATGATATAAATCATTTAAACAGGATAAAAACCATATAATAAGCATGAGGACTGAATTCAATAAAAATCTGCATAATAGGGTAAGAACTCTAGTTTTATAAAACCATGAAATTCGAAATAGAGACTGAGGTTTAGGGCATAAGGGCGAACTAAACCATTACTGAATACCTACATTCCTTAATGTTGAAGAATCTTGAACTTGAACTGGGGTTTGAAGCTTTGGAGAAGAAAGCCCTAGGTATGTAGCTTGAGAGAGTTTCTTTTCTTTTCTTGAAGCTTAATCGATATAATTAGGGAGAATTATTCTAATTCTGACTAAAACCCCTCAAAACTATGCCTAAAATGAAAGTGTAGGATTTAAATGAGTGGAAAAAGACTAGAATACCCCTAACTTAAGGATTAAAAGTTGCAAAACAAATTTGCCAGATGGGATATCCCACGGCTTATGGGACCCACCATGGCTCGTGGTGTGGGACATCAGACTAGGGATGGCTTATCTGGTCCTATGGATGAACCCCACGATTGAGGCTCATGGCTCATGGCCTTGACCGTTGGCCTAAAAGGGGCTAGCTGAGACTCTGGACCAATCCTATGTTTGGGCTCGTGAATCATGGGACCTCCCACGACACGTGGCTCTACCTGTGGAGCGGAGGTTCTGCATAAAATTAGTCTAAGTGCTGGTTCAAAAGCTGGTTTGAATCTCGAAGTGTTACACTCAGCTAACTCAATAGTTCATAATAGAAATAGGTAAATCTCTATGTGGATTGATAAGACCACCATGACATCTAAAAGTACGTAAATCACTATGCGAGTCGACTAAACCACCATGATATCTAAATCATGTAAATCAATATACGACTCGACAAGACTATTGTGATAACTAAAAATACGTAAATTACTATGCAGGTTGAAAAGATCACCATGATATCTACAATAACAAGAAATACGTGAATTCATATCTATGCAAAATAACAATCTCACAAGTAACTCATATGTAATTGTACCTCCTCCATACCACAACCATAACAATACAGTCAACCTAACAATCACTAAAATCTGATAATCACAAAATATATACGACCACCTCTTATTCTCTAACATGACACAAAACTTACATCACTGAATATGAGTTTTTTTTGACAAAAAGTAATATTAATATCAATTTGGAAATTTACAAATCACTCTTTGATAGCACATTAGATCCAAAAATCTCGAAACATAAGAGATCATACCAAAAAAGAAAGAATAGCCTTTACATACCTTAAAGTTGAGCTCGAATAACTTGATGTAGATAATCGATTTTACTTTGGGGATCAAATATAGTGCCAAAATATTTTTCATATTAAATCTCCCTTTAATGAGTATATATGCATACATATTGCAGCAATTTAAAGATTCAATTTATAATAGAAATTGATGGATGAAAAGTTTTTCTATGCATTTTAAATACTGCAATCTGTAGAAATATGAGAATGATTGCTTTGGAAGTTACATAAAAATGTAAATAAAGGGCACTTACTAATTTATTATTAAAACATCAAATGCTAAGCTATAATACATGCTACCACCTTATTTACATGAATTTATTGGCCACCCCCTCCACCCCCACATAGAGTGAGGTGTCAATACCAAAAATATTTCTTTCTTGATACGTATGTACTTGGGTATTGCATAGATTTATGATAAAATATATATAACTTTTTGAATATATCACAAATAATAGAAAATTATTTTGAATAAAGTCTACCTCTTATAATAATAAATTTTTGGCATAGCTAGACTTACTATCTCCATTAAAATATTATTAAATTATAAAACTCTTATAAAATAAATACATACACAAATAAATATTATTAAAATAAATACTCTAGTCTACCTCTTGAGAGTTTGTGGTTTTTAGTATGATTCTATTATTGTACGGCTTCTAGTTGATTATGTTGCCTACTTTCTTTCATCCTTTTTACTTGAGGTTACCAGTATACCGCCATGTTCTCAACTCTCTCTTTTTATTTACTTATATTGTTGTGCAAGGATTCCAGGTGCGTTCTTATTTCCTTCACCTGTGATTTTGTGTATTTATATCTTCTGTGCTAGCATTGTTTGCTTATAACTCTTAGTTGTCTATTCTACATGCTAGTTTTCATGTGCTTTATCTATTGTTTTCTGTGACTGCTTCCCTGCTATCTGCTATTTACTATTTTTATATTTTATATGCGCTTAGTCGACCGATAATGCCTACTGGGTACCCGTTGCTTAGCAATTGGTGCTCATACTACACTTCTGCATCTTTTTGGTGAAGATATTAGTTAAGATTTCACCATTGATTGCGTTGGAGACTCGTGTAGATTTTGGGTTATTCAAGACTAGGGTGAGCGCTTGAGGGTCGGGGATTGACCATATCTTATCTTTTGTACTGATACTCTTTGTATATTCGGAGATAGTTGTACTTATCTTTTATTACTTCTAGGACTTGTACTCTATTTGAAGCTTTTGTACTGTCGATACCAAGTCTTGGGGGTTGGTGTAGTTTCAATGTATATATTCAGGTTTTGCCTCTGCTTTGTCTACCCTTATATCCTTCTTCTGCTTGTTTCAGCTTATTGTGCATTTTGGTTACGTAGTAGCCCATTACTAACTGTTCCGAGCTACGAGGATTGGTTCACATACTGGGGGGTTGTAGGTGCAATCATGACCTGAGAAATTGGGTCGTGATAGCTTAGTATCATAACTCTATGTTCATCGGTGTCGTGGTACCGAATCAAGTGTCTAAGTAGAGTCTCGCAGATCCATACCATAACGTCTATATCCTATCTGCGGGAGGCTACAAGGAATTATTAGGAAGAGTTCCATATTCTTTGCTCCTTATCTTCCTGGCTCTATTGACTTCTAAACTTTGGTTGTTTCATTCCTCCTCAGATGCCCAGGGCAAGTTCGAAAACGGTTGGTGTCGAGGCTTCTATGCCTGTTGCTTCAGTTCTTTCGTCAGTGCCAGGACTTCAGAGTTAGAGTTTACTATATAAGATAGGGGGTGTGGAACCAGACCAACCTCCGATTGGGTTCACAGCCATCCCAGTTCTACAGGACACCATGGCTAGGACATTGAGTCCTCTGGCGGGTATTTCAGTACTCGGTTCTTTGAGCGGTGCTTCAGCTAGGGTTGAGCTACCAATTCTTCAGCAGGGTTGTCTGTTGGTATTAGAGTATGAGGTGAGATTTCATGACATGGTTAGGCGTACTTCTAGGGCTTTACCATCAGAGTTTGATATAGTTCAGAGGTTTGTTGAAGGTTTGATTTCACCGCTCCGTCTGGCGACCGAGCATTTGCTTACAGTTGGGATGACCTTCCTTCAGGTAGTGGATCATGCTTGGGCTATTGAGGATTTATGCCATGAGACTTACGTAGGTAGTGCTAAGAAACGTCATCGCCTGGACAACTCTCGAGGTTCTCAGACTCGAGGTAGGGGATTCTCCACCAGAGATAGGTTCTATTACTTCTTATCTACCCGGCCAGTTTCAGTTACTCCACAGGTTTCGGAGGGTGTTGGTACAAGATATGTTGAATAGAGTAGACATAGTACATGTTAGATTCCCTGAGGTTTGCATTCATGTTATGTAGGCCATGGTGGACGGTCAGGTTTAGTGTGATCTTCCCGCCTACATATATTCAGTGGAATTTGATATCAATGCGGTGTGCGTGGGAATTTCCTAGGGATTGTCCCATGATTCCATCTTCCAGCCAGGAGGGTCAGCAGATGTTATCTCCCAGGGCGTCAGTACCACTGGCTAGAGGTGGTGTGCAGGGTAGTAGAGGTGGTCCCCAGGCAGCAAGAGGTAGTGTGCAGGGTTGTGAGAGTGGCCCCGGATGGTTAGAGGTGGCTTTTAGCCAGGTGGTTCAGGTATCTGTCCAAAGTCGACAGGCACCATACGTCAAAGTAGAGCTTCTTTGGGTTGCTATAGTTGTGGGGTGATGCGGCATTATGCTAGACACTATCCCCGTCGAGGGATGATAGAGCTTTGAGCTTCTACTACTCTGGCTATTGTTCGACACCATCAGTCCGATACTCCTCTTGATAGGCCAGAGGTAGAGGTTCCTGATATCGTTGCTCCAGGTAAGGCTCCTGTTACCTTCGACTTATGATAGTCTTGCTCGCATTGCAGTTCTATACTTTCTGTCATTTAATTGCTTATATGCCTACATGCTACATGTTTAGTTGTTTGATTTCTGGATTGTAGCTTTTATGCATTGTTTTCATGGTAGTTTATTCCTTAGTAGTAGATGGGGGTGAGTTGTTTTTGCGAGGTCTTTACCCGGAGTCATAGCTCGTGGGTAGTTTTTGTTAGTTTCTTTTCTTGGTGTTTTGCCTCTGGTTTTCTTATGGCTCTAGGCTTGTGTTAAGTCTTCCTTTTGAGTGGTACTAGATGGTTGTTGCCTAGGCTGTTACCTAGCTTTTGCTAGAGGGTCTGGTGTTGGTTCGATATGCGACCGGTAGTTGCACCAGACTTGAGATTTTATCTTAACTTGGGAGATGTTAGTTATGCTAGCGTGCATAGATTGGTCTTGTTTTTGAGTGGTTAGAATTGACCCTCTTTGTTGGTTGGTTTAGGAGGTTGGCAGGTATATGGTTTGTTCCCATAGTCTCCTTTAGTTCTTGTCCGATTGGGTTGTCTTTTATATGAGGTTACAGTGTTGGTTAGACTCGGACAGTGTGGACTAGAAGTTTGGTATGTGGTATGCTTCGGGATGGTTGGTTTGTGTGCTGATATAGTAGATCGGTTGATTTGGCCCAGAAGGATGAGTTGAAGGTATATGCAGAAATTCTATATCTAGATGGCGACTTTGAACCCCAGGCACCGCTTCTTTGACTTCGGGGTGTTTTGAATTGATATTCATGGATGGTAGACTCCTTCCAAGGTGAGATTTGTAAGATAATTTAAAATCTGAAGGGTGTTCGAGCATTCAGGGTAGCAGCAATGTTTCTTAGAGTTGGGAGCTTAGCTAATGACTACGGACTTTGTGGTAGACTTACCACACTACTTGTAGGATCTTGGTTTTGGTTTGGGTCTATTGGGTAGGTTGCCCTGGTTCATTCGTTTCCAGTTGATTCAGACTTGACACGGTGTAGCGAAATTGGGTTCATTCTACAGATTGAAAGTTTCTCCGTTAACACAGGGTATTCATATATGCCTTTCCTAACTTAGGTGTGCGAACTTTAGCTGGGTTCAGATGGGTTATTCAGTTGGGTTCAGTTAGCGAGATTGATGTTAGAAAAAGTGTCCGTTTGTTGGTTGATGATTAGTAGGGACAGGTAACTCCAGTTTTCAAGGGTACGCTTCAAGTTGTTATCTTGGATGGCAAATTCTAGTGAACTATAGCTTGACTTGAAAGGCGTTTGAGAAAAAAGAGGTGACTTCATTCGTGGTAGAGTATAAGTGAAGACTATGGATCTCCGGTATGTCAGTTGATGCTTCGAGGGTGGTTGAGTGTTCGACTTGCATGCAACTTTCTATTATGGTGCAAAAGGATTTAGTTTAGAATAAAAGGGTTTTGCAGATCAGCGGGTTCATGAGTTAGAGTTATGGTTGTTGGCTTTTTTGGGAAACTTGGTTGTGGTTTTGAAGATTCAAATTATGTGTGTTGATCGCCTTACTTCTCGAGTTTCAATGTTGTGTAGTGCTTTTCGATTGAGATTCTCGAGGTTCAGTTTGGGTTGGCAGTCCCTTGGTGTTTTAGAATTCAAGTGTGGAATCTAGCTTGGCTAGTATGAAGTGTAGGCTTGGTTGACTTTTGTGGTTTCATTCTGTTGGGTGCCGTCCGGTCGAGGAGGCTACCCGGGTTGTCCGAGAGAGTCGTGCGGGCTTCGTATCTGCTGGTCTTAAATCTTAAGTCTTTCCTTCTTTCCTGACTTTTGGAGATGAAAGTCTTTTTAGTAGTGGATGATGTAATGACCCTTCCGATCATTTACGCGTGTTTGCCTTTCTTTTACCGTTAGAGCTTACCTGTAGCAGTCCTAAGTCATTTATGGCTTGCTGGAACCGGTAGTTCGGTGCCCGGGGGATTAGTTTGGTCTTTTTGGCCATTACTTGTTGATAACGCTCAAACTACACCTCAAATTAACGCGGCGTAAGCGATCGTAGTCAAGTAAAGAACCCAACAAGGTTGGGGTCGAATCCCACAGAGAATATGGTGAAGATCAAGCCTTTAGTGAATTAAGTAACTCGTAGTCAATTGTTTCCGATAAATAAAAAGGGGGGGTTTTGTGAACAAATCGTAAACAAAAGCAACAATAATGTAAGAGAATAATCAGTAAGAGAGAATGAACTAGGGACGTGTTCACCATGGCTTTTGTAACAATGTCGATTCTAGGCTTAACCGGGTTCTTTCTATATGCTTGTCATGATGTGATTGCGTCAATTGTATCGTCTAAACGTCTCTCGACCAAATAAACAAATTTCCTTTTATCTTCTTTCGATCTCAAAAAGATGTGCTTTTTTAGCTCTCAATCCTAACATCAAGTAGACTAATCCAGTTACGGCATTAATCTTTAAGACGAGAGTTGGTAGTCTCGAATCCTTGTCGTTAATCAAGTTTTCCCGGTTTTAACTTCTTTACTCAAGCAAATTAAACCTAGGCATGTTCTAATGTTTGCAACCACTAGAAAACGTGACTAATTGAATGATTAACAACATGACAATACATATATCGAACCCAACGCTACCCGGAATCTATATTGCTACGTTTCCATGGCTCCCACAACCCTAGTTGCGGGAGTTTTAGTTACTCATGCTCGATAAATAAGAGAAAATAGTTGTATTCATAATAAAGGGAAGAAAAGTCTTACAATATAATGAAACAATCAATCTTCCAATATCCAAGAGCAAAAAAATACCAAGAACTCACGAAAGAATCAAGAACACGAGTTCAATACAAATGAACCGTGTTGTTTGCTCTCAAAAATACTTAAAAACGTGTTTTAGAACTAATGAGTGAATAATAATAACATAAACCTAACATAGGGTATTTATAGGAGCCAAAGAAACCAAATCCAAAACGGGCTAGGAATCCCCAAAACGCGGGTCGCCGCTTGAAGCCACTGCCTAAGCGTGACGGCCAGGCTTGACGGACCGTCAGGGCAGTGACGGACCATCGCCTGGGCCGTCACTGCTTGGCAGCAACACTGCCTCAAGTTGACGGTCCCAGTGACGGACCGTCACACCTCTGACGGGCCGTCACTCAGGCCGTCACTCTTAGGCAGAATGTTGTTTTTCGCGTCTTTTCTTCCGTTTCCGTGTTTGTTTCCATTTCCTACAAATACAACATAAAAACATCAAAAACAACAATGGTTGCTTGAAAACGTACGATTGTTCTTAGTAAAAAGGAGTCGAAAGTGACGTAAATTAGCGTCACATCACTTGTTTTAGAGCTTTAAGCTTTTGAAATCGTTGACTTCAGTCAACATTCTTGGTAAACATGCTCAAAATCTAATTTTGATAGTTCCGTTAGCTCCGGAGCATGGACTTTAGTCTAGTGGGACCTTTGGTCAGGATCTAGGAGCTTTTCATCTTGGAATTCTCTCTCGTTCTGTGTTTCAGGCCAGTTGGTCTTGCTTGGTTGACTTTGGTCAAAATTTAGAGAAGACGACCTTGGATGAAAATTTCATCAACGCTATTAGCTAAGGAATGTCGAGTTTGGGCTAGAGGGACCATTGGTTCGGGTCCCGAGGCTTCTGAACTTGATTTCGGCCATTAAGTTCCGTTTTTGAAATAGTTGGCTAAAGGTTGATTTTAGGTGTGGGGCCCACTTTTTATTAAATCGACCTCGGAGAGGATTTTCATCGATTCCATTGGATCTGGAATACCATTTGTAGTAGAATAGCTTAGGTCGTTTGTGTTTCCGGGACCCCAAATGCGTTCCCGGGGACCCAAAGTGTGAAAATTCTACCCTTGACTGCTAGTTGCTATCATGGTCCTTTTTGTTCATCGCGTTCGCAGAGGGGTGGCCGAGTTCACAAAGATTAATTTACAGCCACCCCATTTTTGTTCTTCGCGTTCGCCAAGGGCAGGCCGCATTTGCGAAAGCCATTTTTCCAGCCGCGCTATTTTTGTTCTTCGCGTTCGCGGAGGGTTGGCCGCGTTCGCGAAGGGTATTTTCCAGCAGCTATTTAAGTTGAGCCCTTCGTTTTTCCAGCCTTTATTTCTCAACTCCCTCACCTCTTAGACACCTAAAAACCTCCCTAAATTGCTCCAAATCATTTCCTAGCTTCGGGAAATTGTTGTTCTTCGATAATCCGTGGTTCCTCGACGATTGGTAAGTCTTCTTCCTCGACCCCATTCTTCTCTTGTTTCTTTAAATCCTCCATTGTTGTTGGTTCTCAAAGCTTGGAATTACTTGTAGAATCTGCCCCATTGAGCTTTGGATGACCATGAATTCAAAGTTCTCACTTCCTTAGCTCGTCTTCTCGTGGTGGTAAGTTTCTTTTGATTAATTTCCGGAATTTAATTCTTGAAATTCCATCCTTAATTCTTTACTTGAGCGGGCTGTTTTGAGACCCAATTATTGTCCATTTCCGCTTAATTTGTGAGCATGTGCTCCCGGGATCGTAAGGAACATATGTGTATTTTTCATTTACGGTTTCGGATCGCAAGGCCCACAAGCCCGTTTGTGATTCGGATTTTGACCCGGTTATGTTTACGGCATTATGGGTATCATTAGTCTTGTTTTGACCTGTAAATTATTGTATTGATAGTGGTTTTGCAAATTAGAGAATTCCAGAGCAGTTCGAGCCTGGGAGACACTGTCCCCGTAACTATTCGTCGGACGACAAGTAGGTTATGGTTTTCCCTACCTAGACTCTGCGTATATAGGCTATAACTGCATTAAATTGTATCCTTGGGTGGGTTGTCATAGGTTGGTACCCCAGACCCTGTCCATTTTTTCTGTTCGTTTATTTCGTACGTTAATTATAGTATTCGTATCAGTATCATATATTACCCTTGTGGTCCTCTGTGGCCTTGTATTGACTCTGGAACATAGATGGTGGGTTATTTGGGAATGTCCGCGAGTCCTGGACATAGAGATATCCTTCTAGGCTGGTTATGACTGTTGTAGAGCTGTTGAGCCTGTGCAGGGACGATAGGAAATATTGTGAGCCGTTGGGCTAATTTATATTTTTGTGCAAGCATATCATCCATGAAAAAGGTTTTTCCCTGCATGTTTTACTTCGGTTTTGGCTGCGAGCCACTATAGATGGTTTTTTCTAAACATGCATGGCCCCGGGGGCCCATTTTTGGTATACTTGATGATAAAAAAAGGATTTTGGATGATTTCACACTGGGTTTTCCTACTGATACTAGGCACTGCTGGGCAGAGCACCAGACTTGATTTTATTACTGATACTAAGCTCTGCTGGGCTGAGCACCAGACTTGATTTTATTACTGATTTAGACCCGAATACGCTCTGGGCACCCTTTAAGGGGGTCTTTTGATATTACTACTACTGTTTTAGAACCGGTTCAATTCCGGGCACATACTTTGAGGTTCTGATTCTCTAAGATTTCACATTTGTTACTGTATGCGGTCAGGGACCTCCATGGGCCCTCCATTCCAAGACCGGTCTACGAGCCGAACGTGTCGGAGGAGGGGTATACAGTGTAGGATAAGGTATAGCGGGAATGTCCCACCATGGGTCCTCCTTCCAAAGTGCCATAGGGGATGAGGTGCATACAAGGTTACTATTATCGGTTCCATCATTATCATCATCATGCATATTTCACTCAGATTTCACCCTTATTTGTTGTGTGTTCAATGTACGCTCTGGTTGTATGGGCGGCCATAGGGTTTGTTTTTACTTGATTGCATTCCTCGGTTGTATGGGAGGCTGTTGGGACTATATGTATATTATATACTCCTGTTATCTCATAGGCCTAGTTGAGGTCCTTGGTTCTTGTGGATTGGTAAATTTTAGCCTGTTGAGGCTCTGAGTTTTGGGCTTGAGTATTGAGGGGCTAGTGAGTCCTACATCTTTGAGTCTCCATCGTGCATCCTCCTGAGAGGTTGTGATTTATTGAACGTTGTTCCTTGTCTTGAGCGGTTGTGATTTATCGAACGTTGTTCCTTGTCTTGATTCTGAGTAGAACTCTTGGTTCTAGTGGTTTAGTTATTCCATTCTAGGTTGTAAATTATGGAATGGATCCCGGTTCATGCTTATCTTAAGAGTTTGTTGTTTTTAGTATGATTCTGGTATTGTATGGCTTCTAGTTGATTATGTTGCCTACTTCCTTTCATCCTTTTTTACTTGAGGTTACCGGTATACCGCCATGTTCTCAACCCTCTCTCTTTATTTACTTATATTATTGTGCAAGGACTCTAGGTGCGTTCTTCTTTCCTTCACCTGTGATTCTGTGTATTTATATCTTCTGTGCTAGCATTGTTTGCTTATGACTCTTAGTTGTCTATTCTCCGTGCTAGTTTCCATGTGCTTTATCCATTGTTTTATGTGACTGCTTCCCTGCTATCTACTATTTACTATTTTTTATATCTTATATGTGCACAGTCGGTCGATGATGCCTACTGGGTACCTGTTGCTTTGCAATTGGTGCTCATACTACACTTCTGCATCTTTTTGGTGCAGATATTAGTTGAGCTTTCACCATTGATCGCATTGGAGACTCATGCAGATTTTGGGATATTCGAGAATAGGTTGAGCGCCTGACGGTCAGGGCTTGACCACATCTCATATTTTGTACTGATACTCTTTGTATATTCGGAGACAGTTGTACTTATCTTTTGTTACTTCTAGCACTTGTACTCTATTAGAAGCTTTTGTACTATCGATACCCAGTCTTGGGGGTTGGTGTAGTTTCAATGTATATATTCAGGTTTTGCCTCCACATTGTCTACCCTTATATCATGCTTTCGCTTGTTTCTGCTTATTGTGCATTTTGGTTAGGTAGTAGCCCATTACTAACCATTTTGGGCTACGGGGATTGGTTCACCTATTGGGGGGTTGTAGATGCCATCATGACCTGAGAAATCGGATCGTGACACAGTGGGTACTGGACTGGCTGGATTCTAGGTCTGTAATATTTGTCTTTAGCTTTATTTTGATAAGTCGCGTGTCTTAGCTTAGTTCAGTTATCTGCTTTACTTAGATGGGGTTCCTTGGAAACTTATAGTTAGTGTAGCGGTTCCATAAGTACTTGCTCTAGATTTGATATCCTCCGTATAAGTTAGAGTAGTAGTTTGTGGTAGAGTAGTTCTCTTCCTTTGGCCCTTGTTTTTGTTGTGTTTTTTATGTTTTTCTTTTGTTATGAGATGGCAGACTCGAGGCATTGGACTAGGACCGATGGATTCTAGGTTAGTAACATCTTGACAGGGAAGGTGGTTACCTTGTTTGGTGTATGTACCTGTATTTACATAATTTTTTAGCTGACACTTATGCATTCCCACATTTTCATACATGGTTCACGACATGATTTGGAAGATATATATTGGTTTTCATCGTTAAAAAGAAGCTTTTCACCCTTCGTCACACCCCGAGACTACACCCTGGACACGACACGATTCTTAGAGTCACGAAGCTAATCCATGTCCTAGTATACTACTGAGATACAGACTGAAAGATAATGCGGAAGCTAAAATGTGGGCTGAGCTCTTAAAACATATAATAACAAAATGTACTTTCATAAAATCAGATACAAAGTCATTTGAATACTGATACAACCAAATGACAGACTATCTATGAAGCCTCTACTAATATCTGGCTACAATTTACCGGGATATGACCCCCAACTATCTCTAATCAATGTATAACAACTAAAATAACTGCAATAACTATTCACTAACTGGAGTTCCTGAAAAAGGTGAACTCGTTCCTTGTTGACTGGAAGCTGCGATCTGTCTGACTATGATCTTGAGATCTAGCACTGGGACCTACATCATGAAGAAATGTAGCACAAGGAAAGTATGCGGTCAGTACTTTGAATACACTGAGCATATGAGATATGTACTAACTTGGAAATCATGAGAAAACATGTCTGTACTGAAAACATAACTGAAAACTGGCCTAAGTATAGATATTTGAGAATGCATAAGTTAAACTGTGGAACATAAGATCTTTTGCTGCAGAGGGTGTAAATCATCTCTCTGAACTATAACTATGCGATAATGGTAGTTAAACATACGTAAAACTGTTGCTTGGAGATCCATTGACTAAAAAGATGAATTATGTTTGTAAGTCATGAAATAGTGCAATTGAGCTGAAAACCATGAGTCATGCCAAAAGTCATGTTTAAAGCAAATCCTTAGGGGAGTTTCTTCTACTGAGCATGCTGAAAATATTGAAATAAGTAAACTGATGCAATGACCAATTATATAGACATGTAACTGAACAATACTGAGCTAAATAACTGACTGCAAGGTCATGCACTAACTGAGTCTGAACTGTGAAAGCTACTATTAACCGACATACCCCAAGCTGAGCTAACTATTGGGCCAACCTGTAACCCTAGCTAGGAGGGTTTTCATATCTTGCCAAGGGTACAAACACTGGCTGGCATGGATCCACTAAACTGATGTTCAGAAGGGGTAAGGTGTCAAGCATGATTTGACGGATGACCCTTTAGAACCAACGGTGGTGACATAGTTCTGGGACTCAAGGACATTTACTAAAGGTCTTAGTCCTAACTGACTGGTGATCCTTCCTCCCCTTGTCCATTCGGTGGTAATTACTACTTCCAACTACATTATATGCATACACAAACTGTCGTACTGGATAGCTTAAAACACTGGCTTTCTTAGAGTGAAAAGTAACACTGAGACTGAAACCACTCTAATTATGTAATTTTGAAAGACTGAGTATCTTGCAAAAAAGGCATGAAACCTTAAACTAATTGAGTGTTCATAACCCACCATCTTGAAGAATGCAACTACTTATGACAATTCTATAATCTGAGTAAAACGTGAAATCTCTTAGCATAAGTTTATAATCCTGAGTTATTTAATATACTGAGGGTTCGTGGAGTACAAGTATACAAAGGTATTAAACATTAAGGAAAACATGTAATGATGTCAAATCATGCTAAATTCAATCTCAAATCATGGGTTTTAGAAATACCTGTAGAAACTCATGCTAAATCTTATATTCAGATTTAAAAATCATGTAGAGGCATAAGTAAATTGAATCTACAAGAAAACTTCATATTTGGATAGGAACCCTAGTTTTTATAATTTGCTAAATCGTACTGAAATCTGAAACTTTGGGCATGAGGGTGAAAGAAAACCCTTATTGAAATCCCATAAACCTTAAAGAAAGATCCTTGGTGAAATCTTTGGGTTTGGAGCCTGAAGTTGAAGAACCCTAACTTGGATGGAGAATAATCAATAAATCTTTTCTTGAAGTTCTTGAATTTGTTTCTTGAAACTCTATGGTCAAGGGTTAGGATTTCTATCAACAAATTTGAAATTTTATGATGGAATTTGATTTGGAAAACTTAAAATCCTTAGAGGAGGACTTACCTTGATGAATAAGGAGGATAGGAGGAGAGAAAACATGTTCTAGGTTTGAAAAAATGGCCAAAGAATGAAAAAAGTGGATTAAAACCAACTTAAAAAGGTTCCCGTCGACCCACTTGAGATAGGACATGCGACCACATGTGAGGATTTGTGGCTCACATGTGGTTCACACTTGCTTTCCAAAAATTTGGCCAATTTCCCCCTAAGTGCATTTGGATATGCGATCACATGCGGGATTTTGTGGCTCGCATGTCATTTCGCACTTGATTTCCATACTGTCAGTCAAAACTAAAATGCTCACAATGTTATACTCCGAACTCGGATTAATGCACGATCAATGGAATTAGAAAGAAAACTTAAAGATCTTTTATTTTATGCATACTAGGACACCTAACTCTTTATATTCTAGGATATATGAGAAACCTTTAAAGTTTACCCTAGTAGAATCTTAAATAATAACTTAATCAATAGGAATACTTTCAACTTAACTTGATGATAAAAGTTTCTTATGAACATGATTTGCATCCAAAGCACTCACCACACTAGAGAAATAATCATTACACTCATGGAAATGGTTTGACTCGTAGCTTAGAGTTTTCAGGGTGTTACACCCTTGCCATGTATTTTCAGTTTTCTAAAATATTTGTTTTACTTTACTACTAGTTTTGACTTTTAATAATCTTACATACTTAAGGAGACTCTTGTTCTGGGTGGTTTTATTGACTATTTAAACTTGCATGCCTGAGGAGACACGTGTTTTAGATGAATTTACTAGTACTCATGATTGCATTCCCGAGGAGCAAATATCTGGGTTTTACTTTTGCATATGTAGTTGAGCCTTATAAGCAGCCTACAAGATGATTCAAGGAGCCTACGGGGTAGTCTGCAAATCTATTTTAAGATTTTTACTTTCAGCATTTGCCATATCTTGCATCGCATCCATCTTATATGGCATATCATGGCACTTTCTGCATTTATTTCCCATCAAGTTTGGTTCCTAGCTAGTATTGCCTGTTGAATGTGCCTTCTGGGCTTATGGGGCCCCGGTTAGGTTTATTTGTTGTTTGTTGGCACCTTTCAGGATTATAGGGGTCTGGTTAGGTTATAATCGATTACTACTTCCTGCTTCCCGAGTTAGTTAGCCAGATTGCTACCTGCACTTTACTGAGTTACTTATCTATACTTTCCACAATTATCTAGGTTATGACCTATTAACCCATTTCCAACCCTTCTTTTCTTGCCCTTAAGTATTTATTCGCATTCTATTATACTTGAATCTTATATGAGCTCAGTCGGCCAATGATGCCTACTAGGTATCACATGGTTTTGGTACTCATGCTACACTTCTGCATCTATTTCCTAATACAGATCTTAGTGTAAGTTATCACTATTAATGCTGTTCTCATATGGAGTTGTCGACCAGAGATTGGTGGTGAGCTCTTGGCAACCAGAGTTGACCCTTCTCTTTCTATTTTGGACTAGTCTTATTTTGCACTTCAGAGACGGTTTTGTGTATATATTATACTTATCTAGAACTTTGTATATTATAGCAGCTCTTGTACAGACTGATACCAAGTCTTGGGGGAGTCTTTGTATATCTTTATTCCCTTCCCTGTCTATTTAGATATGCTTTTCTTCCACTTGTTCTTGATATTTAAGTGTTGTTCTTTAGCTTTTATCTCGTTCTCTTATTAGCCCATTACTTGCTATTCTGGACTAAGGGTTTTGCTTACCTACTGCTGGGTTATAGAAAGGTGCCATCATAACCTAAGAAATTTGATCATGACAGAGTGATATCAGATCTCTAGGTTCATTGATGTCATTGGTACAAGAGAAAGTATCTAGTAGAGTCTCGTAGATTGGTATGATGATGTCTGTATCCTATCTGCAGGAGGCTACATGACATTCTTAGGAAAAGTTCTATCTTTTTTATTCCTTATCATGCGTTCTTGAATCTATCAACTCCTAAACTTTATTTGTTTTATTCCTTCTCAGATGTTTAAGATTAAATGGTAGGGGGTGAGGATGAGGCTCCTGCGCCTGTTGCTACAACACTTTCACCAGTGCTAGAGTTACAAATTGAGAGATTACCACTTTAGCACAAGGATTTAAGGCTGCCCCAGCCTCTGATAGGGTTTATAGACACCACAGTTCCTTAGGACACCATGGCTAGGACTTTGAGTCTTCTAGAGGGTGTGTCACAAATAGGGGCAGTGCCCGAACTTCAAGTGGACCTCCAATCAGGGGTGAGTTTGAAGATCTTCAGTAGGGTTCTATCTCTGTTATGGAGTATGAGGCAAGGTTTTATGAATTGACTAGGCACGCTGCTATGACTATGCCTGTAGAGTATGAGAGAGTGTAGAGATTTATCAGAGTGTTGATTTGACCACTCTATTTGGTGATAGATCACTTGGTGACAGTTGAGACTACTTTTCTTCAAGTAGTTGATCACACGTGGCTTGTGGAAGGGTTATGTCATGAGGCCTATAGAGGCAGCGACAAGAGGCATCGCTATCAAGGCAGTTTTAATGGTCTTTAGTCTCGAGGTAGGAGGTTCTCTGGTAGAGGTCAGTATCACTACTCTCAGTCTTGCAGTCCTGTTCAGGTGGGCACCACAAGGATCAAGTTAGACTTTGCGAGAGTTGTATTTTAGGTATTTAGGCCGTGGTGGCCAGTCTGGTTTAGCAAGATCTTCCTGTCAAACTTCATCTAGTGACGGTTACTTCAAGGGTGGTGAGTTTGGGTAGTTTTCTAGGGATTTCCCCATGATCACACATTTTAGGTGGCAGAGTCAGCAGGTTTTATCCCTCAGGGTTCTAATGCCACTGGCTAGGGGTGGTGCGCAAGGTAGTAGGGGTGCTCCCTAGATGGTTAGAATTGACTTTCAGCCAGGCAGTTCAGGTGACCATTCTGAGATGGTAGGTACTTTGCATCAGGGCAGATCTTATTAGGGTTGTTATGACTGTGGGGTGATTAGTCACTTTTCTAGAGAGTGTCCTCGGTATGGGATGATCGAGCCTTCAACACCAGCAACTCAGCTGGGTAGGACACATAATGGTGTGAGTACTCAGACTGGAGGTAGACATAATAGGTCAGATGCTTCTTTGAGTAGGCCATAGGTTAAGGCTCTAGGTGTCGCTATTTCAGGTACGATCTCCATTTTCATCAGCAAGGCTTGGAATTGCTTGATATGGGGTCTGCATGTTTGTGTATATTTATGTTCTTACCTTGCTTATTGTCTGGGTATACTTTTTGAGTATTGTAGTGCTTATGTGTATAGCTACTTCATAGGAGAATTCTTTTAGTAGTGGATTGCGTGTATCAACCTTGGGAGGTGTCTATCTGGGGTATAACGCTTGGTAGGCCTTGTTATCCTAAATTAGTGGTTTTTGCTGTGGTCCTAGGCTTAGTTTGGTTATATCCTTGTCTAGTAGTCTAGGGAGGTGTTTCTCAGACCACCATCTTGGTTATGCCTAGAACCTTTCAGTTAGTGTGGAGCAATATCAGTAGATGTGTACCGACGGGAGTTGTGTCATTTCTGAGGAGCGATGGTTGGTAGGTTTTCTAGGTGTTTGGATGGTCTTGCTTATGTTCGTGGTGATAGTACCAACATTCTTCACTTGGGTCAATTTCTATGGTTAGAGAGTATTCAAGGTCTTTTTTTACTGTTTTCCCTAGTATTCAGCTTGGTTGTGTTTTGACAATGACATTGATATTGGGTTGGGCATTCGGCCCATTTCTATTCTGACATACCGGGTGATACCAATAGAGTTATATAAGTAAGGGGGCAGCTTCAGGATCTTCTGGAAAGAGGTTCACCAGGTCTGGTGTATCTTTGTGGGGTGCTTCCATTTGGTTGGGAAAAAGAGGTATGGCTTCTTATGTACGTATGATGTTTATCGGCAGCTGAATAAGTTAATGATGGAGAACAAGTGTCTGATGCTGTGTTTTGATGGTTTGCTTTGCCGGTTGTAGGGTGCAGTAGTGTTTTCTAATATAGAGTTAAGTTATAGACTTTGCAGGCTAGTAGGTTACTTCAAACGATTTGCAAAGGGCATCCTTCAGTTGCGGCACCTTTAATTGGATTGATTCATAAGATTGTTCCCTTTTAGTGGTTTGATGAACATGAGGTGAGTTCTCTAAATCTCAAAGCCTTGTGCATTTCGATGTCGATTTGGACTCTTCTAGTTGAGGGCCAAAAGTTTATTGTATATTGAGATGCTTTCAGAGTTGGTGTCTTGTGTGTTGATGCATCAGGACCGATGCTTTATGTTAGGAGGCATTGAATATAGAGGTTATGACATTCTAGTAGCTAAGTGGTGACCTTTGTCTTCAGGAATCTAGTCCTTATCAAACTAGTTGGTCTGGCTTATTATTTCAAAGTTGGGCAGATTCGTGTGTGCGTAGAAGGTAGGTCTTCGTGGTTGGAACAGGTTAGGGTTCAAACTGCATACCATTTAGAGAGTGACTCAGATCTACATTTAAGAGATTGTTCATCTATGTGGGGTGTTTGTTCATGTCATTTCTGATCATGAGATTTCTTTTACATCTTGTTTTTAGGGTTTGAGTAAGAGAGAGTTGGGTGCACAAGTCGAGATTGGCACAATTTTTCATCCATAGACTGATGGTTAATTGGAACGGACTATTTGAGTTCTCGAGAACATGCTACAGGAATGTGTTACTGAGTTAGGAGGATGGTGAGATTAGTTCTTCGCCTTAGTAGAATCTACATTTGATGATAGTTACCATTCGAGTGTTCAGTTGACTTTGTTCGAGGTAATGTGCGGTAGGAGGTATAAGGTTTTGGTGGGTTGGTTGATGCCTTTGAGGTTCACTCGAGTGATTGACTTATGCCTAGTTTCATGGTTAGAGTTTTGATGATTTAGAAAAGTCTTTGTACAGTTCAGTATAAGCAAAAGGGTTATGCAGATTAGAGAGTTTATGAGTTAGCGTATTAAGGAGGTGACTTTTGAAGTTAGCTTCGTTACTAACTCCATTGGGTGTTCATCCAACTTTTTCCTTTGTCTATGTTGTGATGGTATGTTTTCGAGTGAGTCTCGCATGCTTCAGTGGGAGTCAGTTTAGTCAAATTTGACTTTGCTTTTCGAGGGAGAGCTTATTGATATTTTGGGCAGGTAGATAAGAAGTTAGAGATCTAGGAAATATTTGGTTTAAGTTTTGTAGAGGTGTCGTAGTCAGGGAGGCTCCTTGGGAAGTCAAGCTTGACCTGCGGACTTGATATCCTTACATTTTCAAACTTTCTGGTACCTTTTATTTCTTAACTTTTGAGGATAAAAGTTCTTTTAGTAGTGGTTGTTGTAATGACCCTCCAGGTCATTTTTCTTTGTTTTGTGTGTTTTTAGCATTTCAAGCTTTCCCACAGCGGTTACATGTCATTTATGACTTGCTGGACTGACGGTTTGGTTCCCAGGCAGTTCATTTATGGTTTAGAAGAGTTTTCCTATTTTAGAACTCTTAGAGTTGAATTTGGTCAACGTTCAAAGTAAACAGGCTTGACTGAAAATTTTGTCAGCACTATTAGCTCTAGAATGTGGACTTTGGTCTAGTGGGACCTTTTTGGGTCCCGAGGCTTCTAGACTCATTTTAGGCAATTAGATGGTTTTTAGGCAAAATCAATAAACTGTTGACTTTGGTAAACATTTCATCAAGACGTCCTCCGTTGGTCATTTTGATGATTTTATTGAGTCTAGAATGCCATTTACAATTAGGTAGCATATTTGGTTTGTGTTCACATGATTCTAAATAAATCCTGAGGGTCTATTCGAGTGTTTTGGAACTTGGAGATAATTGTTGGTTTTAAGCTACTGGTGTAGCTATCATTTGTTCTTTGCGATTACGACGTGACCATCGCATTTGCAATGGTCTAAATTTTTGACCATCGTGTTCATGAGGGTTCCCACCCCGTTCGCGATAAAGGAGCTAGTGGACCCAGGTCAGGTCCCTTCTTCGCATTTGTGAGGGGACCAACACATTTGTGATGGGTCCTCTGATTTCTTCTTCGCGTTCGCGAGGCGTCCTTCGCATCTGGGATGATGGACCTCTAATAGTATATAATAATTTCTCTTCATTTTTAGTTCATTTCTCTGCAAAAATCCATAATTGTTGAGAGCTTGGAGCTAAGAATTTGCTTTGGGATCATAAACTAAAGCTTAAGGTCATTGAGTTCTCGTCCGTGATCAAATTTCCTTTCTTTATTCATAAGTTTTCGGCTTTAATTCTGATTATTTTCCTTCTTAATTCTTGGTTTGTACTTGGTCTTTGGGGCCTATTTTGAGCTTGAATTTATTAGCGGATCGTGCTAAAAAATTGAGCATGTGACCCTTGTCCCACGAGGGACATTGTTGTGAATTTTATTTTCTATTATTGTAAGCAGGCCCCACATGTGAATTTTGGCCTAATTTTTGGCCCAACTTCTGAAGTAGTGTTATGGGTATCATTCTTCATATTTTAACATATAGATTACTATCTTGATAGTGTGGAAATAGTTGGAGGCTTCTCGGAGATGAAAAGTTTTGGGTTAGTGGGTCGTGAGTGCGTGTTTGGCTTCCAGGTAGGTTATAGTTACTTACTTTTAGACTTTGCTCATGTAATGTATTTGTATAATAAATTTCTATGGTTGGTGGGACCTTGTGGTTTGGATACGCTCTAACTAGGTATTTCGATCCTTATAGATTTTTAGAGGCCTTAGAGTAGGATACCTCTTAGAAATCCTTACCTTATGTTGTAGCTCTTTCTTTAATACTTGGCATAGTTTTCATTGTATCCTTGGGTTTAGATTTGAATGCCTTAGCTTAGGTTGGGTTTCTTTTGGCTTGGGGTGATTAGATTAGAGCAACTTAGTATAGGATTATTGGAGAATCTCATAGTAGAGTAGGCGTTTACCATTGTTTTATAGTTATATTTATTGCTTCTTCCTCTTTTTTATCCTGGCATCATATTTTATGCATTTATGGGCCCAAGGAAGTGGGTGATGGATTGAATGGAATCCAGGTCAGTAATATTTGTCTTTAGCTTTATTTTGATTAGTTGCGTTCCTTAGCTTAGTTTGGTTATCTTCTTAATTAGGTAGGGTTCCTTGGAAACTTATAGTTAGTGTAGCGGTTCCATAAGTACTTGCACTAGATTTGATATCCTCAGTATAGGTTAGAGTAGTAGTTCATGGTAGAGTAGTTCTCCTCCTTGTTCTCTTGTTATTATTGCGTTATTTATGTTTTTCTTATGTTATGAGATAGTGGGATCGAGGCCTTCGACTAGGACCAATGGATTCTAGGTTAGTACAATCTTGACATGGAAGGTGGTTACCTGTTTGGTGTATGTACTTGTATTTACTTAATTTTTGGGCTGACACTTATGCATTTCCACATTCACATACATTGCTCACGACATGAGTTGGAAGATATATATTGTTTTTCATCTTTAAAAAGAGGCTTTTCACCCTTGCCATGTATTTTCAGATTTCTAAATGATTTGTTATACTTTAATACTGGTTTTTACTTTTAAAAAACTTGCATGCTCAAGGAGACCCATGTTTCAGGTGGCTTTACTGACTATTTAAACTTGCATGCCCGAGGAGACACATATTTCAGGTGGTTTTACTGGTACTCATGATTGGATGCCTGAAGAGCACATATTCAAGTTGTACTTTTACATATGTAGTTGAGACTTACAGATGGCCTGCAAGATTATTTGGGGAGCCTATTAGGTAGCCTGCTTATCTATTTTGGGGTTTTTACTTTCAACATTGGCCATATCTTGCACCATATCCATCTCATATGGCGTACCATCGCATTTTTCGTGTTCATTTCCCATCAAGTTTGGGTGCTGGTTAGTATTGCATGTTTATTATACCTTCTGAGTTGATGGGTCCCCAATTAGGTTTATTTATTATTTTTTTGTCCCTTCAAGGCTTATTGGGGTCCGATTAGGTGATAATTAGATTACTACTTCCTGCTTCTCGAGTTAGTTAGCTAGATCGCTACTTGTACTTTTCTTAGTTACTTACCTATACTTTCCATAATTATCTAGGTTATGACTTGTTAACCTATTTTCAATCCTTCTTTTCTTGCCCTTAAGTATTTATTCACATTCTATCATACTTGCATCTTATCTGAGCTCAGTTAGCCTATGATGCCTACTGGGTACCACGTGGTTTGGTTACTTATGCTACACTTTTGCATCTTTTTCCTAATATAGATCTTAGTGTGAGTTATCATTGTTGATGATGTTCTCGTGCAGAGTTGTCGACCAAAGATCTGTGGTGAGCTCTTGGCGATCGGAGTTGATCCTTATCCTTTTGTTGTGGACTAGTTTTATTTTGTACTTTGGAGATAGTTCTGTGTATATATTGTACTTATCTAGAACTATGTACATTGTAATAGCTCTTATACGACTGATACCAGGTCTTGGGGGAGTCTTTGTATATCTTAGTTCTCTTCCCTCTCTATTTAGATATGCTTTTCTTCCGCTTGTACTTTATATTTAGGTATTGTTCTTCTTCTTTTATCTCGTTCTATTATTAGCCCATTACTTGTTGTTCTGGGCAAAGGGTTTGGCTTACCTACTGGTGGGTTATAGTAGGTGCCATCACAACCTAAGAAATTGGGTCATGACACAACTTGATCTAAGCGTGATTGGACTTATGGCAGTTCTAGTGCTTGGTGTGAGTTCACTCAATTCACTTTCTGAGGGGCCGAGGATGTTATATCCGATCCCAACAAAAGGGAATATTTCACTAATATGGGTCAACCATACCAACCCTTTTTGAAACTATATTTTGTTTTGTGATTGATAGAGGGTAACCATTTGATCTGTGTTGAAGCACATTTAGTCATAAGGATCAACTGCCATAACCCCATTTTGGTACTATGTTCTTTTTTAGAGTGGCCAGGAAAGGTACTTTTGGATTATGAAAAATGCCTCTTCTGACTTTGAGGGGTTAGGTTCTTTGACTAAATTTGACTACTGGGCGTCAACAATAACTTATGCCTGGGAATTAATCGTCCAAGTCAAAGAAAACAGGAAGGGGGTGAAACCTCGCTTTCTATGATATGAGGGCTTTATTTGATTGTAGTGCTTTTGGGGTGGACGTCTTGACCCTGTTTTAGGTACAAGGTATTTTGAACCTTTTTACAATATGGGTCTTTAGTGACCACATCATTTTGATAGGAGCTTTTACGATATGAGTTAGTGACTGCTTTTGTTTAGCAGTATCTTTAAAATGATTTGAGTTTGGGGACTACTTTCATTTGGTTGTAGCTTCAAAATGATTCGAGTTTAGAGACTGATATCATTTTATTATAGCTTTAAAACAATTTGAGTCCTGGGACAACTTTCATTTGGCTGTAGCTTCAAAATGATTCGAGTCCAGAGACTTCTTTCATTTGGTTGTAAGTTTAAAATGATTTGAGTCCAAGGACTACTTTCGTTTGGCTATAGCTTTAAAATGATTTAAGTTCGGGGACTGCTTTTATTTGGATATAACTGCAAAATGATTCGAGTCTAGAGACTTCTTTCATTTGGATGGCGATATGAACACGCCATAGTCAGGTGACTTTTACTAATTAATTAATATTGGAGAATTCAAAGGAAGTGCTTGGCAATCATTTCCTTATAATCAAATCGGGGCAAACGGACTTGGAAATATATAAAATAGGGATGTAATCCTTGTTATGCATAAAATACGACTACGGCTTTTGTAATGCATAAATTGGTTAATCTTAGGTTGAAAAGTTGATCCGTCCTAGAGCACCAGGCTGGTATCTGAATGTTTGAACCTCCCCTGATCCATCTTGCTCCCAGTCCTAATCTCGCAATATATTCTCGATCTCTTAAGCCTTGTCCTTGTTTTTTTCTATTTTTGACCCGGCTTGGAAGATCCAGGGGTGAAGTTTTTTATTTTGACTTATATCCATAAAGCTCATGCAGTCAGGCATTGTCTTCATCATTTCTTGTCAGCATCCCAAGTGGGGTTATCGATGTCCATACTAGTAAGAAACTATCAGTGTCATGATTGTGATGAACAGTTGATAGTATGACGTATGTCTTCTATCTCTTACTCTTATATAAGTTTGGTTTAAACTCTTTAGCATCTAGACTCAGTGCTTTCTGAGTACGGACAACTGATGTCCCACCATTTTGGGTAGATCGATGTTTTGTATGTAGTAAAACCCTATAATTACTTGTACATGTATGACCAAGTTGAGATTGATAAAAGACTTGAACTTCAAAGATTTGGAATGTATTTATATCTTATTTGGCCAAGCTTATTTTTCTCCAAAAGTGCTTATTTTTTCTAAAAAATGCTTATTTTTTAAAAGTGAGGTGTTTGGCCAAGCTCTTAGAAGAAAATAAGTGCTTCTGGAGAGTAGCAAAAGCTATATTTTAGAAGCTAAAAAAGT
This sequence comes from Jaltomata sinuosa, assembly GCA_003996215.1. NCBI lineage: Eukaryota > Viridiplantae > Streptophyta > Magnoliopsida > Solanales > Solanaceae > Jaltomata > Jaltomata sinuosa. The sequence goes on along the minus strand of QJPP01001733.1, from coordinate 113,398 downwards.
ACTTTTTTCCCAAAAAGTGCTTTTTTAAAAAATACTATTGAGAAAAATACACTTAAAAACACTTTTAAAAAGCTTGTCCAAACACTAGATGTTGCTCAAAAGTACTTTTTAAATTTATTGGCCAAACATAAATTATTTCTCACTAAAAGTACTTTTGGAAAAAATACTTTTCAAAATAAGTTGATTTTAGAAGATTGGTCAAACAGTCTATTAGTCTTAAGAGACTAAGTTCACAAGTAAAGTAAAGCCAAATGTGGAAGTGCCATCAATTGGGCACAATTCCAAGTGACCTTGTTTATGCTCTCACTTTGAATGATCATATTTCTCGAAAAATGGAGGGTTAGAGGTTGTACCACCTATAAAATTAAAGGCATTTGAGTCTATTTTCAATCAAAATAAACTGCTCATCAATTTGAGTTCTAGATTAAGATTTATTTGAGTTTGAAGAAGACACTATCAGTAGAATTACCACTTAAGACCAAGTCATGTGTATATGACTAAGTTGCAACGACAAGATAAATCGGGTGTGGAAAAAATGAGACTATGTTTGAGACTAAAGTGTAATGTGTTCAAGTGTGCAAAAGTGAAGGTTATAGTTTAAAATAATAAGATTCGGAAAGAAAATGAATGCGGGACTAAGTGACCTACTACCTTAAATGTCGTACTTGCTTAGATGTCTTACTTAGTTGAGCTATTTTCTTGAAAGTATTACTTTCTTGAGCTACTTATCTATATATATATTATACTATCAATTAAAAGAGGATAAATGAGAAATAAATAAGTACAAGTAGGTGTATCACTTACTTAAGAATGAAAGGCATAAATTAAAGAGTAAGTTAGTAGGTGGATCACCTACTTGAGTTATAAGGCCTTAGCTGTTTGGCCAAAGGGAGTTGGAATGTGTCAAGCCCAAGACCTATCTTCCCATACCACAAACATATCCATATTTATCCATGAATAAGTTCACAAGATAAGACAAATTCTCTATCCCTCTCTCTTTCTACGTAACTTATGCCCACCCTTTTTGCACCCTTTAAGAGTTCTTGGCTTCGTCTTCTCCTTTCTCAAACACAAGGTAAGTATATTGAAATATGATATAGAGAAATTGTTATCTTCACTGAAATATGTTTCAATATTCATATATATTTACTATAGATTTAAAGGGAGTGAATAAATGGTGGTTACATGTTGAAGGGCTTGAGGCAGCCTTTAGAGCAAGAAGCTCTCTAGGCAGCCCTTTTGATGTGATATTATCTTAAAGTTGTTTTCTTCTTTGTCTCAAGGGACTTGATATGAATAAAAGTGTAAGGTGTTGAATAAGTGAATTTTAGAGACTAAATTCTCAAAAGTTTGAGGTAATATTCTTCCCCTTCCATCTCTTATTGCTTATGAAAAAAAGAGATAATTCTAGATATAATTATTGTACAAACTCATGGGATGGAGATCGGAAGTCATGAGTTCAATTGTTTCTTATTTTGTTGAGATATATTGGGGATTTATTATATGTATTATTGGTTGTAAATGTTAAGTCTCATGGGAGGGTTTGGTTGCGACTGTTTTGGGCTGGAAATTAAGGGTGTAGCGATACATCGATTTTTTACTTGTTGTAGGAGCATGCTGCCCATTTGGTTTTCATGGACTATTTTATAGGCTCCACATTGTTATTATGTTCTAGAAATATGTTAATTATATGTTTAACTTGTGGATGTAATAGGGAAAAAAAGTAGAAAGAAGCATATGTATAAACAGGGTCTGACAAGCAAATCGCTCTCCTAATAGCCAACATATTACCGATATGGCTCAAGTGTGTTAATAGGTTGTCTATAATGATTATACCACTTTATTTTTGTATAGATTACCTAATATAAGTAAGGGGGAAAGTTCATCTTAATTTCACGGGACTTACAAATAAGGTATGTGAAGCTAAAACCTCCTCTGCTGTTAAGGCACCGCCCTCCATCACCTGTTTCCCCTATAAAGGTAAACATACCTTTCATGAAACATAAAAACATAATCTTTATATGATATGTGACATTCACTTGTGTAATCATTAAAGCTTATAAGTATTCATATTACTCCTTCCGAGTCAAGTTATTATAATGTTTTGTAATATCACTCCTTCTTAATACAAGTATTCATATTAAGACTTTTACTTAATTTTAATATAGATATTGCCTATTAAAGGCAACTCAATAAGGCCAAAAGGCCAAATACCATGATTGCTAATAAGGCATCTTCCAGCTAATAACCACATTCACATAGAAACACAGACGTGGGCTCAAGATAGCTTGATAAGTCTGATCTTTTAGATCCACAGTTGCTTACAGAAGAGACACATGCAAAGATTCATGTGACCTCTATCATTATAGATATATTTGTGTTACCCCATGGTTTTCCTAAATAGAACCTAAGGAGGTATTACTCATATGATTATATTAAGAATTTTTCAATTATAGAGACACAAAGTGGCATATGCTAATTTAACTTTGTAGGAGAATATAGTCATCCTTCAAGTCCAAAAACTCTTCAATTAATTCCTCATGTGATAATTGAATCAAGTCCTAAGGAGGTCCATTAGCACTCCTTTGGTGACATGCTCAGAACCTTCAGGTTTATGTATATGTTAGAATGGAAATAGTCAAACCAGCTTTGTATAAGTTAAAGATGTGGTAGTAGCCTAGATTGTTAGGTAAATTTGTTAAAACCAGTATTAAACAGAGATACCCCTAATTGACCAACAAGGCCTAGATGCTTTATCAGAGATCATCCCAGGTGAGTACATAAATAATTTTCATCAAATACATGTATTCAATTACCCTGATTATGCAATGACTTGTGTGAGTCAGTCTGTGGTTAGTGAGATTTTAGTTATTGTATAGGAATGTATATGTAAAAATGTTCCCTATTGTTGTTTATTGTGGGGCTAAAGTGGATTACTATGTGATCTAAGATTAGAGTCGAAGAATATCGAGGGATAGACATAAGTTAAGATTTATCAAAGTGTAGAGTAACATAAGACATAATATTAGTTAACTTTTATAAGAGAGAAGTTGTTACATTTGAGATATAGTAGGATGCTATTGAATAACTCAGGCTAAGTATAAACGTAGAATAGAACTTCTAATTAGAGTATATCTCTTCTAAGGGTTAGAAGAAGTTACAAATGAAGGATTATATAGTCTCAGTGGCCAGTGGTGTCGGATTAGTAGGAATGGTATTGGTATCGATGTGAATTCTGCTATCCACTCTGCATAGTTAAGGGAATTGGTAGAGGAACTGAAAGTTCATCTTTGTAAAAGATACATTTATCTAGCATGGTGCTCATGATTGTACCTACATTGGGAGATAAAGTATGTCTAAAGATGCATAGATCATTGATAGTTGACTAATGATGTATAAGACATATTGGTGAAGATTATTAGATTACTTCCCTAGGTATGGGATGGACACGTTCCTCTATTCACCTAATACAAGCTCATCATAAGCTCGCTAATCATAGTCGACTAAGGAGAAAAGGGTTGGATCACTCTTATTAGTTTGGCAACCACGGTAGTTCTGCAGAGTATGGTTGGACCTTATGAAAGAATCCAAAGTTGGATAATCTTCATATGTAACAAAGGGGTCACGAGGCATCTTTATAAGTACGTGATATATAAGAGTTCTCCTGCTATAGTGTCTTTGATACCCTGCTTGTTCATGTGTCTATCAGGATTTACAGGAGCTACAAGACATCGAATTCAATAATTTATCACTTGATAGCAATGAAGATAGAACTGGTTATAACCTTCCCTATGGTAGAAGTATGGGTAGAAATAGCCCTTGTACAATTTAGAACTAGCAGTAGTATGCTCGCACTTAAGCCATGACTAGATGACCTCATAGGATGTCCCATAGTTTACAGGGGCACCAGATGCCCATAAGATTAAGTTGTCATGAATCCAAGTATGTATGTGTTATATCTTACTTTCTTGCAAGATTATACGTGCTACATGCCTTATAACTTACTTGTTTACTTGTTACTTGTTTCCATAAGCTTACTAGTTTATCTGGTAATGTGCCCTCTAGGGATAATTGGTATCATAGATCCTTTGTGTATATATTACATGTTAGATGAATCATTGTTTATATGATATGTGTATTCTATATCATTTTTCTTAAGCTACATACTACATGTCACGCCCCGAGGCTACCCCCTTTATATAACACGGGACCTGGGAAAACAAGTGCCCCAAGCTAACCCTTGGTCATAACATAACTTAGATAATTCAAGTAGACAAGCGGAAGCATAATAGGAAGATCCAAAATCAAATATATAGATAATCAAGTCAAATAGAAATACAAATCCAAAAGGAGACTCGCATAATGTCTATGTCTGAAAAGCCTTTAACTATCATAAAGAGTTGTTGGGACAAGACCCCAGCTAACTCGAAATCTGAAATAAAAGCATAAAGATGGATGCTCTAACTCTAGTCCTCTCACAAATAATCAGCTGAATGTATGGCATAGTCTAGCCACAAGTCTGAGGGCAGGTGCCTGAATCTGCGTCGTAAAAGGATGCAGCGCAAAATGCATCAGTACTATAGAATGTACTGAATATATGAGTCTATGCAACAATAAATATAAATGTGCTTGAATCACGCTTAAAAGAATGAATCCATGCATAATAAGAGAATTCATGAGTAAAATCATAGTTAAACATAAGACATGAAAATAGAAGATCAACTTTCAAAAGTAGAGTATCATATAACTTAAACTGAAAAGCTTTCATACGGGAGTTTCTTATAACCGATAATAGACCATGTAAGATACATGGAATCTAACTATATAACCCTAGTTAGCAAAGCTATTCCAAACCAGTCCAAGGTAAAGAACACCATATTCCAACTATATCACCCTATTTGGGAAAGCTTCCCTATGCCCCGCTAAGGCAAGGGCACCATGATAATAAAGAGTGGAACCACTCTCATAAGCCCATCGAGTGATACATAACTTATGCTGACAATGTAGTTTTTGGACCTGGGTAATCAAACCCTCATCGCTCGGTGCTAAATACTACTCCCAAAATATATACATATAGCTCGTAATACTTGTGACATATCTAATGTCAAAACTATTCATAACTTAGGTAAACATATCTGGATGAAAAACCTTTCATAAAACATAGGTACATATCTAACATCCAAAACTGTTGGAAAAGTATAAGGACATATCTGATGCCATGCAATTCACAAATCATGAGTCTTAAAGCTCTGCATAACCATAATTCAAAATATACTTTCCTTTCTAAAATCATAGTTTGAAGAATTAGGCATGCAATTTCATGAAAATAGAGGTCATATTATCTAAACATACCAATTTTATTTTAAGAAATGGAATTTAATAAAATCATGCTAGAATTCATCATCAACATATGGGCTTTTGTAAATACTTAAGGAACCTCAATTACAACATGGATAATGAATAAGAAGTCATGAATTAGTACTTTAAAATGAAGCACATCAATTTCCCCAAATTTGGGTAAGAACCCTAATTTTGAAATCCATAAATTAAATTTAGAAGATTGGGGTTTTGGGCATAAGGGTGCAGGGATTTCCTTATTGAATACCCACATATGTTGATTGAAGCTAACCCAACTGAAATTAAAAAGAAAAGGAGGCTTGAACTTGGAGCTTGAGACTTGGAGCTTGAGAGAGTTACTTTCCTCTTTTGGTAGGTGAATGAGGAAATGGGAAGGGACTTAGGCTAATAGGTTTAGAAATCATGCTAAGAATAGCCAAAACGACCTCACTTAGGAGTTAAAAGGGTGGGTAATGACTAGAATACCCCTGGGACTTAATTAAGAAAAATTTTAAGATTTCGCAGCTTCAGGTTCACAGGTCGTAGAATGAACCACAAATCGTGGTTCCCACTCATGGTTCCTGAGCCAAAAGATAGGATGCAGAACATGTTCTACGAGTCAACAAGATGACTCATTGAATGGAATACGGTCCGTAGACCTCAGTCGTAGTTCCTGGGGAATTTGCTGATCTCTGATTAAGTTTTACGAGTTAGCAGGATGGTCCGTAGTTCAAACTATGGGTCGTAGAAGCTAGTCGTGAAACCTAGGGACACTGTCAACCCTCTGATCTGATTCTATGAGTTAACAGGATGGACCGTAGTCAGAACTATGGTTCGTAGAACTAACTTGTGGTTCTTTGACCAGAGACTGAACTAGCAGACTGGAACTACGGGTTCACTTCATGACTCATGGTTCAATCAATGCTATGTGATTTGGACTAGTAATTTCTGAAAAGTTCAAAATTCTAAAATTTCTTAAGTTTAAAAGATGGATCAAATTCCGAGGTGTTACACTATACAAGCCATTTATTTATATGCTACATCTTTTATAAAGAGTGTGCTTACTTCTATATCTTTCATAGAGCATCAATCTATATTTATACTGTCAAAATTCTCAGATTTCTTATGTTTAAAAGTTGGATCAAATTCCTAGGTGTTACAATATCTCCCCCTTGGGATCATTCGTCCTTGAATGAAGGCTAAGCAAGGAAAACTGGAGAGAAAATAGCCCAACCAATCAACAACACATAAAATTTGAAGAACAAACATGAAAACTGAGCTTGCAACTTAAAACATGACTGAATCAACTTCGAAAAACATGAATGCACACTAAGATCATGAGGGGAACTTGATGGAGTGGAATAGGATAGACATACTAATGAGGAAACTACTACCTCGAGCGGAAACTGGATCGAAAGGAAAAAGATGAGGGTACTTGGCCTTCATGGCTGATTCTACTTTGCAAGTAGCTCCCTCGACTAGCTAATTTCTCCAAAGGACTTTTACTGAGGTGACCTCTTTGTTTCTCAACCTCCGAACCTGACGATCAAGGATCTCTACGGGAACCTCCTCATAAGTGAGACTATCCTTCACACCCAAATCCTCCAAAGGAATAATCAAGGATGGATCACCAACACACTTCTTTAACAAGGAAACATGGAAAACTGGATAAACCACTTCTAAATTCGTTGGCAACTCCAACTCATAAGCAACACTACCAACTCTCCTCAAAATCCGACAAGGGCCTACAAAATGGGGACTAAGCTTCCCTTTCTTGCCAAATCTCATCACACCCTTCATGTGTGACACCTTAAAAAAAACCAATCATCAACTTCAAATTTCAATTCCCTTCTCCTCACATCTGCATACAATTTCTGTCGACTCTGGGCGGTCTTCAACCTCTCCTAATGGTCTGAACCTTCTCCATAGTCTCATGAACCGAATCTAGACCAATCAAAGCTGCCTCACCTACCACAAACCAACCAATAGGAGATGTACATCTTTGACCATAAAGTGCCTTATAGAGAGCCATCTGGATGCTAGAGTGAAAGCTGTTGTTCTAGGCAAACTCAATATGAGATAAATGATCATCCCAACTACCCTTGAAATCAATCACACAAGATCTCAACATATCCTCCAAAGTCTGAATAGTACGCTCTGCCTGGCCATCCGTCTATGGGTGAAAAGCTGTGCTATGCTTCATCTGAGTACCAAGACCTTTTTGAAACAATCTCCAAAACTGGGATGTAAACTGAATACCTCTATCTGAAATTATGGACAATGGAAAACCATGTAATCGAACTATCTCACGGATGTAGATTCTGGAATAATCCTCAGCTGAATCAGTAGTCTTGACCACCAAAGAAGTGGGCTGATTTGGTCATCCTATCAACAATCACTCAAATAGAATCGTGTTTCCTTTAAGTACGAGGAAAATTTGTAATGAAGTCCATATTGATCGCTTCCCTCTTCTAAGTAGGAAGGTCAATCCCGAGTCATACCACCCAGTTGCTGATGCTCTACCTTCACTTGCTGACAATTGGGGCACTTAGCCATAAAACTGGCTATGTCCCTCTTCATACCAATCCACCAATAGACTTCCCGTAGATCATGATACATCTTGGTGGCACTAGGGTGAATAGAATATCTAGAACTATGAGCCTCAGTCAAAATCTGCTGTCTCAACCCACCTACATCTGGCACACAAAATCGCCCCTGATAATGGAGCACACCATCTCCCACTTGGGAGAAACCCTCAACCCTTTGCTGATGGACTGCACCCTTTAGCAGAAGCAAAATAGAATCACTGTATTGCTTTGCTTTCACTTCATCTACCAAAGATGATTCGGAACCATTCTGAATAATAACACCACCTTCTGTCGAGTCCATCAGGGGAACTCCTAACCGAGCAAGCCTATGAACCTCCTTAACCAATTCTTTCTTTTTCTCTTCAACCGAAGACACACTACCCATGGACAATATACTAAGTGCATCCGCCACTACATTGGCCTTGCCCAGATGGTAAAGCACACTCATGTCATAATCCTTAAGGAGCTCAAGCCATCTCGTTTGACGAAGATTCAATTCCTTCTAAGAGAACACATACTGAAGACTCTTATAATCGGTGAATACATCTACATGCACACCATACAAGTAATGTCTCCAAATCTTCAAAGCTAGACCCCGACTGCTAACTCAAGATCATAAGTAGGGTAGTTCTTCTCATGGATCTTAAGCTTTATAGAAGCATAATCAATCACCTTACCACGCTGCATCAAAACACAACCCAAGACAATTCTAAAAGCATCACAATATACAACAAAGTCATTCGAACCCTCAAGTAGGGTCAACACTGGTGTTGTGGTCAACCTAGTCTTCAATTCCTGAAAGTTCTTCTCACAAAGATCAGACCACTGAAATTTCACCTTCTTTTGAGTCAATCAAGTCAAAGGGGCAGAAATGGAAGAAAACCTCTCCACAAATCTTCTCTAGTAACCAGCCTAACCCAAAAAGCTCCTAATATTGAATAGGGAAGTGGGTCTAGGCTAGTTCTTTACTGCCTCAATCTTTTCAGAATTAACTCGAATACCATCTTTAGTCACATTGTGACCCAAAAAAGCAACATACTGCATCCAAAAATCAGACTTGCTAAACTTAGCAAATAATTGTCGATCCCTGAGAGTTTGCAACACAACACTCAAATAGCCCACATGCTCCTCCTCACTTAGAGAATAGATAAGAATATCATCAATGAAAATAATAACAAACATACCAAGATACTGTTTGAACAAATAGTTCATCAAATCCATAAAGGCTACAGGTGCATTCGTTAAGCCAAAAGACATAACCACAAATTCATAATGACCATATCGAGTTCTGAAGGCTATCTTCGGAATGTCATACTCTCTAACACAAAGCTGATGATAACTGGATCTAAGGTCGATCTTGGAGAAGAAACTGGCACCCTGAAGCTGATCAAACAAGTCATCAATCCTAGGAATGGGATACTTATTCTTGATTGTGACCTTGTTCAGCTGACGGTAGTTGATACACATTCTGAGGGAACCATCTTTCTTCTGCACAAACAAAACTGGGGCACCCCATGGAGAAATGCTAGGCCTAATGAAACCCTTGTCAAGAAGATCCTTCAACTGATCCTTTAACTCCTTAAGTACTGCGGGAGCAATTTTATATGGAGGAATAGATATATGATTCGTATCTAGAAAGAGATCTATCCCAAAGTCGATCTCCCACTCGGGAGGGTCTCCAGGAAAATCTTTGGGAAACACTTCTGGGAACTCATTCATAACAGGAACAAACTGAAGGGATGGGGTTTTGGACTTCGTGTCCATAACCCAAACTATATGATAAACATAACCCTTAGAAATCATCTTCCTAGACTTAAGATAAGATATAAAATGACCCTTCAAGGATGGAGGACTACTCTGCCACTCTAAGACAGGCTTATTTGGAAACTTGAAACTGACGACTCGAGTACGACAATCAACCGAGGCATAACAAGCATACAACCAATCCATACCAAGAATAACATCAAAATCAATCATCTACAACTCTACTAGATCCGCTGAAGTAACTCTATGGAGTACTGATCCAGACAAATCTCAAATTTGCATGCTATATAAGGGGTCACAAAAGATAAGGAGGCACCGGGGTCTAATAGAGCATACACATCCAGAGAGAAGACTTTCAATATACCAATAACGACATCCGGTGAACTCTCATGGTCATGTCGAGAGGAAAAGGCATAAAGGCAGTTCTGATGCTGACCACTAGAATTAGAAGCAGTGCCCTGCTGGGCTGGTCGACCTCCTAGAGCTGCTGGGGCAGACTGAGTCCTGCCACCACCATGTCCCTTCTTAGATGAAGAGAAATATCTGATCTTGTGACCAACCTGGCCATATCCAAAACAACCACCTGAACTAGCTAGACACTCGCTGAGATGATTCTTTCCACATTTAGTGAAATGGGGTAGGAAGGCCCCTTTGCACTACTCCCCTAAGAATAATAACCCGCACCTCTACCAGACTGATCATAATAAGGCCTGAAGGCCTGAAAAGGAGCACTAGAGGTAGAATGTACAGGTCCTGATGACCTCTTATGAAAGAAAGATCAATGTCCGCCTCCGGATCTCTGTTGGCTAAATCCCAAACCCTCAGATCTGACTCTTTTGTTCTCCTTAGCCATCTCCCTAAGTTTGTCTCCCTTAATCTGGTGAGCATGAGTCATAAGTCTAGAGATACTCATGTCACTCAACATCAGAGTGGATCTACACTCTTTTTTTTACCAAATCTGAGACTCCATAGATATACTTGCTGATCTGATTTTGTGGGTCATCCGCTATAACAGGAGTATATCTGGAAAACTGAGTGAACCTCAACCCATACTCCTGAACAGTCATGGATCCCTATCTCAAATTCACAAACTCCTTGGCCTTCGCTTGCCTTAACTCCCTCAGGAAGAACCTATCAAGGAAAGCCCTCTCGAAACACTCCCAAGTCATAGGGTCCACGTCCCTAGCCCTAGCTTTCTTCCATTGCGTGAACCAGATATGAGCTATATCCTTGAGTTGATAGGATGCTAATTCGACACTATAAATACCAGCCACTTGTATCATATCAAAGATTTTCTTCACTTCATCGATAAAATTTAGTGGATCCGCACTCACTTTCGAACCCCAGAACTCAGGTGGGTTCATATAGATAAAATCATAAACTCAGGCTGCTACCCCACCTTTGAGGGTGGATGGGGATAGGAGCCGACTGGTTGGCCTGAGCAGCCATAGTCTGGGCTAGCATATGAATGGCATTCCTAAACTCCTCATTCATGACCTCGGAGGCTGGAACTGGAGGAGCAGCATTCTGAGCGGCTCGATGAGGCATAGAACATCGAGGCATAATCTGAAACATACAAGGAAAGGAATAGAGGGATATGAGAGTTAATCTCTATCGCACGATATGATCATGAAAGAAGTGAAGTTTTTCTAAGGCATCTCATAGCTTCCCTCTCATAAGTGTGGCATGCTTCACACCCATGAAAGAGACTCTACTAGATGTGGCTTTTAGATATCCTAGAACTCTTGAACCTGAGGCTCTGATACCAAGTTTGTCATGCCCCGACGCTACCCCCTTAACGTAACACAGGACCTGGGACCATAAGTGCCCCAAGCTAACCCTTGGTCATAGCATAACTCAAATAATTCAAGTAGACAAGAGGAAGCATAAAAGGAAGATTCGAAATCAAATATATAGATAATCAAGTCAAATAGGAATACAAATCCAAAAGGATACTCGCATACTGTCTATGTCTGAAAAGCCTCTAACTGTCATAAAGAGTTGCTGGGACAAGACCCCAGCTAACTCGGAATCTTAAATGAAAGCATAAATATAGACGCTCTAACTCTAGTACTCGAATAATGAGGACTCACCAATAATCAGCTAAATGTCTGGCATAGTCTAGCCATGAGTATGAGGGCAGGTGCATGAATCTGCATCGTAAAAGGATGCAGCGCAAAATGCGTCAGTACTATAGGATGTACTGAATATATGAGTCTATGCAACAATAAATGTAAACATGCTTGAATCATGCTTGAAAGACTGAAGCCATGCATGATAAGAGAATTCATGAGTAAAATCATAGTTAAACATAAGACATGAAAATAGAAGATCAACTTTTAAAAGTGGAGTATCATATAACTTAAACTGAAAAGCTTTCATACGGGAGTTTCTTATAACCGACAATAGACCATGTGAGGTACATGGAGTCTAACTATATAACCCTAGTTACCAAAGCTGGTCCAAATCCTGCCAAAGTAAAGAACACTATAATCCAGCTATATCATCCTAGTTGGAAAAGCTGTCCTATGCCCCGCTAAGGCAAGGGCACCATGATAATAAAGAGTGGAACCACTTTCATAAGCCCATCGAGCGATATATAACCTATGTTGGCAACATAGTTTTTGGACTTGGGTAATCGAACCATCATCGCTCGATGCTAAATACTACTCTCAAAATATATACATATAACTCATTATACTTGTAACATATTTGATGTCAAAACTGTTCATAACTTAGGTAGACATATCTGGATGCCAAACCTTTCATAAAACATAGGGACATATCTAATATCCAAAACTATTAGAAAAGCATAAGGACATGTCTGATGCCATGCAATTCATAAATCATGATTCTTAAAGTTTTGCATAACCATAATTCAAAATATACTTTCCTTTCTAAAATCATAGTTTGAAGAATTAGGCATGCAATTTCATGAAAATAGAGGTCATGTTATCTAAACATACCAATTTTACTTGAAGACATGCAATTTAATGAAATCATGCTAAAATTCATCATCAACATATGGGCTTTTGTATACACTTAAGGAACCTCAATTAAAACATGGATAATGAATAAGAAGTCATGAATTAATACTTTAAAATGAAGCCCATTAATTTCCCCCAATTTGGGTAAGAACCCAAATTTAGAAATCCATAAATTCAATTTAGAAGATTGGGGTTTTGGGCATAAGGGTGAAGGGATTCCCTTATTGAATACTCACATACCTTGATTGAAGCTAACCCAACTAAAATTGAAAAGAAAAGAAAGCTTGAACTTGGAACTTGAGACTCGGATCTTGAGAGAGTTACTTTCCTCTTTTGGTAGGTGAGTGAGGAAATGAGAAGGGACTTAGGCTAATAGGTTTAGAAATCATGCTAAGAATGGCCAAAATGATCTCACTTAGGATTTAAAAGGGTGGGTAATAACTAGAATACCCCTGGGACTTAATTAAGAAAAACTGTAAAATTTCTCGGCTTCAGGTTCCACGGATGGGTTCCATAGGTCGTATACTGAACCACGACTCGTGGTTCCCACTCGTGGTTCTTGAGCCAAAAGACAGGCTGCAGAATAGGTTCTATGAGTCAACAAGATGACTCATAGAATGGGATATGGTCCGTAGACCTCAGTCGTAGTTCTTGGGGAATTTGCTGATCTCTGATTAAGTTCTACGAGTTAGCAAAACGGTCCGTAGTTCAAACTATGGGCCGTAGAAGCCAGTCGTGAAACCTAGGGAAATTGTCAACCTTCTAATCTGATTCCACGAGTTGACAGGATGGGCCGTAGTTGGAACCACAGTCCATAGAACCAACTCGTGGTTCTCAGACCAGAGACTGAACTAGCAGACTGGAACCACGAGTTCACTTCATGACTTGTTGTTCAAACCACGGTCCGTGATTTGAACTCGTAACTTATGAAAAGTTCAAAATTCTCAGATTTCTTAAGTTTAAAAGCTGGATCAAATTCTGGGGTGTTACACTACACAAACAATTTATTTATATGCTACATCTTTTATAAAGAGTGTGCTTACTGCTGCTATATCTTTCATAGAGCATCAATCTATATTTATACTGTCACGACCCAAAATCAAGGGTTGTGATGACACCTACCCCACCTAAACCGTGGTAGATAAGCTAAACTAAACAAACACGATAAAGACAATAATGATGATAATTAAGGAAAACAACACGACAAATAAATACGATGTCTCAAACCACTTATACTAGAACCATACAAAGTCCTATCCATCCCAAGAATCATAAGTTATAAGTTCAAGAGCGACTCTATTACAATATTCCAAAACCAATATAAAACTATCTAAAAAGTAAAAACGATAGAAGTGAATAATAGAGGAAGCCGAGGAAAGTCTCCGAAGGCAGGATATAACTAAAGCTTCAAAACAACCAATAATCTGCCTGAATAAATGTTCGCGCTGTCCACTCGTATTAGGATCTGCATAAGAAGGATGCAAAAAAGTAGGGGTTAGTATGATTCACTTGTACTCAATAGGCATCATAGATCGATTGAGCTTTAGTAGTTACTATATTGAATTAATAATACTAAAATAACCTTGCACGAAGAAAAATTCTAGCAGTTCAATATAAAAAATAGCATGATATATCGTAAACATAACACAATCCAAATGCTAATGCAATGCAATGATATGGATGCAATGCGATATCCAATGCCTAATGTATACACCCTCCAAGCATATATCGCATCCAGGATGGGACCCATAGGGAACTCGTGAGGTCCATATACTAACTAGTCTTATCAATATATTAGTGACACATACTCGAACTGAGTCTAAAATCATTTATTTCTTTTAATCAAGTCTTTCAAAAACTAAACCATTCACTATTTCCATGAACCATGAGATGTATAAATATGTATGAACATGAAAAATGAATAGAAACCAGGTGTAAATGCCATAACCAAAATCTCAGGATCATGATCATACTACAATTATCGTATATCAGCCTCAATATCAAGTTAGAGATCCGATTTCCATATCACAAAAACAATATAAGCCCCTAACTGAGTATCACAATGATAAACTATCTCATTTACTATCATGATCAAAACCATCCCCCACATGGGCATCATAAGACACAATCAATTCAGTTTCTATTCTAACCACTAAGTTACCCTTCCCATAGCATGCTTTACATGATAAATCCCCACCCAAGTAAAGTCTAAAGAAAGTTAAGCCATAACCTACCTCAATGCGAAACAACAAACACTCTACCCAATCATACATGAGTCTTTCCTTTACGAATAGGCTCCAAATGCAACCACTCAATCAAAAATAAATTCTATGAATAAACACAAGTCTAACGATACCCATAATACTAAAGTTCTAATCCGAGTTAAAAAAGTCAACCCTGAGTCCACAAGAGCAAAACTAGAATTTTATTAGAAAATCAATTTACCCAAAGCTTAAGGAGTTCAAATATGAAATTTCATAAAAAATGGAGTGAAAATGAGCTTGAAATCATCGAAACATCAATCTTTAATTTTACAGGGAAAACCCTAAAATTTCAAGTTGAAAAATCAAGATGTGAAGGTAAAATCATGAAATAATCATTGGAAAATATTTAAAAGTAGTATAAGAAACTTACTCAACAAAGAAATCTCAAAAATTCCCTTTTGAATCTCCCAAAATCAAGTTTCCATGCTCCAAAATCGAGTTATAAGGTTTATTGCCAAAAAATGGATATTCAAATCTGTCTTTCATGGCCACCACCTCCCGAACGCAACGTTGTCAAACTTGGGTTATTTCATAAAAATTTAGAGCAATATAATCTTACGTAAGGGCAATCCTATCAAAATTTCAGGCATTAAGATACATTTCAAGCGTGGATGATTATAGGATAGATGAATGTGGCCCAATGGCTAAAGCTCTGCCAGCTTCTTGTAGACTGAACTCTCTTCTCTTTAGGCTCAGAGTTTTTTTTGGGGGGGCCATCAAATTCGTGATGACCCTGTCACTATAACGATGAATGATCGACAACCTAATCCCTGTCCTAAAATTAACCCTTCCCAAAATGAGCCCTCCATCGTGAATGTAAAGGCCAGAGAAATTCCTTCTTCGCGAATGCGACGAGAGGCTCGTGAATGTGTAGAAGGAAGTTTGGTTGCACCTGTCGATGTGCATCAACACAAACAAAGCTTCAGAAATTCTCTAAACGTACCCTCAAAATTCATTTGAAACCTCGTGAACATAAACTAACTATGCTACTAGATTAAATTGATATTATGGACTCAATAGTACCGGTCAGATTCACTAATGGAGGTTGTTATCAATAAATGTTGACCAAAGTCAACTCTAGGCAAAAACTTTCAACTTTCCAACTATTGAGTCAAAATTCATCCAAATACCCCGGGACCCAAACCAACAATGCTACTATCCCAAAAATGGCATTTTGGAGCTAACAAAGTTGACAATATTCTCATACAATGTCTAAAACTCTGAATGCTGATCAAAGTCAAACATATTAATTTAAAAACCTTCTAAAATTAAAAAACTCACGTAGAATCGATCAATACACCTCGAGAACCAAGACACCTACTCCTGCAATCCAAAAATACCAAAATACAACTTCAATAAAGGTAAAATGGTCAAAATACTAGAAATTCAAAAATCACTATGAGGATTGTTATATTATCCACTACTAAAACACACGTTCATCCACGAATGTTAGAGAAAAGAAGGTACCTGAACTTTCAAAAATCTAGGGATACCTAATCTACATGTATGACTCTATCTCCCATGTAACCTCCTCAACTGGATGATGCTTCCACTAAACTTTACTTATGCAATCTCCGTAGACCTTAACTTTCTAGTCTTCCTATCAAAAATAACTATAGGCTCCTCCTCAAAAGTCAGATTCTAATCTAGATCCATCAAATCCCAACTAATCATATGAGAACCATCAGAATGGTACTTTTTCAACATCGAGACATGAAAAACTGGATGTACAGCTGAATGACTTTGAGGTAAATCCAACTCATAAGCTACCTTCCCAATGCACCAAAGAATCTCAAAAGGGGCATTCAACCTCGGACTAATCTTACCCTTCTTTCCAAACCTCATCACACCCTTCATGGGTGATACCTCTAATAGAACCCGCTCACGAACCATGAATTCCAAGTCACAAACTCTTCGATATGCATAACTCTTCTGCCCACTCTAGGATATCAAGAGCTGGTCCTGAATAAACTTTCCCCTATATATAAAATCCCACAACAAATCTGTACCCCAAGGTCTAACCTCAAAGGAATCAAACCAACCAACCAAAGATCTACACTCTCACCCATACAAAGCCTCAAATGGTGCCATCTGAATACTAGAATGATAGTTGTTATTGTAGGAAAACTCCACCAAAGGGAAAAACTGGTCCCAATGATGACCAAAATCAATCACACAAGCTTGAACCATATCCTCTAAAACTTGAATAATCTATTTTTATTGACCATCTATTTGTGGTTGAAAAGCTGTACTCATCTCCAACTAAGTACCCAACTCTCGCTACATAGAACTCCAAAAGTGAGATATGAACTAAGTACCCCAATTAGACATGATAGAAATGGGAAAACCATGCAACCAAACTATCTCTGGAATATAGATCTTTGCCACTTTCTTCGCATTATAGGTCACCTTCATTGGAACAAAATGAGCTAATTTGGTCAATTTATCCATAATAATCCAAATAGAGTCAAACTTTCCCAAAGTTTGAGGCAACCCAACCACAATGTCCATAATGATACGCTCCCATTTCCACTCAGGTATAGAAATCCTGACACTACCCAATCTCTGCTTCTCATACTTGACTTGGTGATAATTCAAACACTTAGCCATAAACTCTACAATGTCTCTTTTCATCCTACACCACCAATAATGCCTTTTCAAGTTATGATTCATCTTCGCTGCCCCCGGATAAATAGAATACTTTGAATTATGAGCATCCTCCATGATCAATCTAGTCAAATCACCAACTAAGAACACAAATCCAACTTTTGATTCTCAAAACACCCTCCAAATCAAGAATTGCTTTCTTAGCTTCACCACTCAACACCTTATCCCAAATCATGTACAAATTCCCATCCTTAAACTGCCTATCCTTAATCTATTCCTACAATAAAGACCATGGCTCAATACAAGAAAGCACTCTACTAGGCTTAGAAATATGCAGTCTAGCAAAGCTATTAGCCAAACACTGAACATCCATAGCCAAGTTCACTCCTCAATCACAAACATAGCAAGACTACCCATACTCACTGCCATTCTACTCAAGGCATCCGCCACTATATTGGCCTTACTTGGATGATAGAGAATAGTCATGTCATAGTCCTTCAATAACTTTCACAACCTGCACTATCTCAAGTTCAGATCTTTCTGGTTGAAGATATACTGTAGGCTATGATGATTAGTGAATACCTCACAATAAACTCCATACAAGTAATGCCACCACAACTTTAGAACAAACACTACCGTCGCCAATTCCAAATCATGAGTAGGGTAGTTCTTCTCATGAGTCTTCAACTGCCTTGAAGCATAAGCTATCACCTTCCCCTTCTGCAATAAAACTATCATGCCCCTACCCCCTAGACGTAACACGGGACCCAAGATCACAAGTGATCTCAAGATAACCCTCTTGCATTAGGATGACCTAAAAACTAAACAAAATATAAGAATGAAATCTTAACTTATATAATGAGCAACTAAATTTGTTTATATAAATAGAAGTCTAAGGATGGAAATCTGAATACATCTAAACATCTAATTCTATGTCTGAAAGCCTCTACTACAGGCGAGTTGCTGGGACAAGTCCCCAACTAACTCTAAATGTTGAAATACTGAATACACAATCTAAATACTGAAATGAAACTAAACTCCAAGTCCTCAAAGGAGGAGGACTCACTAAGCTGACTGGATGTGCTGCTGATCTACTATCCACGGACTGGGGAGCGGGCTACAGAATCTACATCATAATAGGATGCAACACAATGAAGTATGCGGTCAGTACTATAAAATGTACTGAGTATGTGAGATATGCATATGTCATGATAAAATATACTTGAAAACATGCTTAAAACTGAGTTCATGCATAAATATAAGAAATCGTAAGTAAATATAAAAACATAAAACATAAAAAAGAAGTAAAGTCAAGAGTCAAAGTAAAGTATCATATAACTTCATAGATTGAAAATAATCATGTGGGAGTTTCTCTTAACCGACATAAACCATGCTGAGCTACATGGAGTCCAGTGTCATGCACGCACACTGAAAAAGGTTATCCTAACCGACCAAAGTTAGAACCATGTCATACAAGGATCCTGTCATAAGCCATAGAGGGCACCTACGGTGGCACGTAGTTCTGGGACTAAGGGTACTCTCACCCGGTCCAACTTGGTGCTTAATACTACTCCCAAAACATATATATATATATAGCATGAGGCTCACATACGTGTGACATAACTAGATGTTAAGGCTTGTTCATAAACATGTTCATAACCCGAATCTTCATACTACTCACGAACCTTGGTTTAGAAAATAATTAATGAGCATTGATGGCACATCGGGTGTCTTGTCTTTCATAATAATTAATAACTTGAAAACTTGCATAACCCTAGTTCAATTTCATAATAACATATATTTTTATAAAACATAGGAAATAGGCATGCACTTGCTTGGAATTCATGAAAATCATGCTATCAAATTCCCAATTTACTTAAATCGATTCATGCATGTAGGATTTACCATAATTAGCCTTCAATTCATAAAATGGGAGTTCACATGTAAAAATCCATGCAATTTAATATAAATTTCATAATAGAATCATGAGAAAACAATTTATAGCAAAACCCATAAGAAATGGGTAAGAACCTTAATTTGAAAGTTCATGAAATCAAAATAAAAGTTAGGGGTTTTGGGTACAAGGGTGGAAGGAACCCATGGTTGATTACCCACATACCTTGATTGAAGCTAACCCACTTGAAATTGAACAGAAAGGAGACTTGATCTTGGAGCTTGAGACTTGGAGCTTGAAGGAGTTCCTTTACTTTTTGGGAGATGAATGAAGATTTGAGGAGGGACTTAGGCTAATGAGGGTGAAAACCCTTCTAGAAGTAGTCAAAATGACCTCATTTAGGAGTTAAAAGGGTGGGTAATTATAAAAATACCCTTGGGACTTAATTAAGAAAAAGTTATTTTAAAGCTCGGCTTCAGGTACCACAAGTCCCTTCCACAGACAGTAGAACTCCTCACGGCTCATGGACTTGAGTCGTGGTTGTTGAGCCAAAACTTTAGGCTTCGGATAACTTTCCACGGACTAATAGGATGACTCGTAGAAACTTCTATGTGTCATGGAACCAATTCGTGGTTCCAGGGGAAATGGTCACTCTCTGTCTGATTTCCACGGGTTGGTACTACGATCCGTGGAAACATCCATGAATCATGAAACTGACCCGTGGTCCTCAGACCTGAGGGTGCAGGACTGGGATCACGAGTCTTTTCCATGACTCGTGGAACTTTCCACGGCTTGTGGACTTAACCCGTGGTCCCTGGAAGTTTAAAATTCTGCAAGTTCTGAGTTTAAAAGTTGAATCAATTTCCGAGGTGTTACAATATCTCCCCCTTGGAATCATTCATCCTCGAATGAAGACTAAGCAAGGAAAACTAGAGAGAACGACATCCCAACCAATAACAAAACATGAAAACCAAGGAGTAAACATGAAAACTGAACTTTTCAACTTAAAACACGATTGAATCAACTTCGAAAACATGAATACATGCTAGGATCATGAGGAAAACTTGTGGAATAGAATCAGAGGAACACACTAAGGAGGAAACTATTACCTCAAGATGAAACAGAATCGGAAGGGAAGAGATGAGGGTACTTGGCTTTCATGGCTACTTCTTCTTCCCAAGTAGCTCCCTCAACAGAATTTTAAAAGATGAAGTACTATCATGGTAACTGATTTTTGATTGAAATATAAACTGAGTTGGATTTATGAGACACATATGCATGCTGAGAATGTAAGAACAACTAATGGGACAGGAACTGGATATCCAACATGATAACTGGTCTGGGACGAGAGCAGGAACTCAACAAAAACTCATAAAGAACAAACATACTTTATAAATCGCAGTTAACCAAAAGAGACACCAAACTGAGAGAAGTAGATATACAGGAAAACTATTCTCTACTAAATACCACCCCTACTATTCGCAACTAACAACCTCAACAGTGCACATAAAGGTACTAAGGTCTGAGGCTAACTACCCGATTCTCCATGTTCAAACCTATCTCGACTATATCTCTTGCATCAAGAAAATTTTCTAAGGATAGTATCCCTCCTATCACAACAACCAACTAACCTAGGGCTCCCTAAAAAAAGGGTCACTAGTCACGCAAAACAAGGATCCTCATGTATCCCATCGTGATATACCAGCTTATAACTATGGTCACCTAATGGTTTTGTAGCTTACCCTATTCAAGACTTCCCTCCCCTTCCCTATCATAATTAGGAGTCACAATTTTAAGAACTTCCACAGGGGGACATACATAAATTCTTCAACTAGCCATTTCGCCTGAACAATCCTTACCTCTAAATTTGCCCATACCTAGAATCCAAGGTGGAACAAGTACACCAACAAGGAAAAGAAATCTGCTACCTCCTATTTAGGCTATGATAAGGCTTCCTTCCCTAATGCTTATAACAACATAAACCATAATCACCAAAAGAAAAGAGCGGGAACATAAGCGTCACGAATGAATAATTGATCGGTCTAGACTTACACTTAGCGTGATCAAGACACTCAAGGTGGGGCTTGGGGAATTGAGCTCAATAGGCATGAGCATTTTATATACTAGGCATGTAATACATGATTTAGTGGGGATCACCACCTCTCGTCATCAAAGGCAAAAGACAAAGGGCTTTAGAGTAAGGAAACCATAAGCGCGAATTGTTTTAAGAATCAGGTCTGAGCATATACGTGACATAACATGATTTGATTTGCCATTAAGGCATGTTTGAGGACTGAACTGAGTAAATAGGACTGAGCATGCTGAGAGACACGAGTTTACATAAACAGCGAACCTCGAGGCATAAAGCTAGGATTTATGGAATCGCAGAGTAAGAGTAGAATCATTGACTGACGCCATCACTTGTCATTCTAGAAGCTGACTCTGAGTGTGAATCTGAAATAGGACCATGACGCTGACACACAAGGCATGCAAAAGGTATCGTAATAGCGGAAGTATACTTAGGATTCTAGGATGGAAATAAGCTTCTGCCTCCCCTCTTAACTTTGTTCTAACACCTAAAAGCATCATTGCCGGAGCCTCCAAAATCTGACCGATTCTACATCCCACTATCTCCCCTTTAGATTCATGCTACCTTTCTAAGTCTATAGACCTCCCACGAACCTATAAACTAAACTATGATCATTTCGCCCTAATAGAACATACATCACTCCAAAATCCAGTACGAATACCCACTTTCTTCTATAGTCTAAGATTCTCCTTCGCCTAAAAGTCTAGGCCTCAACCTTTTTATCTCCACTTCATTATAGGTTAAGACAACTCACAACCAAACAAGAATAGGGGTCCAAGTACTATGGCTGCATAAAGGAAGAAAATCTAGTGACATACCTGATTCAACTTCTGGAGGAATACTCTGACTCGGCAGGCTAGGCAATGAAAGGAATTGGTTTGGAAGCTTAACACTACTGTTGCTCAGCTTAGATAAGGGGAAATCCTTGATCCTATGGCCTAACTGCCCACACCTAAAATAACCCTCTTTGCCAGCAAGGCACTCACCTAGGTGAAACTTACCACAACTACTACAACGAGGGTCCCTCAAGGTCTTCAGAGCCCTTTCATGACAAGATTGAGAATCGAGTGCAGGTGTGTTAACTGAAGATGGGGTTGGTCCGGATGACCTATGCTGAGAAGACGTTTGGTTCCATGTTCTGGTCTTCTTGTTCTTTCTCTTTCTCTTATTTAGTTTCTCTTTCTTATTCAACTGAATTGTCATGGCTTGAGTCAATATACAGATGGCTTTATGAAATTCCACTTTCGTAACGTCATGATCTGGAGTGGTCGGATTAGCGTTCCTCGTGGGGTTTCTTTGCGGAAACATTATCTAAAATGTGTAAGGAATGGATTAGAAAGGTAAGTAGAGTCAAACTCTATCGCACGATAGTGAACATGAAGAAGTGATGTTTTTCCTAGAACACCTCATAGCCTCCCCCTCATAAGTGTGGCGCGCTTCACACCCATGTAAGAGAAACTACTTAATGCAGCTTTTAGACACCCTAGGACTCTTGAACCTAATTCTCTGATACCAAGTTTGTCACACCTCGATCCTACCCTCTGGACGTAACACGGGACCCAAGATCACAAGTGATCTCAAGATAACCCTCTGGCATTAGCATGACCTAAAAACTAAACAAAATATAAGAATGGAAGCTTAACTAATATAATGAGAAACTAAATCTATTTATAGAAATAGAACTCTAAGGATGGAAATCTGAATACATCTGAACATCTAACTCTATGTCTAAAAGCCTCTACTACTGGCGAGTTGCTGGGACAAGTCCCCAGCTAACTCTAAATGCTGAATACTGAATAAACAATCTAAATACTGAAATGAAACTAAACTTTAAGTACTCAAAAGAGGAGGACTCACCAAGTTGACCTGATGTGCTGCTGATCTACTAGCCACGGACTGGGGAGCGGGCTACAGAATCTACATCATAATAGGATGCAACACAAGAAGTATGCGGCCAGTACTATGGAATATACTGAGTATGTGAGATATGCATGTGTCATGATAAAATATACTTGAAAACATGCTTAAAACTGAGTTCATGCATAAATAGAAGAAATCGTAAGTAAATATAAAACATAAAACATGAAGTAAAGTCATGATTCAAAGTAAAGTATCATATAACTTCATAACTTGAAAATAATCATGTGGGAGTTTCTCTTAACTGACATAAACCATGCTGAGCTATATGGAGTCCAGTGTCATGCACCCACGCTAAAAAAGGCTGTCCTAACTGGCCAAAGTTAGAACCATATCATACCAGGATCCTGTTATAAGCCACAGAGGGTACCTATGGTGGCACGTAGTTCTGGGACTAAGGGTACTCTCACCCGGTCCAACTCGGTGCTAAATACTACTCCCAAAACATATATATAGCATGAGGCTCACATACGTGTGATATATCTAGATGTCAAGACTTGTTCATAAACATGTTCATAACCCGGATCTTTATACTACTCACGAACCTTGGTTTAGAAAATAATTCATGAGCATTAATGGCACATCGGGTGTCTTGTCTTGCATAATAATTCATAACTTGAAAACTTGCATTACCCTAGTTCAATTCATAATAACATATACTTTCATAAAACATAGGAACTAGGCATGCACTTGCTTGAAATTCATGAAAATCATGCTATCAATTACTCAATTTACTTAAATCAATTCATGCATGTAGGATTTACCATAATTAGCCTTCAATTCATAAAATGTGAGTTCACATGTAAAAACCCATGCAAAATCATACAATTTAATATAAATTTCATAATAGAATCACGAGAAAACAATTTATAGCAAAACCCATAAGAATTGGGTAAGAACCCTAATTTGAAAGTTCATGAAATCAAATAAAAGTTAGGGGTTTTGGGCACAAGGGTTGAAGGAACCCATTGTTGATTACCCACATACCTTGATGGAAGCTAACCCACTTGAAGTTGAATAGAAAGGAGACTTGATCTTGGAGCTTGAGACTTAGAGCTTGAAGGAGTTCCTTTCCCTTTTGGGAGATGAATGAATATTTGAGGAGGGACTTAGGCTAATGAGGATGAAAACCCTTCTAGAAGTAGTCAAAATGACCTCATTTAGGAGTTAAAAGTGTGGGTAATAATAAAAATACCCCTGGGACTTAATTAAGATAAATATGTTTTAAAGCTCGGCTTCAGGTTCCACGGGTCCCTTACACAAACCGTAGAATTCCTCACGGCTCGTGGACTTGAGTCGTGGTTCCTGAGCCAAAATTTCAAGTTGCGGATAAATTTACACGGACTAACAGGATGACTTGTAGAAACTCTATGAGTCGTGGAACCAATTCGTGGTTCCAGGGGAAATGGTCACTCTATGTCTGATTTCCACGGGTTGGTACTACAATCAGTGGAAACATCCACGAACCGTGAACCTGACTTGTGGTCTGCAGGACTTAGATCAAGAGTCTTTTCCACCACTCGTGGAACTTTCCACAGTTCATGGACTTGACCCGTGGTCCCTAGAAGTTTAAAATTCTGGAAGTTCTGAGTTTAAAAGCTTAATCAATTTTCAAGGTATTACAAAAACACCTCCAAGGACAACTCTCGAAGCATCAGAATACACAGTAAAACCTTTACCTTTTACAGGTAAGGTCAAGATAGGTTCTAAAATCAGTTATGCCTTTCGCTTCAGAAAGCTCTCCTCACACTCATACCACTACAAGACAACATTCTTCTTAGTCAACTTGGTCAAAGGAGCCGAAATTGAAGAGAAACCATGTACGAATCATCTATAATAACAAGTCCACCCAACAAAACTCCTAATCTCAGTAGGTGAAGTAGGCTTAGTCCAATCCTGAACTGCCTCAATCTTGCCCGGATCGACCATAATACCATCCTTGGACACAATATTCCCTAAAACTCCCATAGAACTAAGCCAAGACTCACACTTCTAGAACTTAGCATACAACTTCTCATCCTCAATCTCTGGAGTACAATCCTCAAATGCTTTACATGATCCACCTCATCCTTGGAATATACCAAGATTCATTAATGAATATAATCACAAAGGAATCAAGATATGGTTGAAACACCCTATTGATCAACTCTATGAATGTTGTTGAGGCATTAGTCAATCCAAAGGCCATTACCAAGAACTCATTATGACCATACCGGGTCCTAGAAGCTGTCTTAGGGATATCTTAAGCCCTAAGCCTCAATTAATGGTACCCTGACCTCAAGTCAATCTTTGAAAATACCAAAGCACCCTGAAACTGGTCAAACAAGTCATCAATACATGGAAGAGGATACTTATTCTTGATTGTCATCTTGTTCAACTGCCGATAATTGATTCATACCCATAGACCAATCCTTTTTTTTTTACAAAGAACACTGAAGCACCCCAAGTAGAAACACTAGGTCTAATGAAACCTTTACTCTACAAATTATGAAGTTGAAACTTGAACTCCTTCAACTTTATCGGAGCCATCCTATAAGGAGGGATTGAAATAGGTTTGGTGTCCAGCTCCAAATTAATAGGAATATCAATGTGCCTATCTGGAGGAACACATGGAAGATTCGTAGGGAATACATCCTGAAACTCTCTTACCACCCTCACTGACTCCAAAGGAAGTGACTCAGAACTATTATGCACATACACCAAATAAGGTAGGCACCCCTTCTCAACCATCTGTTGATCCCGGAGGAAAGAAATAACACTCTTAGAGTACAAACCCTGAGCACCCTTCCACTCCAACCTCAGCATACCCAAAAATAACCAAAGTAACTATCTTGGCTCAAAAGTCCACAATAGAATAATGTGGAGAGAGCCAATCTATGCCTAAAATGACATTAAAATCTAACATATAAAGAATTATCAAGTCTACCTAGGTATTATACCCTAAAAGAGTCACAACACATGATTGGTACACCCGATCCACAACTAAAGAATCAATTCTGGGGTAGAGACATGAATATGCATAGTAAGGGATTCATACATCATGTCAAAACCCAAAGAAAAATACACAAACATATATGAATAAGTAGAACTAGGGTCAAATAATACTGAAGCTGGCAAATGGCAGACTAGGAAAAAAGCTATAATAATTGTATCAGACGCCTCCACCTCGGTCTACCAAGGAATGCATAACAATGACCATGTCCATCCCTGGACTATGCAAATCCATGACCACCACCACGAGTCTCCGGGGATCTACCCCTAGCACCTTGAGAACCACTTCTACCACCCTGTACACTTCCTCTAGCTGGTGGTTCCAGTGCTTGATAAGTCTACATCTGAGAACCCTGCTGTGAACAATCATGTCCATACCTGGGGAAATTTTGAGCATAGTGACCAAACTCTACATAATCAAAACACCCATAATATGTGATAGGCTAATAGAATGGTCTGGATGAACTAGGATGACCACCGCAGCCTGATGACCCAGAATGAGACCCTCTAACTATCTGACCCAAAATCTGACCACCCAAAGTACCAAAACCCAAATACTACTATCAGAACCTTGTACTGCCTAAAAAGACCTATTGTGCTAAAAATGAAAGCCCCTACCTGATAAATCCCTACCTTGGTATGAAGATACACTAAAACCACCCTGTCTACAAAACCTCTTAACGCTACCCTCCTGGGTTCCACGATGAATACCCTCAATACTCCTGGCATGATCAACTATACGTAGAAAAGTATCCCTAGTGTCACCAACTATGCTACAACTAATTGAAGAGAAGTAGTCAACCTCTTCACAAACTTTCTAACCTTTTCTCCCTCTGTCAAAATAATCATCAAGAAATGCCTATATAGGGCATAAAAACAAGTTTTTTACTCCTTAACAGTCATATTACCTTACTCCAAGGCATCAAACTCATCCCTCAACCTCTCCCCCAAACTTTGAGATACATACTTCTCAATAAAAGGATAAAAAAACTCCGTCCACATCATAGGAGGTAAACCTGATGACCTACAACTAAGATAAGACCTCCACCAATGCTTCATATCCAAACCAACTAAAAGGTAGTAAAATCTACTCTATGTGACTCAACCAAACAGAGGCTATGCAACCTTTAGTAATAGCTAGCTAGAAACTCATATGCATCCTCCTCAAGTGCACCATTGAATCTGGGAGGACCCAACATCATAGACCTATCAAACATCTTCTGCTTATCAATTTTCATCACCGGCCTAGGCACTATCGGTGGAGCAACAAGTCTGATTGGTAAAGCATTAATGTGGGGTGCCAAAACAGTAGTAAGCTATGCCTCAGGAGTCTAAAAACCCCAAACTGATACCTTCTCAGGAGGCTGAACCCTATCTCTAGTATGTGATCCATTAGGAGTGACATGTAGAGCTCATGTCTAATACATACCCTCCAAATAACTCCAGAGTCAAACTATGGTATATCGTAGAAGAAGAGTATCAATAAAACCTTGAGGAACCTAGGTTGTCCTCACACTCCCGGTGAATAGGTTACATCATTAAACTCAACCTTTGGCTCAGAGGATGCCGCCTTGACATGCCCCTTAGATGGAGCTACCCCATAAGCTCTCCTTCTGCCTCTACAATGGCCACGACCCCTGCCTCAACCCATAGTTGAGGCCCTAATAGCGGGTGCTAGCTCATCAACCTCAGTAGCTCAAAAATGCGTCCTCACAATAGCTGAAAGAATAAAACACAAGCTTAGAAATAAAGGAGTGAACATGTCGCATGATATGGAGTTAAAGATTAGAATTTTCCCAAGAATGTCCCATAGCTTCCCAAAGTAGATATCAATGTCATCGTACCAATCCGCGAGACTCTTGCTCTTGTACTCATAAGACTTGTGAACTTAATGCTCTGATACTAGGTTGTCATGTCCCAAAATTATAGGTTGTGATGGCACCTACCCCACCCAAACCATGGTAGGTAAGCTTAACTAAACAAATACAATAAATGCAATAATGACGATTATCAAGGAAAATGATACGATAAATAAATACAATATCTCAAAACCACTCATACTAGAACCATAATAAATAAATACAATATCTCAAAACCACTCATACTAGAACCATACAAAGTACTATTCATCTCTAGACTCAGAAGTCGTATGTTCTAGAGAGACTCTAATACAATGTTCCAAAAATAGTACAAAACAATCTGAAAAGTAAAGAAGATAGAAGTAAATGATAGAGAAAGCTGGGGAAAGTCTCCAAAGGCAGAAGCTCATTGAAGCTTCGAATCAACAAATAATCCACATGAATCAAGGTTCGTGCTATTCACTCATACTAAGATCTGCATTAGAACAATGTATAAAAGTAAGGGTGAGTATGATCTACTATCCTCAGTAGGCATTATAGACCAACTGAGATTAAGTAGTTACTATATTGAATAAAAAATAATAAAATAACCCTACACTCAAGAAAAATCCAAGTAGTTCAATATAAAAAATAACACGATATATCTTAATCATTACATAATTCAAATGCTAATGTAATGCAATGATATGGATGAAATGCAATGGATAATGCCTACTATATACACTCTCTAGACATATAACACTTTCAGAAGGGGACCCATAAGGGGCTCGCGAGGTCCATATACAAACCAATCTCATCAATATATCAGTGACTCAGACTTAAACTAAGACTAAAATCATTTATTTCTTTCAATCAAGTCTTTCAAGATATTTTTTCAAAAACTAAATCATTCCCTGTTTCCATGATTCATGAGATGTGTGAATATGCATGAACATGAAAATGAATAGAAACCAAGTGCAACCGCCATATTTGAAATCTTAGGATCATGATCATACTAATATTACCTGCTATAAGCCTCAATATAATATTAGGGATTTAATTTCCATATCACTAATGTCACGATCTGATTTCTCGGTCATGATGGCACCTACAACCCCTAGTAGGCAAAACAATCCCCGTAGCCCGAAATGGTTAGTAATGGGCTACCTTCTAACAGTTTAAGCAGAAGATTCGATACATAAATGGAAGCAAGGGCATAATGAGAAGAAAATAGATACAAGAGAGATATAAACAAGCGAAATCTAAACCAACCCAAAACAGGTTTCAAAGCGTATAAGAGCCGAACTACATCAGGAGTACAAAGGTCCAAAAGTCATATATACACAATGTCTCCAAAACTATACGAGTAAAAAATACACCAAGGATAACTGAAGTCAAACTCTGAACGCCAAGAGCTCACCCTCAGCTTGGATGATCTAAAAACTGCACCCCGCACGAGTCTCCAACGCGCTAACGGCGATGGCCCACACTAGGATCTGCACCAGAAGATGCAGAGGGTAGGGTGAGCACCAAATGCGAAGCATAAGGTACCCAGTAGGTATCATAGGCCGACTGGGCACATCTAAAGTAAAAGAGCAATAGAAGGCATAGTAGGAACAAACAGTCACAAAATTCAACGATAAGCACACAGGAGCTAGCCTAGAGGGAAGACAACAGAAACAACATATAAGGCTAGCATATAGAATATATACACACAACAAGCACAGGTGAAAGTAAGGAAATCACACCTGGGATCCTTGCAAAAATAGTATATATTAGAATAAGTTCTAGAAATGAGCGGTATACTGGTACCCTCAAGTATAAGGAAAAATGGAGAGAAGAATAAAAGTAGACATGCTCGACATTCAGGAATTAATACCCAATCAAGCCATACAAAACTCAATCCAGGAACTCACCACCTCATAGTAATCATGCTCATACTCAACCGTAACAGGGAACAATATCAGAATAAGGTAACAAGAGTCTACCTACAGTCCCTCGGCTGTCCATACAACCGAGGAACACAATCAAGGGAAAACAAACCCTCCGACATCCCATACTACCGGAGCATATAATCAACAAATAGAAAACAAGAGTGGTATCTCAAACAATGGATGATATGATGTATGAAAACCTCGGGGTGAAATAGAACCTCTTTATGTACCTCTTCTAATGCTGATCGGGCCCAGCAGGCAGGTTCTATAGAAGGACACAACCCGTATACCTCTACTCCACCGTATACCCTTCCCCTCGGCACATACAGCCCAAAGCCTCAGGCTCGGAGTGGCAAGGTCCATGGAGGTCCCATACCCCATACTAAAACTCAGAATCAAAGCGTGTCCTCCAGAATCGAGTCCGGGTTCAAGCCAGTGGCTAAGTCTCAAATATGCATTCCTAGACCCTGTCTAGGACTAAAACAGTGAAAAAGATGTCTTAAAAACCCTTCCAAAGGTGCCTGGGCACAATCGGGTCTAAAACAGTAGTAAAAACATCTCAGATGCTCGACCCGGCCGAGCCTAATATCATTTCAAATCAGTAAGAAAACTCAGCTAGCACTCCGACCTGGTCGAGTCTAGCAATAGTGGTAAGTCATGATAAAACCATATTTTTAACCTTCTTTTACCCCAAGAAGATCCACATATCAAGTCAAATCATTTCCAAATCTAATTTCATCAAAAATGGGCCCCCAGGGTCATGCAAGGTTTTGAAAATCAGTTTTCGTAGGCTTGAAGCCAAACACTGTAATAAAACATGGAAAAACCTCTTTATATGCATGGAAATGGTATGATCAACCCAAATAGCTTGGCAACTCACAATCAGCCTAACGGCCCTGCACAGGCTCTGAAGATACTCAGCAAGCATAACCAGCCTAAAAGGATATTTCTATGTTCGGGACTCGCGGACATTCCCAATAATCCCACCTTCTATGTTCCAGAGTCAACAAGACCTCACGGGGTCACAAAGGTAATAAATATATAAACTAATAGGAATACTACACACAACAGAGGAAAGAAATAGGACGAATCATAGAAAAGCAGTCAAGGTCATTGGTACCAACCTAATAACCCAATCCAAGGATGCCAACTAGTACAATTTTACCCGATATATGCAAAGTCTAGGGAGTTAAGTTGTAACCTACCTATCATCCGACGACAAGCTGCGGGAATGATGATATCTGAGGCTGAGCTACTTTGAGAAGCT
The DNA here is from genome assembly GCA_003996215.1 of Jaltomata sinuosa. Classification (NCBI taxonomy): domain Eukaryota; kingdom Viridiplantae; phylum Streptophyta; class Magnoliopsida; order Solanales; family Solanaceae; genus Jaltomata; species Jaltomata sinuosa. The sequence continues at coordinate 81,921 of QJPP01001733.1, read as the reverse complement.
CAGAACGAGAATCAAACTATCAAATTCATGAATAAAATGTTAAGACGAGTCTAACGATACCCATATTGCTACAATTATAGCCGAGTTGATATCCGGGTCAAAAGCAGGCCCGCGGAGCTCGCAACTCGAAACCAAAAACTAAAAGAACAACGATGACCCCAACGATGCAAAGAAGGCATGCTCCAAATTTGAGCATAATTGGACAAGGGAAGGGCACCAAAATAGCCTGCCCAAGTTGGGGATTAAAGAATGGAAATTTCGAAAACAAAAATGGAAATTGGGCAAGAATTACTTACCAAAACGACAGAAAATCAGCCCAAGACGGATAAAACTTCACACCCACGAACATGCACAAGCTTAGGGGGAAGAATATATCACAAAATCCAAGCTTTGGATTATCATCAATGGAGGAATTAAGAGAAAAACCGAAGAAGGCAAGTTTGGGAAGATGACTTACCAAGAGGCGAAGAACTACAAATAATCGACGAACAAATAATTCTCCAAGGTTTAGAACTAAATTGGAGTGAAATGGTGGAGAGAATTTTGAGTTTTAGAGTGAGAAAAGTGAGGAGAAGGACTGGAAAAACGAAATGACAACAATAAATAGCTGTTGTCCGCAACTGATTTTCTGCACTTTTTAAAAAACTTGATGGGGCATTCCGGGAATAATCAAAAATCGATATTCAAAATCCAATAGTGCTAATAGAGTGGAAACGATGTTCCGGACTCAACAGAATTGATGAAACTTCCATACGAGGTCATTTCGGAGAAATGTTGACCCAAGTCAATACTAATGAAAAGGAACTCAAAGGCTCGAAAAGAGTTTGACTCACCCGGAACCCAAACCAACCATCTTCCTAGCCCAAACTCAACATTTTGGACCTGATGGAATCGTCGAATTTCAAATCTAACACTCCGATCATCAAAAGTCACATGAAGTTACACTTTCAACTCCAAATGCCCTGAAAACTGAGAAAACCACACAAAACTCACACCGGAAGTTCTCAGTCATCAACTAAAGGTCTAACTAGACCAAAATCATCACTACGGAGCTAAAATAACTGTATGAATTCAATTCTGAGCACGTTAGCTAAGAATGTTGACCAAAGTTAATGATATTTTAAGTTTAAGCTCTAAAATAGGCAAACGACAAAAATGACCAAATGAATGACCAAGGCACCGAACTACCGGTCCCAGCAAGTCATAAATGACTTGGGGACACTACCAGAAGTCTCTAACAGTATAATTAATGCGTAAATGCTAAGATGACTGGAAGGGTCATCACAACTAAAATATTATAAGCCCCCAACTGGGTATCACAATGATAAACTATCTCATTTATTGTCATGATTAACACCAGCCCCTACACGAGCATCATAAGACACAATCAATTCAATTGATATTCTAACCACTAACTTACCCCTCCCATAACATGCTTTACATGATAAATCCTCACTCAAGTAAAGTTTGAAAAAAGTTATGCCATAACCTACCTTGATGTCGAACAATAAACACTTTACGCAATCACACTTGAGTGTTTTCTTTACGAATAGCCTCCGAACATAACCACTCTATCAAAAATAAGTTCTACACATAAACACGAGTCCAACAATACCCATATTACTAAAGTCTAATCTAGGTCAAAAAAGTCAACTCAAAAGTCAACCCCAAACCCATAAAGGCAATACTAGAATTTTATTAAAAAACTAATTTATCCAAAGCTTAAGGAATTCAAATATGAAATTTTATCAAAAATGGATGGAGGTAAAATTGAGCTTGAAATCATCATCATATCAATCTTTAACTTTTATCGGGAAAACCCTAAAATTTTAAGTTGAAAAACCAAGATTTGAAGGTAAAATCATGAAATAATCATTGTGAAATATTTAAAAGTAATATAAGAAACTCACCCAATGAAGAAATCTAAAAGATTTCCTTTTGAAACTCCCCAAATTGAGTTTTCGAGCTCCAAAAATTGAGTTATGGGGTCTACAGCTAAAAAATGGATATTTAAATCTGTCCCAATAATTTATTGTTGTGTTCACAACCATCACCACATGAATGTTATATTTTTTGATCGCGGTCCCTCATGTTCGCGATGATCCGGTCACATTCGCGATGAACGATCGATGACCTGGCCCCCACCCAAAATTAACCCTTTGTAAATGCGGGCCCTCCATCACAAATGTGAAGGTCAAAGATATTTATTCTCTATGAACATGATGAGAGGATCATGAACGCGAAGAAAAAAGTTTTGCTGCACCAGTAGTTGTGCATCAGCACAAACAAAGCTTCAAAAATTCTCTGAATGGACCCTTGAAATTCATTCGAAACTCTGTAAACACAAACCAACTATACTACTAGACTAAAATTAATATTTTAGACTCTATGAAATCATTAAATTTACCAACGAAGGTTATTATTAATAAATATTTACTAAAGTTAGCTCTAGGTAAAAACTTTTAACTTTTTAACCAATGACTCAAAATGCATCTGAATGCCCCGAGACTCGAACCAACAGTTCTACTAACCCCAAAAATGGGATTCTGGAACTAATAAAACTGACAAATTCATATATGACATCTAAAACTCTGAATATTGACCAAAGTCAACTACATTAACTTCAAAACCTTCTAAAATGAAAAACTCATGTATAATCCATTCAAATACCTCAGGAGCTGAGCCACCCACTCTCACATACCATAAATAACAAAATATAACTACTGGAAGGGTAAAAAAGTTAAAACACAAGAAGATCTAAAAATCAGTATGAGAGTTGTTACATATACATCTCATGAACTTTTTTTAATATGTTATTTATATTTCAGATCATTTGCGTATAGACTATATGTTATATGAATCATTGCTTTGTGTTACATATTATATAAAGGAGATTCTTATATGCTATATGACGATCTACATTATTAGGTGTTTTATAAATTACTTGTCTATATGTTATTTATTTCATGGAGTATTTGATCACATGTTACGTGCATACCCATTAGAGAGCATTTGTTTATAGGTTATTACTTTACATGTTATAGTTATTATAGATCACTTATTTCTACATTAACAATTTTATAGCTTATTCGCTTGAATGCTATACGTTTTACAAGTGCATATGATTAGAATGTAAAAATTTAACTGCTCATATGACATATGTTTAATTTTTTATAGGTTATAGGTGTATCTGCTTAAATATTATAATTTACATGTTCATATGTCATAACCAAGTTATCCATATGCTATATGTTTCTCTAAGTTTTAAGATTTAAGTATTAAATACCTTTATAGTTTACTTGCCTATTTGGTTATATGATAAGTGTCACGCCATAGTCCACTTGTCTATATGTTATGTGTTTTTTGTTAATTATTGTCTATATATCATAAGATTTATAGATTATTTGCTTATATATCATCCTATTCATGATATAATTATTTAAGTATTTTATATTTCACACTTTACCTATTTAGAAATGTCAAAAGTCTATTTTCTCATACGATATACTCTTACTTGATTATCAAGTATAAGTTTATGTGATTCGAGTGTTATAATTTACACGTTTATGTGTATAGAAAAATTAGCTCACCTACCTGCTATGTAAATTTTGACTTCTATAGCCCATGTATTAGATGCTTTTATAGTTTGCATCCTTTTATATCACAATTAATTTATTTATATGCTATATGTCTCTCTTGTTTAAAAGTGTATGTATTAAGTAATTTTATTGCGTACTTTCTAATATAATTATATGATAGATTTTGTGTCATAATTCATCTGTTTACATGCAATTTATTTTATAGTTCATCTGTTCACATGTTATTTTATAGTTTATATGTTTATCTAGTCACATGGATCCAAGCTGGTGATCAAGCACCCATTGCTTTTGTCTCGAACTTATATGTTTATACAAACATTAAGTAAATATACGATTAAAGGAGCCTATGAGCACTTATTGACACAAAAAATATATGGGTTCTATGGTTAGTAATCTGCCTGAAGAATCCAGTGAGCTTTTTGTCACATGATTGATTCTCGCTCAAGCTATTTTTAATCTTTCAGGGTCAGCTGATGATTTCTCTTATTTTTTTAATCTTTCACTCTCTTTTCCATATTTACTTTCCTTTCCAATTACCCTAGGTTTTGTTTTTTTCTCCATTCCTTCTAATATTTTCCTTGTTATTTCCCAAACCCCATCATTTCAAAATAGAAGAAATTCCCTCATCTTCCTTTGTTTCTTTGTAACAGAACTAACTCTATTTATTTTCTCTTAAAATTCTTTTTCTACAAAGGATTTAGCCATCTTCTTCTTTCTTACTAGTCTCAAAAGTTTGTTTAATTTTCTGATGTAATTCTCTCTTCTCATTTTTTTCTCGAATGACTCTTGGGACTAAATAGGTCTATTGAAAAATGAATCTAACATTGTATTTCTTGCAAATTTTGTTCGTTAATTTATATAAATAAATCAAAATATTCAATTTATTATAAATTTAAGGCAAATTTGTATAAATTTTTTAGTTTTAAAACAAAGATAATGTAAGGAATTATGTTATAATGATCTTCTTCTAAAATGGTAACATTAATTATAAATTTACATATCAAATATTTTTACTGTCATTTTTCATATAGTTGTGTGCTTATACTTGGTGGAAGTGGTGGACCAATTTTTTTTTACTAAGAACCCAAAAAAATTCAACACCTTATTTATAATTGTACATTAATTTGTGTAAACAAAATAAAATATTCAATTTATGATAAACTTAAGGAAAATTGGTACCAAAATTTACTTTTTAAAATAAATTTAATGTAAGGAATTATGTTATAATGATTTTCTTGAAAAGTAATAACATAAATTATAAATTTACATATCAAATATTTTTATAATCAATTTTCATATAATTGTGTGCTTATACTTGGTGGCCGTGGCGGAGCAAAAATTATCACCGAGAAACAAAGAAAATTTAACACCATATATATAAGTATATAAAATATAATTGTATATAAGTGTATTTTTCTGATGAACTCCCTTCTGGAAGCTCCACCCATGCTTGGTGGTAATAGAGAAAGCATAATAAGCATTGTAATGACCCTTTTGATTATTCTCGCAATTATGCTTTCTTTATACTGTTAGAGCTTGCCTGTAATGGCCCCAAGTTATTTATGGCTTACTGGGATCGGTGGTTCAGTGGCCTAGCCATTCGTTTGGTCGTTATGGCAGTTTCCCTATTTTAGAGCCTTAACTTAGGATATCATTGACTTCGGTCAACATTCTTAGTAAACGCTCTTAGAATCAAATTCTGACGTTCTGTTAGCTCCGGATCATGGATTTTGGTCTAGATGGACACTTAGCCAGGGTCTGGAAGCTTTCGATTTAGTTTTGTGTTGAGTTTTGTGTTTTCTAGCCAGTTGAACTTGAAAGTGTAACTTTGGTCAACATTTGAAGAAGACAACCTCGGATGGAATTTCCGTCAGCATTGTTAGTTCTAGAATGTCGACTTTGGGCTAGAGGAACCATTGGTTATGGTCCCGAGGCTTCCAGCCTCATTTTTGGGTGTTGAGTTCTGTTTTGGCTTAAGGTTGGTTTTTGGGTGTTGGACCCACTTTTTGTTAAATCGACCTTCGTTGGGAATTTCATCGATCCCATTGAGTCTAGAATGCTATTTTTGGTGTGGTGGCATAGTTCATTTGTGCATGCGGGGTCCTAAATGAGCCCTGTAGGCCCACCCAGAGACTTTTTCCTATTGCATTTTCTGCTGGTAGCTGTTGTAGGTACAAGCCTCAGGCCTTAATCACAATCATGAGGTTCTTTCATGTGACCGCGATGAAGTCCCTATGGAACTGGTACCTTTGTTCTTCGCAATTATGGAGTCCCTCTTTGTGATTGCAATGTTGTCCCAGTTCCCTTGTTTTACGCGATCGTAATGTCCATCTTTGGGACCGCAATTTAGCCTTCTCTACCTTGTTCATCGCAACCGCATGGCTAGTCCTCACGATTGCGATAGTCTAACTAGTGTGGTCATGGCAACTGCATGGAGTCCCTTCACTATCGCGAAGAAGGACCCCTGGGAAGTATATAAACCTCTCTCCTTCATTTTCATCACCCAAACTCCGCAAACCTCCATTGATATTCAGCTTTGGCTCCATATCCTTCTATGTGGCTTCAATTCTAGGAGTGGGGGTATAAATTCTTGGTCCGCTGATCTTTTTCGTGTCTCCAACTTGGTAAGTTCTCCGTTTAATTTTGTAATTCTCCCCTTTGATTCCTTAATTGTTCTTTTAGCTTGGGGTCTATTTTGAGCCATTCCCATGGAAATTTTATACTATATAATGAGCATGCGCTCCCGAGAGTGTGGTGATTATTGTTCACTCTTTCATTTCCAACTTTGGGTTGCGAGGCCCACGGGCTCACCGGTGATCCAAATTTTGACCGGACTATTATTATGGAATATAGGTATCGTTAGTTTCATTTTAACGTGTAGTTTATATTTATGATAGTTGATTTTTTTTCGAAGCTTCTCAGGGCAGTTCAGGCTTGGACATTGTTGTTCTAGCAGCTTGTCATCGGACGACAGGTAGGTTATGGTTTAACTCTTTTAGACTTTGCATAGCTAGGATATCGTTGTACTAGTTAGCATTCTTGGGTTGAGTTTATTAGCTTGGTACCCCAGACCTTGTCTGCTTCTTCATGTCTGACTTATTTTCATTCTCCGATGATTGTAGTATTCATTGTAGTTGATAGTATCACCCATGGGTCCTGCGTGGCCTCGTATATGACTTTGGACCATAGAGGAAGGGTTATTTGTGAATGTTCGCGAGTCCTGGACATCGATATTAGTTTGTAGAGCTGGTTATCTGTGTTGTAGAATGATTGGAGACTGTGCATGGTCGATAAGTTTATTGTGAGCCGTTAGGCTACTGTTTGTGATTAAGCATTCCATTATCATGCATATAAAGAGGTTTTATCACATGTTTTACTACTGTCTTTGGCTTCGGGCCTACTATTGATGGTTTTCTAAACATTATGTGTCCCTGAGGGCTCGTTTTTGGTAAAAATGATTATAAAAGGTTTGGAATTATTTTCATGGATCTTCTTGGGGTAAAAGAACTAGAAGGATGATTTTATCACTATTTTCATACTTATACTAGACTCGGTTGGGCCGTAGTACTAGAATTGATTTCCCATTGATTGAGATGGTATTAGACTCAATAAAGCCAAACATTAGACTTGTTGTACTACTATTTTAGACCCAGTCTTGCCCGGGCACCCTTATTGGGAGGTTTTTGAGACTTATTTCACTGATGTAGACCCGGAGAGTCTTCGGGCATGCATTTTTTGAGATTTTCATACTAGTTTGGATCCGGTAGCATTTTGGGCTGTTATTTTGAGACTTGAGATTTAGTATGTGGTCTAGGAATTTCATGGACCTTGCCAATCTGGACCAGGGGCTACATGCTGAGTGTTCTAGAGGAGGGGTATATGGTATAGTTGAAGTATACGGGCCGTGTCCTTCTGTGGATCCTACCTGCTGGGCCTATAGGCATTGAAAGAGGTACATACAAAGTTACTGTTCCACCTGGTTTCCACTATTGCATCGTATCATTCATTTGTGTGAGATCCACCCTTGTTTGCTATTTTCCTAGTGTATGCTTCGGCAGTATAGGATGCTGGAGGGTTTATTTTCATTTATATGTGTTCCTCGGGTGTATGGACGCCTGCAAGACTGTAGGTAGACTTTTATTTATTGTTATTCTATCGTGATATGGTTAAATCCAATGACTGGAAATTGAGAGTTGTATTATGTTCATTTGGTTCACTTGATGGTTATACTTGGATTATTGGCTAGTTGTTCCTACCTTGAAGGCATATTATTGGCTTGTTTTAGTAGTAGAATTAAGTTTCAAGCATGATTAGATTATTTACTTCTCTCCTTCCATTCTTTCACTTGAGGTTACCAGTATACACCTTCTTCTTAAACTCTCTTTATATATTATTATTGCATGGATCCCAGATATGTTATTTCCTTCCTTCACCTATGTCTTTGAGATATATATTTCTAGTAGATATCCAAGTATATTGTTTTCTTCTTGTATCATTCTGGGATTGCTTCCGTGTACCTATTCGTTGTTTCTGTGACTGTTTGTTTCATTTCTGCTATATTATTACCTTTATTTCTTATATGTTCTCAGTCAGCCTATGATGCCTACCGGGTACCCGTTGCTTAGAAATTAGTGCTCATACTACACTTTATATTTTCTTGGTGCAGATCCTAGTGTGGGTCATTACCGCTGATTCGTTAAAGACTTGTGTGGGCCAATCTTTTGGGCTATCCGAGGCTGAGGGTGAGCTCTTGACACCCGGGCTTAGTTTTTAGCTCATCTCTTGGATTGTGTACTCTTTTACTATTTGGAGACATATGTATATATTGTTTCTGGATCCTTTATACTCTCTTGATGTAGTTTCGGTTCTTATACTATGATACCAGGTTTTGGGTTTAGGTTAGCTTCTGCTTATGCATTCCTGTCGCTTATTTCTTTATCTTGTTTCCTTGCTTCCGCTTATTTACTGGTCTTCCATATGCTTGTTAGCTGGTATCCCATTACTAACCGTTCTGTGCTACAAGATTAGTTCACCTATAGGGGGTTATAGGTGCCATCATGACTGAGAAATCGAATTGTGATAGCTTGGTATGAGAGCGTAGGTTCACCGATGTCATCGGTATAGGAGCCAATATCTAGTAGAGTCCTACGGGTTGGGGCGAATATGTCTGTACTTAATCTTCGAGAGGCTACAGTGACATCTTAGGAAATGTGACTCTCTTTTTCCTTCTATATCTTGCATTTTATCCTTGCTGGTTTCTTGAAATATCACTTATTCTAGTTTATTCTCCTGCAGATGGTTCGTACGAGATTGTCGACATCAGGCGGGGTTAAACCTTCGGCTCCAGCACCCCTGACTCTAGCTAGGGGTTGGGGAGGTCATAAAGGTAGAGCTAGGGTATATGCCCGTGCAACGGCACCTGCTAGAGCTCCTAGGGTCGAGGTTGAGCCCGAGTACGAGCCCAGGATTATTCTAGAGAAGCAGCCCATGGACCGGGGGATAGCCTAAGTACCACCAATGCCAGCACCAGTTTCTGTGCCAGATCCAGCCCCAACTCCTTCGTTTGATGTTCGAGGTTTGCTTCTTCAGTTGTTGGGTATGATATTGGGACAAACTTAACATGTGGCACATATATCCGCTTAGGGGGTAGACCTGGGTGTACATAGTTCAGGAGTGCAGCCTACTACTGCGACTCCCCGTGCTGAAGTTCTTCAAGTTCCATCTATTGCACAACCTCTTTCTCCTTACCCAGCTATAACAAAGATAGAGCAGATGACTCTGGGTAGATTTCTGAGGTTGGCTTCGCCTAGATTTGCTGGTACACCTAGTGAGGATCCGCATGATTTTATCACTACTTGTAAGGAGATGCTACACCATTTGGGCTTATTGGAGACTCACAGAGTTGGGTATACTACTTATCAGCTGGAGGGCCCAGCTAAGTTGTGGTGGAGGGCTCAGGTTGCTTGCAGACTATCTTCGTCTCCTCCATTGTCTTGTTCAGAGTTTTATGAGGTCTTCATGATCAAGTTCTTGCCACAGAGCGATTGGGAGCATCATAGGAAGCAGTTTACTAGACTTATGTAGGGTTCTATGATTGTATCTGAGTATGAGACTCGCTTCCACCAGCTTGCTCCATTTGGGGCCATAATTATTCCTATCAAGCCCGACAAAGTCTGTAGGTTTGTTTAGGGGGATTGCAGACAGAGCTTAGACATCCAACTGAGATATTAGTTTTCAGTGGTCGATCATTTTAGGCTATTACAGACTATGTACGTACTGTGGAGGAATTGCACCATCATGATCCCAGGGTTAGGGATAAGAGGCCCCAGCACCAAGGCAACTACAATGGTTCTCTTTATAGTGGAAGAGGTTCAGACCACTAGGGCTGTGGTTATCAGTCACAGCAGTACCAGGGTCACTCGAGTCAGCCAGTTCCGGCTTCGCTTTAGGCTTCTGGTAGTTCTCAGTTTGAGCAGGGTCAGAGTAGCCACCAGGGCTATAGTGGTCAGTCTTTGAGGGGTACAACTTTTGAGGCATCAGGACATGGTGGCTACACAGGTTCAGCTGGTTCATCCAGACAAGGTAGGATATCAAGGCCTTGTTATGAGTGCAAAGTTTTTGGGCACTATGCTAGAGATTGCCCCTAGTGGGGTATAATTTAGCCAGTCGCTCAGTCGGCTCAGCCTATCCATGCAGTTCAGCCACCGGCTAGAGGAGTTAATAGTCAGGCTAAAGGTAGTGCCCAGTGAGGCAGGACAAGTGGTTGGGATGGTAGTCAATCAGGTGGTGGTCATCGTACGTTTTATGTGGTCCTTGGGAGACCAGAGGTAGATTCCTCGGATGTTCTTATCACATGTACAATTTCCATATGCCATTAGTTAGCTTTGGATTTATTTGATCTTGGATCTACTTGCTCATATATTTCTGCCTACTATTTGCCTTATTTGGGGTTGGCTAGTGAGCTATTATCTATGCATGTATCTGTTTTGACCCCAGTAGGAGATTCTTTAGTAGTGGATTGGATTGTGAGATCCTGTATGATTTTTGTTGGAGATAAAGAGACTTGGGGTGATTTGATGATCCTTGATATGTTAGACTTTAATGTGATTCTGGGCATAGACTTTTTATCCCCTCATTGTGTGGTTTTGAATTGTTATGCCAAGACCATTACCATAACCATGCCCGACGTATCCTCGATCGTGTGGCAGGGTTCTGTCACCTGCGCACCATCTAGAATCATCTCTTGTCTTTGAGCTAGGAAGTTGATTTCCTGTAGGTGTTTGGCTCATCTAGCATATGTCCAAGATGCTAGTGCCGACCCTTCTTCCCTTGAGTCAGTTCCTGTGGTTACATATTTCCTAGATGTTTTCCCTACCAACCTGCCAAGCCTTCCACCTGAGAGTGATATTGATTTCTCTATTGAGTTAGAGCCGAGCGCCATGCCCATTTTGATTTCTCCTTACCATATGGCTCCAGCTGAGTTAAGAGAGATTAAGGAGCAGCTCCCGGACTTGCTAGATAAGGGTTTCATTAGGCCGAGTGTATCACCATGGGGTGCTCTAGTTCTATTTGTGAAGAAGAAAGATGGGTCGATGCGGATATGTATTAATTATAGGCAGTTGAATAAGGTGACTGTTAAGAATAGGTATCCAATGCCGCGCATAAATGACTTGTTTGATCAGCTTCAGGGTTCAACCATGTTTTTGAAGATAGATTTGAGGTCAGGCTACCACCAGCTGAGGATTAGGGTGGAGTACATCCCTAAGACAACATTCAGGATACGTTATGTCCACTATAAGTTCCCGGTGATGTCTTTTGAGTTGAATAATTTCCCCGCAGGTTTCATGGACTTGATGCACACGGTGCTTATCCCGTACTTGGACTCGTTTGTGATAGTTTTCATAGATGACACCCTAATATACTCACGGAGTAGAGATGATCATGAGAAGCACTTGAGGATTATACTCAAGACTTTAAAAGATTATTGGCTTTATGCCAAGTTCTCAAAGTGCGAGTTTTGGATTGAGTCCGTTACATTCCTAGGACATGTGGTGTCTAAGGATGGGATTAGAATGGACCTGGGAAGATTTCAACTATTTGTGATTGGCCCGAGACCTACTACTCCTACCGAGGTTCACAACTTTTTTGGGTTAGCAGGGTACTACAAATGGTTCATCGAGGGGTTTTATTCCATAACAACACCTTTGACTAGGCTGACTAGGAAGGATATCCCATTTCAGTGGTCGGATCAATGTGAGGATAGCTTTCAGAGGCTTAAGGACTTATTTACTTCAGCTTCAGTGTTGACTTTGCCAGTTGAGGGTCAGAGCTTCTCGGTATATTGTGATACTTCAAGGGTTGGTCTTGGTTGTGTGTTAATGCAGCAGGGTTGTGTGATAGGATATGCATCAATACAAGTTAAGTTTAATGAGTGCAACTACCCCACTCATGACTTAGAGTTGGCGATGGTAGTCTTCACGCTCAAGATTTTGAGGTACTACTTAAATGGGGTTCACTGTGAGATCTTCACCGACCACCGTATTCTTTAGTATTTAACAAGTTAGAAAAAGCCAAACTCGAGGCAGATGAGATGGATTGAGTTACTGAAGGACTATGATTTCACTATTCTGTATCGTCCGGGAAAGGCAAACATGGTAGTGAATTCCTTGAGTTGGAAGACAGTGAGTATGGGCAGCCTAGCTTCACTTTTAGTTTTAGAGCAACTGTTGGCCTTGGACATCTTGTCCTTGGCTAACCATTTGGTTAGGCTTAACTTGTCGGATCCTAGCAGAGTTCTTGCCAATATTGAGGTTCATTCTACCTTAGTTGATCAGATTCAGATCCATCAGGTTTAAGGGTTAGCGGTTATGTGACCTTTGTGATCAAGTTATTCAAGGTGAGGTCAACCGGGCTACTTTGACTTCTGATGGTGTTCTGAGGTTCGACAGTTGTCTTTGTGTTTTGAAAGTTGGGGATTTTATTTAGTTGATTCTCCATGAGGCACATTGTTCTAGGTATTCTATCCATCCTGGCACATCCAAGATGTATAGGGATTTGAGACAGCTCTACTGGTGGAGTTGTATGAAGCAAGACATAGAGGAGTTTGTATCTCGGTGCTTGAACTGTGAGCAGGTGAAGTTCGAGCACATGAGACATGGTGGTTTGATGCAACAACTTCCTATTCTTGAGTAGAAGCGGGAAGGGATCACTATGAAATTCGTAGTTGTATTGCCTCGTACCTCTTGAGGGTTTGACTCCATTTGGGTGATTGTTGATAGGCTGACTAAGTCAGCGCACTTCTTGCCAGTTCAAACTACTTACAATGCAGACAGGCTAGCTCAGATTTATCTTCGTGAGATTGTTCAGTTACATGGGGTCCCAACTTCTTTCATTTCAGACCGCGACACTCAGTTCACATCTTAATTTTGGAGGGCTATTCAATGAGACTTGGGTACAGAAATTAATCTTAGTACCGCATTCCACCCTCAGATAGATGGCCATTCTGAGAGGACTATTCAAGTCCTAGAGGACATGCTTCGGTCCTGTGTTCTTGACATTGGGGGTTCTTGGGATCAGTTTGTGCCTTTGGCCGAGTTTGCTTATAATAATAGTTTTCATTTGAGAATTGGCATGGCACCTTTCGAGGCATTGTATGGTAGGCATTGCAGATTGCCAGTGGATTGGTTTGATGGTTGGGATTCTAGGCCATAGAGTACAGATTTGCTTCAAGATTTCTTAGACCAAATTTGAGTGATTCAGGATAGACTTTGGGTAGCTCAGAGTAGGCAGAAGAGCTACACTGACCATAAACTTCATGCCTTAGAGTTTAGTGTTGGTGACTTGGTGTTCCTCTGTGTATCGCCCATGAAGGGCGTGATGAGATTTGGTAGGTGGGGCAAGCTTAGCCCCAGGTATGTTGGGTCATTTGAGATTCTTCTGAGAGTTGGTAGTGTTGCCTACATGTTAGCTTTGCCTCCGATGTTTTTAGCCATGCATCATGTATTCCATGTATCGATGTTGCAATGGTATATTCAAGATGAGTCTCATGTTTTGCAGTGGGATTCAGTTCAGTTATATGAGAGTTTGGACTTTGTTGAGGAGCTGATTACTATTCTAGCCAGAGATTTCAGAAGGTTGAAGTCTAGAGAGATTTTGGTTATTAAGGTTCAGTGGAGGCATCGTCCAGTTGAGGAGGCTACCTGAGAGACCGATAGAGAGATACGAGCTCAGTATCCATAGCTATTTGAGCCTTCAGGTACTCCCTTGCTCTTGACTTTTGAGGACAAAAGTCCTTTTTTAGTTGTGGATGATGTAATGAACCTTCCAGTCATTCCAGCATTTACGCTTTCCTTGTACTATTAGAACTTGCCTGTAGCGGCCCTAAGTCATTTATGGCTTTCTAGGAAAGGTGGTTTGGTGCCCTGACCATTTATTTGGTCGTTATGGCAGTTTCCTTATTTTAAAGCCTTAACTTAGGATATCATTGAATTCAGTCAACATTCTTGGTAAACACACTCAAAATCAAATTTTGACAGTTCCATTAGCTTCAGAGCATGGATTTTGGTCTAAATGGACCCTTAGCCGAGGTCTGAGAGCTTTTGATTTAGTTTTCTTTTGAGTTTTGTGTTTTCTAGCCAGTTGAGCTTAAAAGTTTGACTTTGGTCAATATTCGGAGAAGACGGCCTCGGATGGAATTTCTGTCAGCGCTGTTAGTTCCAAAATGTTGACTTTGGGCTAGAGGGACCCTTGGTTCGGGTCCTGAGGCTTCCAAACTCGTTTTTGGGTGTTGAGTTCCATTTTGGCTTAAGGTTGGTTTTTGGGCATTGGGCCCACTTTTTGGGCGTTGGGCCCACTTAAGGTATAGTTCATTTGTGCGTACAGGGTCCCGGAAGAGCCCTGTGGGACCATCCAGAGACTTTTTCCTCTTGCATTTTTTGCTGGTAGCTGTTGCAGGTACATGCCTCAGGCTTTAATCGCGATCATGAAGTTACTTCATATGACCGTGATGAAGGCCGTGTAGACCTGGTACCTTTATTCTTCACGATCATGGAGTCCGTCTTCACGATTGTGATGCTATCCCAGGTCCCTTGTTCTACGCAATTGCGATATCCGTCTTTGCGACCGCGATTCAGCCTTCTCCGCCTTGTTCTTTGTGACTTCATGGATAGTCCTCGTGATCATGATATGTCTAGCTAGCGTGGTCATCTTAACAGCATGGGGTCCCTTCACGATCGCGAAGAAGGACCCCTAGGCAGTATATAAACCTCCCTCCTTCATTTTCATCACCCAAATTTGGCAAACCTCCATTGATATTCAGCTCAAGCTCCATATCCTTCTGTGTGGCTTCAATTCTAGGTGTGGGGGTGTAAATTCTTGTCCGGTGATCTTTTTCGTGTCTCCACCATCGTAAGTTCTCCATTTAATTCCGTAATTCTCCCTTTTGATTCCTTAATTGTTCTTTTAGCTTGGGGACTGTTTTGAGCCATTCCCCGGGCCATGTTCTGCTAATATTCTGAGCATGCACTCTCATGAGTGTGGTGATCATTGTCCATTTTTTTCTTTCCAACTTCAGGTTGTGAGGCCCACGGGATCGTCAAGGACCCGAATTTTGACCCAACTATTATTATAGCATTATGGGTATTGTTAGTATCGTTTTAACGTGTAGATTATTTTATGATAGTTTGATTTCGTTTTGGAGCTTCTCGGGGCGGTTCGGGCTTGGACATCATTGTTCTAGCAGTTTGTCATCAGACGACAGGCATGTTACGGTTTAATTCTTTTAGACTTTGTATATATAGGTTATAGTTGTACTAATTAGCATCCTTGGGATGGGTTTATTAGCTTGGTACCTCAGACCTTGTTCGCTTCTTTATGTCCAACTTATTTTCGTTCTCCGATGATTGTAGTATTCATTGTAGTTGATAGTATCACCTGTATGGTCCTGCGTGGCCTAGTATCTGACTCTAGACCATAAATGGTGGGTTATTTGGGAATGTCCGTGAGTCCCGAACATCGATATTAGTTTGTAGAGCTAGTTATCTATGTTGTAGAATGATTGGAGCTTGTGCAGGGCCGATAGGTTGATTGTGAGTCGTTGGGCTACTCTTTGTGATTGAGCATGCCATTATCATGCATATAAAGAGGTTTTTTTCACATGTTTTACTATGGTGTTTGGCTTTGGGCCTACTATTGATGGTTTTGTAAACCTTGCATGGTGTTGAGGGCTCATTTTTTGTAAAAATGGTTAAAAAAGGTTAGGAATTGCTTACGTGGATCTTCTTGGGGTAAGAGAGTTAGAAGGATGATTTTATCACTGTTTTCATACTTATACTAGACTCGGCTGGGCCGTAGTACAAGACTTGATTTCCTATTGATTGGGATGGTATTAGACTCGGTAAAGTCAAGCATTAGACTCATTGTACTACTGTTTTAGACCCAGTCATGCCCGGGCACCCTTATTGGGGTTTTTTGAGACATATTTCACTGATTTAGACTCGGAGAGACTCAGGGCATGCATTTTTTGATATTTGGTTACTAGTTGGGATCCAGTTGCATTCTGTGCTGTTAATTTGAGACTTGAGATTTAGTATGTGGTCTAGCATCTCCATGGACCTAGTCGATCCAGAACAGGGGCTACGTGCTGACTGTGATGGAGGAGGGGTATATGGCGTAGTTTTGGTATACGGGTCGTGTCCTTCCATAGATCCTACCTGCTAGGCCCACAGGCGCCGGAGGATGTACATATAGAGTTACTGTTCCACCTAGTTTCCACTGTTGCATCATATCATTCATTTGTGTGAGATCCACCCTTGTTTGTTGTTTGCTCAGTGTATGCTCCGATAGTATAGGATGTCGGTGTCACGCCCCTAAATCGGAGGGCGGACAAGAACTGTATGACCACTTGCTTTACGAGTAATCTATGACATATACAATGATATAAGACAATGAACAAGCAAAAACTAACACGTGTTGCATATATACATGTCCTAGAGTCATTTGAACAAAAACTGTACAATGTACACTAGATAATGTCTAGGAAGCCTCTAAAGAGTACAAAATTCCATATTACTAATAACTAGTTAGGACAAGCCCCGATGTGTCCAACTAGAGATCTATACAAAATCTGGTTCCAGATGGAGATGAAGCTCACCAAAATATCAGCTAAAGAAACAAGAGAACCTAACGCGGGTGTCTGCTCCCTTGTGAACCTAAACCTATATTTATAAGAAAATACAGTGCCCCGAATGTAGGGACGTCAGTACATATAAAATAGGTACTAGTATGTAAAGCAGACCGAATAATAAGTAGAAAAGTATGGAAGCTCATATGAATCAAACGTCAAAATGAAAGAATTATGAACATACAAGTAATAGATGTACGGTATGAAACTGTAACCTATCCAGCAACCTTATTAGTTATTCATATAACATTCAAAGAAGCATCCATTATAATATAGCCCCTATGGTTTACCTAGGTGACGTACTTACACTATATTTAATACAAATGAGCATGTGATGGCCTACTGAAGGCGATCTAGGTCACGTGTAAGGCATATATTTCTCAAGTACTTATTGGTATGATTTTATACATATAACTATAATCGCAGTCTCATATGGGGTATGCCCTTTGAGGGCTCACTATAAGGGTCTGCCCTTAGGTCAAATGTGTCATGTATTAGCTCGAGTCAGGGGAAACTAGTGGATGATGTTCTAGCTGACTCCAAATGTAAATAATGCCACAAGGGAGGGAACTCCACAATATTCAGGCTCACTATACGAGTCTGGTGTCAATCCTGTGCACATAACAGCATCGCGCGAGTGTGTAAAGTAAAACCTATAAATATACCCTCCCATCGCTATCTTTTATCAAGTAATGCCTTAAAAGGCCTATGACATATAATTTATGATAAGGATCATCTAACTATTTAAGTAAAATCTTCATATGATACCACTATCCAAATACTAGTTCTTACTTTAACTTATGGCTATATCAAATAGGTCATCACATAAGCTAGTAAAATTATGCTCTTGCCATTTATTTCATTTGTAATGCGTAACACATATATAAGACCATATCGGGTGAATTCTAAGAATTTCAAGTAAAGACACTTACGGTCATGTGAAATATTAAGAAAGTTGGACACGAAGGGAATAATAAGAGTACATATAAGCTTTAATGGTTAAACAAGAGAATGACACATGAAGCAACTAAAAACCTTATTTTCATTTTTCATGTAGGCTATTAGACCTTTATAGAGGGAACATGTAACGTAGGGTGGTGCCTTATGGAGAAAGAAGTTTTAGCTTCACATACCTTAGATGCTTCCCAAGCAAATATTGGTACCATAAGTTCTAACAACTATACACACCTCGGTGTAGTCTTTATGCTATCAACCCAATCAACTACATACACCAAACATGTTTATATCCATCAATAACCCATAGGTTTATCTCACAATTCATTCCAATATTTTTCACTTATGCCCAAAGTTGATCAAATTCCTTAATCATAGTTTGGAGTGAATTCCTATATTCCAACTTATAAAATTCAATAATAAATCTTCCACTTAGTAGGAGTTCTCTAAAACTCTACATTTATCTATAATTTTGTCCCTTTTTTCCCTCTTCAAGAACCCTAATTATCAAGACCCATTTCAAAAGCTTGAGCGAAGTTCAAATCAAATAATAGCTTTCACTTAATACTACGCCCCGAATACATATTACATGATTATATTTGACCTTGAGTTCTTGAGGAATCTTCTAAAATTCTTAAAAGAAGACTAGTAGTTGTCTAAAATCTTGAATTGTCGATGCCTCCCCTCTGTAAGAATCACAACAGCTTATGATTATGGTCCCCAATATACTCATTGCCTCAACAGAAGAAAAGAGGAACATAGGGCATTTGTAGCACCCATTTCTGGAACTCACAACAAACAAATATGTGTTTTTGACTTCACTGATGCCCTTAATTAACTTCGATATGACTAGGTGATTAAGGTGGGTCCCAAATTAATAACTTAGGTTTTTATTTTTTTGCAATTTGTTTCACCCCAATAGCAGCAATATGCTAGGATATAATTATATATGTGTATACATATACCCATTATATATACCCACTATAATGCTCCATTAATTTATGGATACATAATAAACTTGGGCACCTCACTTAAAAATCCTTTGTGCTGCCATTACTTAATACACTCTCCTCTTTATATATATGTATTTTTTTCGAGGTGTTACATTTTCTCCACTTAGGATCATTCATCCTCGAATGATACTTATAAATTACTTTGTGCTCCATAATTATCCATGACATTCATGGGATCACCTAATCAACTCCCACTTAACTTTTTCTATCATGAGGCCTTAAAATTTAGCTAACTCTCAAAATTTTCAGAAATTTTGGCAGAGTTTCCTTTATAAATAGGCGTATTGGGAACCTGTCAGCAAGCCAGAATACATTCAACTATGCTTTACATAGTGTCACAAGAGATACAATACTCAACAGATGCTACATGAGGCTCTGTTTAGCCTTATACTCAAATAAATGTTATAACCATTTGCATAACTTACTTTATACTCTGCATCTTGAAGCTGCATCCACGTAAGTCTCGAGAATCATCGACACAAATCATGTACCTAAATATATCAAATGAGAATCAAAAGACAACTAAACAAATACAATGGAGACTAACAATCATACAAAAGAGATAAGTAGTTTAAGAACCTTTAGATGGTTCCTGAAACAAATATGGATATTTAGTTTTCATATCAGCTTCTACTTCCCAGGTGGCTTCTTCTATATTTTGGTTTCCCTAAAGTACTTTAACCGAAGCTATGTCTTTGGTCCTTAACTTTCAAACTTGACGGTCTAATATAGCCACAGGGACTTCCTCATATGATAAGTCTCCTGCAAGCTCGATATCTTTTGTAGGGATGACATGGAAAGGTTCTCCTAAAAATTTGTGCAACATTGACACAAGGAAGACCGAATGCACTGCAGCTAAATCTGGAGGTAATTCTACCTCATAAGCTACTTGGGAAATTCGGTGTATAACTTTAAAAGGCCTAATATACCTGGGACTTAGCTTACCTTTCTTCCCGAATTGCATAACGCCTTTCATAGGCGACACCTTCATGAATACCAAATCATCAATCTGAAACTCCAAATCCCTATGCCACACATTTGGATATGATTTTTGTTGACTCTGAGCAGTCTTTAACCGCTCTTGTATCAACATGACCTTTTCAATGGCTTGATAGACTAGATCTGGTCCTAGTATCTACGTCTTACCTACTTCAAACCAACTGATAGGTGATCTGCATCGTCTCCCATACAGAGCTTCAAATGGAGCCACGCCAATGCTGGAGTGACAACTATTATTATAGGAAAACTATATTAGTGGAAAATGATCATCCCAGTTACCTTTAAAGTCCAGCACATATGCTCTTAAGATATCTTCGAGCATTTGAATGGTGCACTTGTCTTGACCGTCTCTCTGTGGATGAAATACAGTGGTAAGATTTACCTGTGTGCCTAAGCCTTGTTGGAATGATCTCAAAAAATAGGCTGTAAATTGGGCACCTCTATCTGAAATAATGGACACTGGGGTCCCATGCAAGTGAACAATCTCCTTTATATATAGCTTAGCATTATCTTCAGCTATGCTGGTGGACTTAACAGGAAAGAAATAGGCTGATTTTGTCAGCCGATCAACTATCACCCAAATAGAGTCATGTCTTTGAAAAGAATAGGGAAAATCTGTGATGAAATCCATATTAATAGCCTACCCTTTTCCATACCTAAATACTTATGGTCTGAGCTAGGCCACCAGGCCTTTGATGCTTTGCTTTTACTTGCTGAAAATTGGAGCACTGTGCTACATACTCTGCTATATCTTTTTTCATATCATTCCATCAGTAAACCTCTTTAAGGTCATGATACATCTTTTAGAGTCGGGGTGGATTGAATAGCGGGAACAATGTGCCTCAGCCATAATCTATTATCTCAGGCCATCTATATCAGGTACACATAGTCTACCTCAAAACCTCAGAGTGCTATCACCTGCTAGCGCAAATATTGTATCCCGGTGCTGTCGAATCAATTTTTTTTATTGAATCAATAAGGGATCATCATACTGTCTCTATTTTACCAATGCCACTAATGATGACTCGGCCATATTCAATACCACTATACCACCATCTTCGGAGTCTATGAGTCGAACTCCTAGTCTTTCTAATCTATGAACATCTCTGACCACTTCACGCTGAACAAGTGACAAATGTGCTAGGCTAACCATGGATAATTGACTAAGAGAATCAGCTACTATATTACCTTTACCTGGGTGGTAAAGAATATCAATATCATAGTTCTTCAGCGGCTCTAGCAACCTCCTCTGCCTTAGATTCAACTCTTTTTGTTTGAATAGATATTAAAGACTCTTGTGGTCTATAAAGACATCAACAGGCACCCCATACAGATAGTGATGCCATATTTTACGTGCAAACACAACTGCTGCAAGCTCCAAATCATGAGTGGGGTAATTTTGTTCATTCTTCTTCAACTGCCAAGAGGCATATGCTATAACTTTTCCATACTGCATCAGGACGCACCCAAGGCCAATGCCTGAAGCATCATAATATACAACATACCTTTCAGTGCCCTCTAGTAAGGCCAATACTGGCGATGTGGTCAATCTATCTTTCAGCTCCAGGAAGCTTCTTTCGCAAGCATCTGACCACTGGAACTTAACTGCTTTCTGCGTCAATTTAGTCAATAAGGTAGAAATAGAGGAAAACCCCTCCAAAAATCTTCTATAGTAACTGGCTAACCCCAAGAAACTACATACCTCAGTGGGAGTGGTTGGTTGAGGCCAATTCTTCACAACCTTTACCTTCTAAAAGTCCACTTTGATGCCTTCTCCAGATACCACATGGCCAAGAAAGGTTATTGAGCTTACCCATAACTCACACTTAGAAAACTTAGCATATAACTAGTGCTCTCTAATTGTCTGCAGCATGGATCTCTAATGATTTGCATGCTTTTCTTTATCAGGTGAATATACCAAGATGTCATCTATAAATACAATCACGTACATATCTAGGAAGGGTTTGAAAACTTTATTCATCATATCCATGAAGGCTGCTAGGGAATTCGTTAGTCTAAATTACATGACAAGGAACTCAAAGTGCCCATATCTTGCCCAGAAAGCTATCTTGGGAATGTCTATTTCATGAATCCTTAGCTGGTGATAACCGGACCTCAAATCAATCTTTGAAAAGCATTTAGCTACTTGTAGCTGATAAAATAAATCATCTA
Organism: Jaltomata sinuosa; assembly: GCA_003996215.1. Taxonomy (NCBI): domain Eukaryota; kingdom Viridiplantae; phylum Streptophyta; class Magnoliopsida; order Solanales; family Solanaceae; genus Jaltomata; species Jaltomata sinuosa. The sequence continues at coordinate 60,004 of QJPP01001733.1, read as the reverse complement.
TTCGGGGAAGGGATACTTATTCTTTATTGTTGCTTTAATTAGCTGCCTGTAGTCTATACACATTCTCAATATGCCATCTTTCTTATGTACAAACAACACTAGTGCACCCTAAGGTGATATACTAGGTCGGATGAAGCCTTTATCAAGCAAGTCTTTCAACTGCTCCTTTGGCACCTTCAACTCTGCAGGCGCCATTCTATAAGGTGGAATTGATATCGATTGAGTACCAAAATCCACATCAATACCAAAGTTAATTTCCCTGATGGGAGGTAATCCTGGAAGTTCATCAGGAAACACATCGGGATACTCATTCACCACTGGTACTGACTGAAGAGTTGGCACCTGCTTCTCAGCTTCAAGGTCTCTTACTTGGACAAGGTGATATAAACACCCCTTTTCAATAAGCTTGTGTGCCTTAAGATAGAAAATAAAACTCCCTCTAGTCATCACAGTATTACCTTTCCACTCTAAGACCGGCTCGCCTGGGAAATGAAATCAGACAATCTTAGCTCGGCAATCAATTGTAGCATAGCAAGAGGATAGCCAATCCATACCCATGATAATATCAAAGTCAACCATTTCAAGTTCAATTAGGTTAGCCAATGTATCATGGCCACATACGGTCACTACACAATTATAATAGACCCGCCTAGTTATGATAGGCTCTCCTACTTGAGTCGATACCACAAATGGTTCACATAACAACTTTGGCTCTATTCTAAACTTTTTAGCGATGAATGGAGTAACATATGATAGGGTAGCTCCTGGTCTCTCAAGGCATATACATCATATGCGAAGATGGATAGAGTACCTGTGACCACGTCTGGGGATACCTCTGAATCTTGCCGACCGACTAGTCCATACACATGAATGGGGCCAGCACTAGAACCAGTCCCTTTGCCTCTACCAGATCCTCTACCTATTAGTGCCCGAGGACCGCGAGAAGAAGAAGTCCCTGATGATGATGAGGCTAATGCAGACCCTGTAGGCTGTGATCTATCACCTCTGGCTATATCTCTGAGCAACGGATAATATCATACCATATGACCTTCTATGCCATACCAATAACAGTCATTTGAACCACACCAACACTCTCTTCTATGTGCTCGGCCATACTGTCTGCATGTAGGTTGAGGTGGTAACCCCTGACTAGTATTCCTCTGAGGCTGTGGGCCTGGTGCCCTAGAAGTTTGACCCTGATCATGTATATATCTTGAAAATCAAGCTAGAGCATTAGTTGTGGAGCGTGCCATCGACTAAGTCTGCCTAAGTGGCCCTCTACTGGTGGAAGCACCATTGCTCCCCTTATACTGGCCAGCAATCCTGGCTCTCTTACTCTATTTCCTCTCGTCATCTATTTCACAATTATGATAATCCTGATCTAACTGTTGACCATATGCCATGATCCTTGCTATATGAAAACCCCTATTCAGGGCAACAATAGAAAGGTTGTCCCTCAAGCGACCCATAAGGCAATGTATGAATTGATGAATCCTTGATGCCTGAGTACTAACATACTTAGGAGAAAATCTAGACAACTGCATAACTCGTAAGTTGTACTCTCTGACACGGAGATCACACTGCTCTAAATGCAGAAACTCATCCATCTTTGCCTGTTGGAGCTCTAATGGTAAGAAATAATCCATGAAGGCCGTCGAAAAGTTCTCCAGACCGCTGGGGGGGCATTCTCACCCCTCGAAGCTTCCCACATCTTATACCAAGTGACACCAATTTATTTTAATTGATAAGAGGCCAATTCAATGGAATCTGTCTCTGATACCCGTATCACCTTACAAATTCTATGAGTCTCATTAATGAATTATTGAGGGTCCTCTACCATGCTAGAGCCTGTGAACACTGGAGGATTCATACAGAGGAAATTTTGAATCCTAGATGTAGCTACCTCTCCTTGAGAAGCAACAGGGACCTCAACATTCTGTCTCTAAGCCTGAGCGGCTACCAACTATGTGAAAACTTGTATCTCTCCTCTAAGATCCTTCTCTAAGGCACCTGGTGACGGTATAGGAACTACTGCTAGAACCCTTGGAGGTGCATGAACCCCTGCAGGTTCTTCTGTTCTTGACACCTAAGAACCTGGAAGTGTAGGACTCAACAAACACTCTTGAGCCCTAATTTGATCCCCTAATACTGAGACTGCCTTGCAGTGGTTGCCTCCTAAGTTGAGTTCATAGTGATCCGCTAGGCTACTTTATCTCTATCTGTAGCAGACATGATATGTACCATAAGTAAGTAGAATATAAGTCAGAAGTAACTTTCTATGACTTAGCTCTATCGCACGATCTAGATTACAAATGAATGTCAAATTCCTAAATGGCCATATAGTCCTTTAATATAAATATGGCATGTAACACATTAATAAGTAAGATCCTACTAGACACGACTTCTTAGACTCCCTAGGATAATTAAACCTAGCTCTGATACCAAGTTTGTCATGTCCTAAATCAGAGGGCGAAAAAGAACCGTATGACCACCTGCTTTACGAGTAATCTATGACATATACAAAAATATAAGCCAATAAATGAGCGGAAAACTAACACGTGCTGTATATATATATGCCCTAGAGTCATTTGAACAAAAACTGTACAATGTAACACTAGATAATGTCTAGGAAGCCTCTAAAGAGTACAAAATGCCATACTAGTAATAACTAGTCGAGACAGGCCCCGATGTGCCCAACTAGAGATCTATACAAAATCCGGCTCCAGATGGAGATGAAGCTCACAAAAATATCAAGTGAAGATGCAAGAAAACCTAACGCGAGTGTCTGCTCCCCTGTGAACCTGACCCAGTCTTTATAAGAAAATACAATGACCTGAACGTAGGGACGTCAGTACATATACAACATGTATATGTAAAGCATACCGAATAATAAGTAGACAAGTATGGAAGCTCATATGAAGCAAATGTCAACACGAAAGAATTATGAGCATACAAGTAATAGATGTACAATATGAAACTGTAACCTATGCACCAACCTTATTAGTTATTCATATAACGTTCAAAGAAGCATCCATTATAATATAGCCCCTATGGCTTACCTAGGTGACGTACTTACACTATATTTAATATAAATAAGCATGTGATGGCCTACCGAAGGCGATCTAGGTCACGTGTAAGGCATATATTTCTCAAGTACTTATTGCTATGATTTTATACATATAACTATAATTGCGGTCTGATATGGGGTATGTTGTTTAAGGGCTCACTATAATGGTCTGCCCATAGGCCACCTGTGTGATGTATTGGCTCGAGTCAAGGGAAACTAGTGCATGATGTTCCATCTGAATCCAAATGAAAATTATGCAACAAGGGTAGGTACGCCATAATATTCGGGCTCACTATAAGGGTCTGGTGTCAATCCTATGCACAGAATAACGTCGGGTGAGTGTGTCAAGTAAAACCTATAAATATCCTCCTGTCACTATCATTTATCAAGTAATGCCTCAAAAGGCCTATGACATATAATTTATAATAAGGATCGTCTAACTATTTAAGTAAAATCTTTATATGATACCACTATCCAAATACTAGTTCTTACTTTAACTTATGACTATATCGAATAGGTCATCACATAAGCTAGTGAAATTGTGCTCTGGCCATTTATTTCATTTATAATGCATGACACATATATAAGACCACATCAGGTGAATTCTAAGAATTTCAAGTAAAGACACTTACGGTCATATGAAATATTAAGAAAGTTGGACGCGAAGGAAATAATAAAAGTACGTATAAGCTTTAATGGTTAAATAAGAGAATGACACATGAAGCAACTAAAAACCTTATTTTCATTTTTCATGTAGGCTATTAGACCTTTTAGAGGGAACATGTGACCTAGGGTGGTGCCTTAAGGCAAAGGAAGTTTTAGCTTCACATACCTTAGATGCTTTCCAAGCCAATAGTAGTACCGTAAGTTCCAACAACTCAACACACCTCAGTGTAGTCTTTACGCAATCAACCTAATCAACTACATACACCAAACATGTATATATCCATCAATAACCCATAGGTTCATCGAATAATTCATTCCAATATTTTTCACTTATACCCAAGGTTGATCAAATTCCTTAATCATAGTTTTGAGTGAATTCCTATTTTCCAACTTATAAAATTCAATAATAAATCTTCCAATTATAGAAATTCCCCAAAACTCTACCTTTATAAATAATTTTGTCCCCTTTTTCCCTCTTCAAGAACCCTCATTATCAAGACCCATTTAAAAAGCTTGAGCGAAGTTCAAATCAAATAGTAGCTTCCACTTTATACTACGCCCCAAATACACATTACATGATTATATTTGAGAGTAGGGTAGAGAAATTACCTATTTGAGATCACATTCCAACCTTGGGTTCTTGAGAAATCTTCCAAAATTCTTAAAAGAGGACTAGTAGTTTTCTAAAATCTTGAATTGTCGATGCCTCCCCTCTGTAAGAATCAAAACAACTTATGATTATGGTCCCCAATATACTCGTTGACTCAACTAAAGAAAATAGGAACATAGGGCATATGTAGCACCCGTTTCTGGAACTCACAACAAACAAATATATGTTTTTGACATCACTTATGCCCTCAATTAACTTCTATATAACTAGGTGATTAAGGTGGGTCCCAAATTAATAACTTAAATTTTAATTTTTTTGCTATTTGTTTTATCCCACTAGCAGCGATATGCTAGGATATAATTATATATGTGTATACATATACCCACTACAATGCTCCATTAATTTATGGGCACATAATAAACTTGGACTCCTCACTTAAAAGTCCTTTGTGCTTCCATTACTTAATACACTCTCCTCTTTATGTATATGTATTTTTTTCGAGGTGTTATAGTCGTAGGGTTTGTTTTCATTTATATGTGTTCCTCGTGTGTATGGTTGCCTGTTGGACTGTAAGTAGACTTTTATTTATTATTATTTTAGCATGATATTAATCCTGATTATGGTTACATCTGATGACTGGAAACTGAGAGTTGTATTATGTTCATTTGGTTCACTTGATGATTATACTTGGATTATTGTCTAGTTGTTCCTACCTTGAAGGCATATTATTGGTATGTTTTAGTAGTAGAATTGGGTTTCAAGCATGATTAGATTATTTACTTCTCTCCTTCCCTTCTTTCACTTGAGGTTACCAGTATACTGCCTTTTTCTTAAACTCTCTTTATATATTGTTAATGCATTGATCCCAGGTGCATTATTTTTTTCCTTCACCTGTGTGTATGAGATATATATTTCTAGTAGCTAGCCAAGTATGTTTTTTTCTTCTTATATCCTTTTGGGCTAGCTTCCGTGTACCTATTCATTATTTTTGCGACTACTTGTTTCATTTCTTCTATATTTTTGCCTTTATATCTTATATGCGCTCAGTCGGCCTATGAAGCCCACTGGGTATCTGTTGCTTAGTAATTGGTGCTTATACTACACTCTGCATCTTCGTGGTGCAAATTCTAGTATGGGCCATTGTTGTTGATTCATCGAAGACTCGTGCAGGCTGATCTTTTAGACTATCCGAGGTTGAGGATGGGCTCTTAACGGGCTAAGATTTTAGATCATCTTTTGTATTATGTACTCTTTTATTATTCATAGACATATCAATATATTATTTCTGGATCCTTTATACTCTGTTGATGTAGTTCTGGCTCTTATATTATGATACCAGGTTTTGAGTTTGGTTTAGCTTCTGCTTATGCATTCCTGTAGCTTATTTCTTTATCTTGTTCCCTTTCTTCCATTTATTTACTGTTCTTCCACATGCTTGTTAGCTGGTAGCCCATTACTAACCATTCCGGGCTACAAGATTGGTTCACCTACAGGGGGGTTGTAGGTGCCATCATGAATGAAAAATCAAGTGGAGACAAGTACAATCGCGCACCCAAAACATAAAATCCTAGATTGGTGACTGTGTTCATCTGCTATAGATTTTCACAGCTTACACGCACATAGATTACATATCCCTATAGTTCATTGGCTCATAAGTTACACGCCTATCAGATTTACATGTTTACAGGTTAGAGACCTTTTTTATGGATCACATATTCACATGATTACGTGCCCTTCATACGTAATTTCCTATGTATTACAATATCTAAATGACTTGATTTCTCAGATGCTATGTGCCTTCATGTATACCTACTTGAGAAGTGGAAAAATAGTTAAATTTATCCCTATGTAGTGGGCAAGTAAGATGCCCTATTTGGTTGTCCAGAAGATGGTCGAAGGAATTGAGTTATCAGTTGCAGAAGAATGGGAACCCACTTTTTTGGCCCTTCAGATAGTATAATTATTACATGGATAATGTAATACCCCCCGTACATCTGTGTTAACATGCGACTAGTCAAGTGACGATGAATTAGTGTAAAACCGAGTAAATATGGATACAAGTGAATAATTTTTTTAAGGAATATATATATGAATATATATATATATATATATATATTTGAAGTGCTAAACCAAAGTTTCAAGAAAAATGAAGTCGTAAATCAAAAGCTTAACCAAAAGGAGGTGCCTTGTAAAGAGTCACTTCAAGTAATCTAACATATGGCGTCATTTTGAATGATCATATCTCCTAAAATTTAAAGAGTTATAAAGGTTATGATCCATCAAATTAAATATCCTTGAGTCATTCCAGAATAACAAACAGCTCATCAATTCGATTTTGAGAACTAGAGTTATGTGAGTTGAAGTAGGCACTATCAACATGATTTTCACTTACGGCCTGGTCACATGCTTATGATTAAGTTGCATCGATGAGATTAATTTTGATTGGAAAAAAGGGAGATTTGAATTGAGATTAAAGTAGAAGTATTCAATGGTACAAAAGTAAGAGAAATAGTAAAAAAGGATAAGGTTTTGGAAGGAAATAACATGGAAAAAATGAGTGAGCTATTTCTTCACCTACTAGCATAAATGTCCTACGTGTTTGGACTTTCTATGTGGTTAGGTTATTTAATTAGATGTTATACTTGCTTTAGATTATTATATATGTAGCCTATATTAAATTAGAGGGATAAAGTATGAAAAGTAATTAAATAAGGACAAAAATGATCTAAAATGAGCTAGTAGGTGGATCACCTACTTGGTGATTTGAGGTTCAAATTTCAGCAGCCCAATGGACCTGGTGTCACGACCCAATTTCTCAGGTTGTGATGACACCTACTATAATCCACTAGTAGGTAAGTCAATCTCTTAACCTGGAATGACCAGTAATGAGCTAACAACAAAATGATAGCGGAAGAAAAAAGTTTAAACATCAGGAACCAGTAGAAGAAAAACATAAATATATAGAGAGGGAAGATAACAAACTATACTAAAACTCCCCCAAGACCTGGTATCAGTCAGTAAAAGACCTACTACAACATACAAGGTTCTAAATAAGCATAATATATATAGAACAATCTCTGAAGTGCAAGTTAGATTAGTCCAAAGGCAGAAGGAGATGGATCAACTCTGGTCACCAAGAGCTCACCCTGTATCTCTGATCAGCGACACCGCTTGAGGACAATGTCAACAACAATAACCCACACTAAGATCTGTATTAGAAAAAGATGCAATGTGTAGCATGAGTACCAAAACCACACGATACCCAGTAGGCATCATAGGCTAACTTAGAACAAATAAGATACAAGTATAAATAAATACAAATATACTAAAGATAAGAAAAGAAGAGATAGGAAATAGGTTAACATGCCAAAGCTAGACAATTACGATAAATATACGAGAATAAATCAATAGGAATCATAAAGCAACCATCTTCTAAATAACAGGGGGGAAATCATAAAGTATATACGTTGGAAAAATATGAACGGCAACAAATAAACCCAACCAGACCCCCATAGGCCCAGAGGATGCAAGCAGCACACAATACTAATTAGCAATCAACCTGATGGGAAAAATAAGGGATGCAAAAATATGCCATGATATGTAATATGAAATGGTGTGATGCAGTATGTGGCCAATGCAATACAAGCCTAAAATCATCATCGGATGAATAATAGCGCACGAGTAATAAAGTAATGAAATCATGAGTACCAGTAAAACCACCCTGAACACGTGTCTCCTCGAGTATGCAAGTTTAAATAATCAGTAAAATCATCCAGAACAGAGGTCTCCTCAGACATGAAAGTTTATCAAATCAGTCTTTCTTGAGAACCTGCCAATTTCCTTTAAAGGAGCCAAAAAGCCATTTAAAATACTCCATAAATTTTTTTGAACAAAAATAGTATTTTGAAAATCAAGTCAACCGTATGCTATGATAATGTATGAATAGACCAAAGATCATAACCAAGCAAACTATATCATACAAAGGGAAACTAAAGTCTCTAAACTAAAGCAAGGGTACTAGCCAGAGGTCGGTACAATCCAAAAATGCTACACTAAGTCCCAAACCTAAAAGAAACCACAACCTAATGTGGTCAACTAACCCAAAACTTAAGCTAAGGCAAACAACAAGTCAAAACTTTGCTAGCTTCCAACCACTAATCAAAGTCATACTAAAACAAGCCATGAACTGCAAATTAAGGAATAAGGGGAAATTCATATTGATCTGATGTCCCGCATACATAGCCTTTGGCCCACAAATATACTATGCACAAATTGGAGAATTTATAAATACGAGGAAAAATGGCAACATAAAACAATATGACAAGCAATAAACATCTACTCTACCTTAGGTCCTCTCCTGACCTGACGCTAAGGTTTTCTAATTTAATCACCCCAAGCACCCATCAACCTAAGATAAGTTAAGGCATTCAATTCTAAACCCCCGCGTACTCTAAAAACCACGCCATGTTCTAAAGGAGGAGCTACAACCTAAGCTAAGGATTTCCAATCGATATCTTATTCTAAGGCCTCTAAACAAGCTATAAGGATTAAATACTTAAATCAATATATTTAAACCACAATACCCCACTGATAAATTGGTGTTCTACCTACTTATTTAGCTTTTAATCTTATGCTTTTGCTAGTTTAGAGTGGATAAATAGTGCATTTAACGCGGATTACTTCTATTTTGCAGGTTTCTGTGTTTTATAAGTGTTCGGGAAAGATTCGAGTGAAAACAAGTCAAATGGAGCAAAAAAGGTTGTTGGTCACTGGTATCAAATTGGCCATCGCGACTACAAGAGTGAGGTCACATGATCGTGATGCATAGAAACTCAAAGCCACATGATCGTGAGAGTGGAGTCACGTGACCGCGCAGAAGGAAATCATAGAACCTCATGATTGCGAAGGTCATACACGCGAACACGATGAAGGCATCATCAGCTGCAGGACAAATTTGGAAATTCCCACTTTTGGAAACCCCAATTCACATAAAACTATTCTCAGCCAATTGGGAACCTATGTTTGGAAAATTTCACAACCCTTGACAAGCTTGGAGATCAAGTTCATCAACCAACACCATAGGAGTGAAGATTTTGATGCTCTTTATTGTAAAAATCTTTAGTTTCCATTCTTCAACTCTTGTTCTTAATTGTTAATGTGCAGGTGTGATTGTTGAATTAAGATTTGGGTTTTGTATTAGAGATAATACAGGTTTGGGTTTTGTATTAGAGATAATACAGGTTTGGGTGTTGAATTCATATCTATATTTTTCTCTTGCTTGATTATTTGGGTCTATTGAATACTCTTTGCTTGAATTTATAGTTAATGGTTGCAAACGTTGACTTAGCATACTAATTTGGGTTTTTTCTTGAGAGAGGATTTCCTTAAATTCAGGAAGGTTCAATATTGGGGATTTGGGATTCTATTCTAGATTGAGGCTAGAAATAGCTCAATTCGCCGAAACCCCCCATCTAAGAGTTGGGATTAGAAATAGCCTAAGTCACCAAAGTTAATTTGTTGGTTATTTCTCACTCGTGGTGTTTCGAGAGAATCCATGAGGATAGTTGCTTGATTGGTTGAAAGACGGTTGAGCACACCTTTAGCTAAGATGACCCACGTGTTAATCGGGTGCAAGTCTTGTAAATTGAATTTCCATTCCTAATTCTCCCTTGTTGTCCTTGCTTGGTGAAGGCAAGGTGAATACCATTGATCAAATATATCTTTTATTTAATTTTCATTTATCTTTTAGTATAGTTAAATCCCCCAATTGATATATTTTCCCTTTTGTTTATTGAACTTCAATAAGTTGCTTTTATTCTCTATTAGCTCAATTGCGATTACATTGTTCTCTGTGGGATCGATCACGATTCCCATCGGGAATATAAATGTGTTTTTCTCTGATGATCGCAATCACCTCCTTTGGAGAGTGTATTTGAGCATTATTAAAAATTGTTGTTGCCGGGAAATAATTTGGTGTATTGAGTTAGTTTAGAATTTGAGTGTATTTACTCTAGTTTAATTTTGTGACTATTTGTTTTTCTTTTGTTTAGTTTTATTTTGTTGATTGATTTCATGGCATCTCAAAATGATAGAGATGTTGGTGGTTGCAACTCTTTTTATAATGATCCTTGTTGTTATTGTGGAGGACCCCACCTTTGGAAAAAATGTAAGATTGGCCCTAGGAGAGGGAGGTATTCTCCTTCTTATTCCTATGATAGGCGTAATTTCTATTTATGTGATTATCAGGATGGACATTGGAGCAATTTCCCTAATGACTATCCTCATCCCCCCTTTTATGTTAACAATGTCGCTAGTGGTGCTTGTGATCTTAATAGGAACCATGAATCAGCAAGCGAAGAAGGCATATGTGCTAAGCTCCAAACTCTCTTGGCTTTGCTAGAAATCCAAGAGGAGGGTGTGCAATCCATAAAGCAAAGCTTTATGGACGCAAGGTCCAAAGAAGAAGAGGAGATAAATTGTGCCACACAATCCATGGTGGATTTATCCACTCCTCTTTCTCAAGATGATAAAGAAGCCACCTACTTTGAAAGTATATATGCCATGCTTCAAACTCTCTTGGCCAAGAAATATATCATAAAGGAGGGTGTCTAATCCATAAAGCAAGGCTTTGTGGATGCAAGGGATAAAGAAGAAGAGGAGAGAAAGCATGCCATGCAACCCATGGTGGATTTGTCTAGCCCTCTTGGTCAAATTGATGAAGAAAACCCTCCGAGCCGAGCAAATGAACATGTCTCAAACATTGAGCTCAATCAAATTAACTTTGAGAATGATGATGAATATTTGCAAAATATGACATCCCCCAAGAGTGAGTTTGTACCGGTAGTGCTTGAACTACAATAAGAAGAGAAATTTGTATTAGGTGAGGTTGTGAGCCTAGAATAGGTGCTAAATCAAGCTCACCAACTTGAGGCCTATGGGGAACAACGAGAAAGAATGTTACTAATGTTTGAGATATTGTTGAAAAGTCATTCCAAGAGACATAAAAAAGAAGAGCTTCTTGAAATTACTATCCAAAATTTAAGCACCAATGTTAATGCTCGTATTGAAACTTGCACGAACGTGGGCAGTAGTTTTGAGTTGTTCCCTATTGAAGAAGAGGGCACAAGGGATGATCGTGAATTGACGGTGTTGTGGCACCCAACAACTTCATACATGAATCATGATGCCAAAATCAAGCGAATGATACTAGAGTTGCATGGCAAAGTCCAACGATTAATCTTAAAAGACTCTAGTTTATTCAAAAAAGAGGATGTTATGAATGAGGCAAGTTTGAAGGTGGAGATGCCCAAATCTTACTCCAACCACTTTTCAACCTTTAGTTTGATTGAATGGATGAAAGTTAAAGTAATCAAGCTTTTGGAGGACATTGGAAGGAGGATGGATCAAGGTTTATCCGGTTTTAAAGTTTTCATGGAAAGAAGGCAAAGCAACCTTCCTCACTTGAAGGCAAAAAAGTGCAAAATGCAAAATCATTAAAATGGCCTTCTCATGTTCATACCTTCACTGCGAGAATGTCATTGGAAGTTCGATTCAAGTTTGGGTCGAAGGTTTAAATCATCCAAATGGAGGTCCAAATGGTGACATATCTTGCATCGCACCGCGACGTTCAATTGTGCGCTTGATGGGAGGAAAACCATCATTTGAAAAATTCTTCTTTATATTTTACTTCACTTTTTGTTTCTTTTTGCTTTGTTTTTAGGTGTAAAAGGGAAGGATAAGAGGAACCAAGTGCTGAAAAGCACCATAAATACCTCTAAAAAATGTGTTTTTTTTACAGCTAAAAGAGTGCCCGTCGCACATGCCATCACAAGCAAATAGTGAACTGAGCAAAAATACTAGCATGTGCAAAGTAGGTGCATTTTGCACCTTACAAAGTGCATTTCACACCCAGCATCGCACGTGAAAATAGTGCATTATGCAAAAATTTAGAAAACTTAGATGATGCTAAGGCATCGCGATCGCGAACCCTGACCTTCCGCGATCGCGATAAGGTAAAGTCTTACTGACTCTTCGCGATCGCGTGAACACTTCGCGATCATGTGGAGTTGTGTGATTTTAGCTCATCACAATCACGTGATAAGGCCACATGGCTGTGAGGCACTGAATGGTTTCCAGGTAATAAAAGTTCAAAGAGTCATTTCAAAAGCAAAAATTTGCTTTGAAACTTGGCTTCTTTTCTCTCCTAAGGCAAGAAAATTATACTCCATCAACTTCAATTCTGTAGCATCTTTGTAACTCCTTAGGTATGGTCTCTGATTTTGCTTCTTCGGTTCACCTTTATTATGCTAAAATAAGTGATTTTAAACATCCAAGTGGATGTTTTTTTTTGTTTTTTTCTACATAAGATTTAAATCGGGTGTTGTGGTATGAAATTATGGGTGAAATCTGGTTTGGGGTTAGAAATAGGCTAACTCACCCAAGTTAATTTATTTGGTTGTTGCTCACTCATGGTATTTTGTGAGAACCCATGACGATAGTTTCTTTATTAGTTGAAAGACGATTGAGCACACTTTTAGGCAAGATTACCCACGTGTTAATCGGGTGCAAGTCTTGTGAATTGAATTTCCATTTCCAATTCTTTCTTGTTGTCCTTGCTTGGTGAAAGTAAGGTGAAATTCATTGATCAAATCTATCTTTTATTTAATTTTCTTTTATCTTTTAGTTTAGTTAATCCCCCCAATTGATATCTTTTCCCTTTTGTTCATTGAACTTCAATAAGTTGGTTTTATTCTTTATTAGCTCAATCATGATTACATTATTCTTTATGGGATAGACTTCGAATCCCGTTGACAATATAAATGTGTTTTGCTCTGACGATCGCAATCACCTTCTTTGGAGAGTGTTTTTGAGCGTTATAAAAAATGTCGCCATTGCCGGAGAACAAATCTGGGTCACCCACGTGATAGGCGGGAATACTCACCCGCTATTGGTTTGCTAATTTTTGGGATAAAGAGTGACCCCCTTATAGTGTAAAATTGTTGAACTAAAGGGTGCAAAGCACCTGTTCGACAAAATGGCTGAACGAATTTTTCTTGGCAAGAAGATGACCCTCGCGATCATGATGCCCAATCTCGTGATCGCGAGGAACAACTTTGCTGAGCTTAACGATCACAATGCCCCATTCTGCAATCGTGATGAAGAAATTTTCTAAAAAAAATAAATTGGTTTCCGCGATCGCGATGACCAGTTTTTGCAATCCCTAAAACAACAACTCTACTCAGTCCTTTCCAGGATCATTTTTCCTCGCTTCTTTGGCCCAATCATGTCCCAATATATTGCTTTACATGCCTATATTAGTGTTTGACAATTTTGATTCCTTGTGTAGGTACTTTATGCTTGAAAATGGCCAAAATTTAACATGAAGATGCCAACCAAGTGGTCGATGAGGAGAATTCGACCAATGAACCTTCGTCTCCGTCAAGTGCTCCAAACTGTATGACCATCACTTGATGAAGGAAATCACGAGGGAGCGAGGTATTATGTTGGATAGATTGGAGGCAAAATGGGCTGACTTCTATGGAAGGTTGGTTGAAAGTGGGTGGTTATGCTTCGCTGCCGAGCCCATCAAGGCGAACTTTGCCATGTTCCGTGAATTTTACGCTAATGCGGCTGAGATGGACTTCACCAATAACTTAGTTTGCAGGTTTCAGGCAAGTTAGTTCGGTTTGATCCGGAATTGATCAACGGATACTATAACCTCCCTAATACCGATAATGCTACATACAAGGCCCAAGCTACAAAAATAAGGACCGGTTGGTTTGTGGAGCACTTACATGATGGCACAGTCCCATAATAGATAGGTTCGAACATGAGGATTGAGTCCTACAAGTTTAACCTTGAAGCCCATACTTGTCTTTTGATCATTTGTGCCTGAGTTATGCCTTCCAAGAATGAATTCGATGTGACCACCGATAAAGCAAGGGTCATTTATGCTATATGGAGGGTCTTCTGGTGAATGTAGGGCAACTGATCGTGCAAGAAAATCAACAAGTGGTCCTTGACGATAGCAAAAGTTTGTTCTTCCCTTCATTATTCACTCACTTATGCTATGAAACTGGGGTTGAAAAGAGGGATGGTGAAAATGAGAGGAAGCCCAAAAAATTAATTCACCTTTTGAAGAAGAGAGGGGCCGTACAAGCAGCGAAGAAGAGGAAAATTGACATGGATTCACCATCCTGTGGTCCATTCCCTGAGTCTAGTGAGGCACGTGAGTTAGCCACTATTACTGAGGCTATTGTTCCCCTTGGAATTGGGCCCCTGACACTCTGTCATATCTCCAGCCAGGTCTATGGCATGGATGCTAAGATTCGTCAGATCATAGTGGGTCTCCCTTTGGGTCAGGGTGAGAGTTCCACCACACCACCATCTGAGCCATCATCCTCCACTACTCCTATTGGTCCTACACTAGCTAGTGTAGTGAGCCAATAGACGCACATCAAGGAGAGGTTGGCCAAGGTATAGAGGCGACATAAAAAGTAGAGGGACCATGACAAGAAGCAAAGAAAGTTCCTCACAAAGATGATGAGCACTCTGAGGAAGCTGTATGGGTTTCGAGGCCGAGGATGATACTGATGAGGCAGATTGGGTCCTTTCTAGGCCTAGCAGCTCTGATTCTAAGTGATACACCCTTCAGGAAGCCCCCTTAAACTCTTATCTTATTTTTGTATAGTGAGGGCACTGCAGGATGTTAGTTGGGGTGGATGGCACTTTATCAAGCCTGCTATTTTATTTTGGATACTGTGCCCTTGCCAGGCTTGTTTTGTTTTGATTATTGGATATTGGTGCACCCTCGTCGAGTTTGTTTGTTGCTATTGTTGGAATTGATGGTTTAAGTTGTTAGTTTCTTTATTTGTAGCTTCTTTGATCTCTTTTTATAGTTGATTTGTTGGATATTTTGAGCTATGAGAAGTCTGAGTACCCGATAGGCTAGATAGAACTTGTCAGAGTTGGGGACATTATATCACACTTGTCAATGTGCAAACCGCATGCACGTGCGATCCGCACTCTGACATATGCAAATCGCATGTGCTTGTGTTTTGGGGATGATTGTGTTAGGAAACCTCGAGCAACCACATCGATTTAGATAGATGAATTGGCCCAATGATAGACTGAGTGATGACATTATTAAGGGCAAATCGTCATCTTTAGAGGTTTCAGTTGCAATTGACTTATTTGGTACTAATGAAATTAGTCTTGCATGCTAAGTGAAATAAGCATACCCCTCCAAAATTTTTGTTAAAAGTGTGTGGTAAAGGATGACGTTTGTGACAACCCCTTTGATCTTTTTGTGACTCTTGACTCATTAGAGGTGATAATGTAGAATGTGACTCCTTTTTGTTCTTGTTTAGGAAGTTAAAAATTGATCCTTCTTGAATGATTCGCATGCCATGTGTGGTGAGGTTTAGTTGAATAATTCTTGTGCTAACTTGTGTTAACTAGAACTTGTCCGGTTAGTGTTTAATGTTAGTCTTAATTACTCTCAGTTGGAGAAATGATATTAGGCATTCTTTGTGATTATTGAAGCCTGCTTAGCCTTAAAAGCCACCATCGCACTCATATTGTATCACTAGTCACCCCTCTTGAGCCTAATACCTCTTCTTTGGCAACCTCGGTACAATCCTTGAACCATTTTGAAAATGAATCCCTCTCTTGAAGTCCACAAGTGTGAAATCAAGGCTAAAGCCTAAGTTTGGGGGTTGATAAAACGTACCTTGGAGGCATGCTAAATGAGTAAATCATGGTTATTGCTTAAAAAGAATTTCCAAAAAGAAGGAAGAATTTGAAAAAGAAGACAAAAATGAAAGGAAAACAGGAAAGAAAATAAATGAATCCTCCAAGGTAAATAGAATGATTAAAATTGGGCCCCGAATGAAAATAAGTGAAATAGGTGCCTTGTGTTGAATGAAAATGAAAATAAATGGATTGGGTTTTGAATTGAAAAAGTTGTGTAGAGATTGAGGAGGATGTAGTCACTTGAATCCAAATATGTATCCTACCCTTCCCCGAGCCTACATTACAAGCTTAGAAAAGCCCTTTGAGATCTCCGACCGATTGTTCTTAAGCTAGTGGCAAATGAAAATAAGGGCATGCCTATGGTTGATACTTGTTGGTACTTGAAATTCCTTGTGAGTGTGAGTGTTTTTGTATTTGTTCCTTGTGATTGTCTTTGTACATAATATGTGTTTTTGGGACCTTCGTTATCGTGAGGGCATGCGAATTAGGATGGTTGGTGACATTGATAAACTCCAAAAATGAGTCAAAAAAGCATATTTGGTGAGCTAGTGGTTTGAGTCACATCTTGAGGATTGGTTGTTGTCACTTGGTTGTTCTTATAGTTCCATTGCATCCTTGAAGTGTGTTTTGAATAGAGGGGCATGTTTAGATTAAGTTATCATGTGATTGACTAATCGTTAGTACCAACTGAAGTCATTCTTGGTGCTTGAAATGGGTTTTCCTTGGCTTCAAGTGATGTCTTTGCACTTGTGTTGTGTGCCTCTTGAAATAGATTTTTTAGTTTCTTGAGGACACGCAATATTTCAAGTTTGGGGGTTTGATAAGTTGGTATTCTACCTACTTATTTAGCTTTTAATCTTATGTTTTTGCTAGTTCAGAGTGGATAAATAGTGCATTTGACACGGATTACTTCTATTTTACAAGTTACTAAGTTTTAGAAGTGTTCGGGAAAGATTCTAGTGAAAACAAGTCAAATGGAGCAAAAAAGAGCTGCTGGTCACTAGCATCAAATTGGCCATCACAACCGCGAGAGTGAGGTCACACGATCACGATCCATAGAAATTCAATGTCATGCAACTGCGAGAGTGGATTAATGCGACCGCGTGGAAGGAAATCATAGAACCTCACAATCGGCGAAGGTCATACACGCGACAACGATGAAGGCATCATCAGCTGGAGGACAGATTTGGAAATTCCCACTTTTGGAAACCTCAATTCACATAAAACTCTTTTCAGCTGATTGGGAACCTATCTTTGGAAAATTTCACAAACATTGACAAGCTTGGAGAGCAAGTTCATCAACCAACACCATAGGAGTGAAGATTTGGATGCTCTTTATTTTAAAAATCTTTCCTTTCCATTCTTTAACTATTGTTCTTAATTGTTAATGTGTAGGTGTGATTGTTGAATTGAGATTTGGGTTTTGTATTAGAGATAATACAAGTTTGGGTATTGAATTCTTATCTCGATTTTGCTCTTGCTTGATTATTTGGGTCTACTGAATCCTCTATGCTTGAATTTATAGTTAATGGTTGCAAACATTGACTTAGCATACTAATTTGGGTCTTTGCTTGAGAGAGGATTTTCTTAAATTCGGGAAGGTTCAATAGAGGGGATTTGGGATTCCATTCTAGATTGAGGCTAGAAATAGCTCAATTCTCCAAAAAACCCCATCTAAGAGTTGGGGTTAGAAATAGCTTAACTCACTCAAGTTAATTTGTTGGTTATTGCTCACTCGTGGTGTTTCGAGAGAACCCATGATGATAGTTTCTTGAGTGGTTGAAAGAAGGTTGAGCACATCTTTAGCCAAGACTACCCACATGTTAATCGGGTGCAAGTCTTCTGAATTGAATTCTCATTCCTAATTCTCCCTTGTTGTCCTTGCTTGGTGAAGGCAAGGTGAAAACCATTAATCAAATCTATATTTTATTTGATTTTCTTTTATCTTTTAGTTTAGTTCAACCTCCCAATTAATATCTTTTCCCTTTTATTAGTTGCTTTTATTCTCTATTAGCTCAATCGCGATTACTTTGTTCTCTGTGGGATCGACCCCGACTCCCATCGGGAATATAAATGTGTTTTGCTCTGATGATCGCAATCACCTCCTTTGGAGAGTGTATTTGAGTGTTATCACCCACCCACAATAGCAATTTACCATACAAATACCTTA
Source organism: Jaltomata sinuosa (assembly GCA_003996215.1). Lineage (NCBI taxonomy): Eukaryota > Viridiplantae > Streptophyta > Magnoliopsida > Solanales > Solanaceae > Jaltomata > Jaltomata sinuosa. Next base: position 41,737 of record QJPP01001733.1, on the reverse strand, counting down.
TAAGAGCTAAGTCTAAAAGTAGGTAAGCCATAACCTACCTGAACGTCGAACACGTACACACAAACCACAAGACCAGAGCCTATCTCCCTCGAGAAGCATCCAAATGCTGCCATGCTAACAAACTGATAATCTACTCGTTAGTATGAACAATGGTAACCATATTGTAGATTTACAATTCGGTAAAAAAAAAATCCTCGAGGTTCACTTAATAAAATAGAAAATAAATTTACCAAGACGTTAACAACGAGTTTCTATACCCAAGCCCAAAAATTGAGCAGAAATAGAAAAGAATTCAGACCTCAAATGGTCCAGAGAATCTCACTTTAAATGGTGGAGAAAACAAGAATTTAAGACCCAAAGTTGCGGAACAAAACATGAGTAGATACTAGAACGAGTACTAGAATGTGAAGGGAAGGAGATTTACCCCACAATTTCGTGAAATTAATGAGAATTAGATATTTTCCTTCTTGGACGAGTTCTAACAATGGATGCAATTAAGTTGGAAATGAAAGAAATGAAGAATAGGACTTCATTAAAAGTCCATCGATCGATGCACATGCAGCCATATTGATGCAAGTGCAATGACACAGCTGCGCCCAAAGCACCACAGGAGCGGATGTCAATAGTACCTCCAAATCTGCAAGTGTGACACACACACCATAGGGGCGGCACAGCAGGGGAAGGAAAATCAGCACAGGGGCGATGCCCTGCTCATATCACCAGGCATCACAAGTGTGGCTGGTGACTACAGAGGCGGATGCATAGGTGCAGCCCCTAGCACGCATGCGTGCCCATACCAAAACCAGCAACATTAGCTGTAAAACTCTCTCAAAAGTCTCCGATCATACCCATGAGATTCATTTTGAACCCCGTGCACACAAACCAAATATGCTACCCAACTGAAAATGGTATTTCGGACTCAACAAATGACCAACGGAGGTCGTCTTGATGAAATGTTGACCGAAGGGTCCATCTTTTTCTAGTTTTTTCCAAAAAAGTTACCCAAGTGCCCAAAATGAGTCTGAAAGCTTCAGGACCTAAACCAAAGGTCCCACTAACCTAAAGTCAATATTCTAAAGCTAACAACACTGACAAAATTTTTATTCGAGCCTGTCTTCTCCAAATGTTGACCAAAGTCAACCCCTTTCAACTTTAAGAGTTTTAAAAAAAAGAAATGGGTTTAAAACACAAATGAACTACCCAGAACTGAACTTCAGTCCCAGCAGGTCATAAATAACATGTCATTACAATATTTTAGGCCTAAGACCACACTAAATCTGGACAACGCTTGTAAAGTATTGCCTAAAATATTTTTGGGTACGCTACTTGTTTTGTCCTTATTGCATTTTTTTTCCTCTTTATCCATTCATGTATTCTTTGTATATTACTTTTCACCTTGTTACCTCTAGTGTATTTAGATATTCTATTTGTTAATGTTTACTTTTATTATCTGTCTATCTATTTTTATCCCGAGAGCATCAGCTAGAGCACAACTTCTTATTGGTTCTTGGGTAGAAATATTGGACCAAAAAATAGATTCTACAAAAAAATTGAGTGACGATGATTCTGTTGATAATTCTTCCAGTGTTAGTAAAGATGTGTCCAGGAGGAAGTCTTTTTGCATTCTGTAAGTTGGGATTGCATCATTTTGGATGAGGCAAGTCATACATTCACAGATTCATGCATTATGTTGTTGTTTTCTTCAATTGCTGTTTAATTGGTTTCCTTGTATATGGTGTTCATTTGTTGTTCATATGATCTGTTAATGTAACTTGTAAATACCATACATTCTTCAAGCTTATAATAGACCCTCCCTTCATGAGTTAGCTTTTGGGGTTGAGTTAGGCCCAAGTGGCAATCTTACAAAGCTAGAGTTGATAACGTGGATATTGGAGTGGTGAATTCTTAGTGAATAATGAAGATATGGCAGTTCATAGAATGTAAAGAGTCTTATGTTGGCTCTTAAAATGTCATGAAGAATCTTATCATGGTAATGATGAAACCTCTACAGTTAACTACTGAATAATGTTGGCGAGAGTACCTATATACCTCTATGACATTTTAGGTATTAAAATTTATCAGAATATAAGATCATGAAATTTATCTTTGTCATAAAGCTAATTCAATGATTTACTTAACTTCTCATTATGTGAAATTTTATCTGAAAGCCTAGTTTGATCGCTATATTCTATCTTCATAGCAGTCATTAGAACTATAGTTCATGAGAGTAGAATTTCTAATTACACTTTTTGCCTGATTGCACTTTTGTGGCATAGGCTAATTACGTACAACATGCACACTACCACAAGGCAAGAGCTAGTCTTACTTTAGAATCTTCTTACAAGTGGGCCTTAACTGGTATACCCCTGCAAAACCATATGGGAGAATTGTACTCAATTGTAAGTTAACTTCTACAGGTTTAACGTTTTCCAGAACTTTTTATTATTGTGAGGTTAATTACATTCTTTACTTCTATACAGGTCCATTTCTTACAAGTTAAGCCTTATGCTTGTTACTTTTGTAAATATTGTGATTGCAGAGTACTTGATAATAGGTAAACATAAAGTTCCTTTTTTAAATCCTGATTCCTATCCCTGAGGGTGCAAATGCAATGGCTCAAGATCTATTTAACAGGAATAGTTATCAAAGTAACAGGCCAGACTCGAACACAAGGGATTAAATTAAGAATAACTCTACTTCTGTAATTAGTCAGTATGCTTCTTCGACAATCGATCAAGGAAAATCAGATAGTGGATCATTCTCTGTGGATGGTATTGAACGTTTTTTGGGTTCTATAGTGAAAATGCAATGGCTCAAGATCTATTTACTTAATATATGTTGTTCTTTGTTTCTCAACCAATTTTATTGAAATGGTTCAATATTTGTCTGAAATCTCTTATATAATATGTTCTTTGATAAATGTAATGTACTGGAGCTTCTCAACTAAGTGCCCACAGTATCAGCACAAGCGTGCACACCACTTTCCCTGGTGGAATAGTGTAAGTTAATAATTAATATATATACTTTTGAGGCTTCATCTTATTGCTTACATGGTAAAGTTGAAACATCTTCTTTTTCTAGCATATTACAAAACCTTTAGAATCAATTCAATCCAACGCGACTTGTAGATATGTGATGGTTTTGTTGAAGCACAAAATTCTGAAAAACCTATTGCTAAAATGTATAAAAAGGAGTGAGCTGTTGATCTTGCACTTCCCTTGAAGACTGTAAGTTCTGTCTTACACTAATGCCATGTGCTTCAATTTGATAATAATCTTCTCATGGGTGTAGCTTGTTTCTTATTTTTGGATCCAGGTTACTCTGAGAAAAGTGGACTTGAATGAAAAGGACTACTACTTACATATGTTAGAAGAAACCATTGCAAAGTTAGATAAGTATGCTATCTTTGATACTTTATTTTCAAAACTAGCTCTTTTTTCTTGCAAGTTCCACTTTGCTTGTCACACTAAAGTAGCATTTTTCCACAGAATTTATTTCATGGGACTGGCTCATATTTGTTTTCCTTTTTTGGTTGCATATCGTGTTTTTTATCTTATGCATGAAGTACTTGCATGGAATATGTTTCCTACAATTACTTGTTCTTAAGTAGTTTTGGAACATATTGGGTTAGTTTCCTAGGTATAGTAAATACGTAAGATCTTACAAGCCTTTTTCTTCCCTTAAAATTCTCAATCATTTTTGTCATTCTCTCACCTGAAGAAAGTACGAAGAGGATATTTTTTGTTTCTAACTGTATCTTCCCATGTTGTATGTTGGACAGATATACTCAGGCTGGACCTCTGAGGAAGATCTATCTCTCTATCAATACACGCCTGCAGAAGGTATGACGACAATGTTGTATAAATGATATGTGTGGAACCTTAATCCTTCTTGATAATTAAAATGGCTGCTTGCATTCATCTACTTGTTTTTTTTCCTTTTTTCTGATTGACTCTCTTTGATGTACAAGTATCACATTAGGTGGTTTCAGTGCTAAAACTTTCTAAATCAATTTGTCCATTTCTTTTATTGGAATCATGGTGTTTAATTGTATTTATTTGCTAAATAGAATTAAACTTTCAAACTGAGACTGATAAGAAATATCGTACAAATGACCAGCTTTAGAGATTAAGGCCAGATTAGGATAATTCATCCATAAATAATATAATCCCTCCAGATTGTATATTACTCCCTCCATTTAATTTGTTTGACCTACTTTCCTTTTAGTCCATTTCAAAAAAAATGGCCCTTTCTCTTTTTAGCAACTCTTTAATTCCAACTTTCCACATGGCATGTTTAAGACCACAAGATTAAAGAACATTTTGGTACGTTTGATATATCTGAGTTTCTATTCCATGTCAATTGCTATAGCTATTGACACAGCGCTACAACAACGACCGCCTCCCTTCGCCTATGCCCTTTCCCAAAATATTCTTGAGAATCTTTGAACATTTTTGGGGAAATTTATGCATTAACTGTGACTTATTATGCTATACGATCCGTATATTACTATAGCAGAAGTCAAAGTTGGTCAGCACCGCCATAGTAGTCGAGTCTACTACGGTGGTACTGCTATAGCAGAATAAGTCGTAGTTAATGCAAAAACTTCTCCAAAAACATTCAGAGATTCTCAAGAACGTTTTGGGGAAGGGCATAGGCGAACGGAGGCAATTTCTACTAAATTTCCACCAAACTCAATAAAAATGTAAGGATTTTGTGCCCCGCTTCAGTATTTCAATTCTCAGACCTTAGAAATGGTAATTTTGGGCTTGGGGGAAAGTTTGGGTTGAACTAAGAAGGTAGAACCTGGTGAAAAAGAGGATTATAGGGTGTAGAATTCTTGGGTTGTGATTATAATTGCTCAATTATGTTTAAAACACCATTATTTGCTTATTGTATAAAAAAAAATGGTAGTTTAGGGGAACTAATAGTGGGAAGGCCCTGGGATGGGTGAAATGATCATAGGTTGGCCTGGGGTCTTTGATTTAGTATAATCCGAGTAATTTTAGGCCATTTGGACTGATTCTAGTTTATTGTGTAATCATGTTTAGACCAAGAACAAATAAAAGCTTTGAAAAACGGGAAAGCTCCGGTCCAGTAGAGTTTTCAAGCTATTCAAAGTAGGTGATGGTTATTATTTTCCCAAATGAAATATGTGTTCATGTAACTGTAGTTTAGTATGTTATGTGCATTGCATGCTTCGGGAATGGAATAATGAATTTCTAAGTATCTGGGTGTCAATTATGTGAAATGAACTTGGTTTTTTTACTTGTTGGCTTACAAGTGTGATTTTGTTCTTTGTTTGTTGACTGTTGGATTTTGTATGACATTCGGTTGGCTCGAGTAGCACGCTTAGTATGGGATATATATTGGTTGGCTTGGGTACTATGCCTGGTATGGGATACTTATTGGTTGGCTTGGATACCATGCCTGGTACAGATTCTATAATAGTTGGGTCGGGTACCATGCCTGGTACGAGTTTATTTGTACCTGTTGATTGTATTTTTTTTGATAGTTTCATGAGTGGAGCAGGTTAATTATTGGCACTCTAATTATTTCACATTGGTTCATGAGGGGCCAGGTAATTGTACTTAAATATGGGGTTGGTCCTTGTGTAGACCGAGAATTGCATGTTAAACACTTGGGTGTTTTTCTAGGGATGCTTTGTTGGTCTGGGTTACTTAAAAAAGGTATATGCTTATCGTTATTGTTATTATGGTAGTTGTTGTTGAATTTGTTTTGTGCAGTTGGTAAGTTAGAGGAAAGACTGAGAGTCTATAATGATATTTCTGGCTTGCTATTACATGTTGTACTGCTCTACTCAACTTTGGTTTATTGTTCATATGTTGCTTTATTGGAGCTTGCTGTTGATCCTACCAGTACACTATGGTTGTGTATTGATTCTGCACTTGCTTTTCTTTTTGTGAGTACAAGACATATTTTGGTGGCTACTATATGAGCTCAGTTGCAGTTTCGATGATTCAAGATTCCAAGGGTGAGATACTTTTTCGACTACCATGGTTTTATCCAGTACATCTCTAGTCCATTATTTTGGACTTTGACTCTTTTGTTTTAGGGTTGCATCCCCACATTCTAAACGTTAGTAGATGTTTTGGTACAACAACTTTATGTTTCTATGGTTATTTCTGTAGGATATTATGTTATTAGTATTTTGTTTATGAATGTTAGTTTATTTTAATGCAATTGGTTTTGAGCTTCTAGTTGTCTAAGTGTTGGGTTGATTATTGATTCGCTCATTCGGGGTTTTTAGGTGGGTACCACTCGCGACAGTTTAGGTTGTTACAAAGATTGTATTAGAGCCCTAGATTTGTTGATCTTGTCATACTAAAATGGGTCTAGTAGAGTCTGCGGAATGGTAAAGAGATATTTGTACTTTTTTTTGAGAGTCTATAGGACTTTAGGAAACTATCTCTTCTTTCTTCCTTCATGCTATAACTTGATTCTAATTGGTATCTAGTGATACAAATTGGTATCTAACTGCCTTCACTCTTTTATCCTACGATGGTTGATACACGGTGCAACAGAGTGAGAGTGGTAGCCCTAGTGGTGAAACCAGCGGCCAGAGGGTGAGGAAGGGGCAGGGGCAGGGGCTGAGGCAGAGGAAGAGCAACACTCTCTAGGGGTGGAGCTCATGCAACAGTAGGGCCAAGGGAGGTGATCCCTCTCCTACCCCAGGATCCTATTGAGGAGGAGGTTGAGGTTGTACTTGAGAAGGGCACGGAATAGAAGGAGGCGACACCAGCTGGAGGTACAGGCCTTCCCTTTATATCGTCTGAGGTATTCCAATAAGTGTGGGCTGGTAGGTACTGGATCCACCCCTACTGGTACAATAGATCAGGTTTTGGGCACTCAACCAACTATCACAGTAGCCTTTAGGATGGATGCATCATCAGGTACTGATGATTTCGTCCATCCGATGCTAGGTCCTGTTATGACCAGGACTGAGCACGAGATGCTGACCAAATTTTTCAAACTAAAACCTCGGAAAATTTAGAGGACCAAGAAAGAGTATGCGTTTGAGTTTATTTTGGACTGCTATGAGAGGCAACATAAGTTGGGCATTATGCAGTAGCACGAGGTAGAGTTTGTTACTTCAAGGTGATTCCAAATCATGGTGGAGACTCATGTAGAGTGTCGGCCATCAACATTGTCTCTGATGTCTTGGGCACAATTTCATGCTCTGTTCTTGGAGAAATATGTGCCTTGCACTTTGATGGATCACAAAAAGGATGAGTTTCTGGCCCTTGAGCATGGTAACATGTTTGTTTAAGCCTATGAGGCTAAATTTCATGCCTAGTCATGTTATGTTACTCAGCTTCTGGGTATTGAGGAGGAGAGGATTCATCTATATGTGAAGGCCCTGAATACTGAGTTGCAAGTATTGTCTATGCATATGACCTCAGCAGGGAAGTGTCTTAATGAGGTGACTTATTATGTGAAGAAACTAGAGGGGGTTAGACAGGTTGGGCAGGCTAAGGTGTTAGCTAAAAAGTCCCGAAATAAAGGAAATTTCAGCGGTTCTTACTCCAAGGGTTATAGCCAGTAGGCATATTTGGCTCGTCCTATTTAGTCAGCCCTGCCAGCTTCTGTAGGTGGTCTTCTGGGATCCAGTCAATAGTTTTCAGCTCCTAGAGACTAGGGGGCTTCCTATACTTCTACTAGCAGGCCTTCTCTTGATCACGGGTTTTTTCACTATGGTGATTCGGGTCACTTTAAGAGGGAGTTCCCTCATAGGTAGATAGGAAATCAGACTCAGCAGCAGACCAGGGCTGTGGTTCTGGCAGGTGGAGGTAGCAATAGTAGAGTTTGTCCACAGGGTGGGCGAGGTAACTTTCAAAGAGGCCGAGGAAATAGAGAAAATGGTGGTGTGGGCAGGGGAGTAGCACAGACAGCCAGAGAGTTTGCTCGTACTGATGATAGGGCCCAGTGTTATGTATTCCCAGGAAACTATGAGGTGGAATCATCAGATGTCGTGATAAGAGATATAATTCTAGTTTGTGATTGGATGGCTTCTGTATTATTTGACCCAGGTTCTAGTTATTTGTATGTTTCTGTGAAATTTGCCTTGGGTTTGGATTTGGTTTGTGATGTCCTGAATTCCCCTATTCATGTTTCTACCCTAGTTAGGGAGTATGTGGTAGTAACCATGTTTATCATACTTGTCCGATGGTTTTTGTGGGTTTTTGTACTTGGGTAGATTTAGTTATTTTGGACATGCTAGATTTTGATGTTATTTTGGGTATGACCTGGTTGTCTCCATATCATGTTGTGTTGAATTATAATGTTAAGATAGTAACTCTAGAGATTCCGGGTAAGGATAGGCTAGAGTGGGAAGGTGTATACAGGCCTAAGTCGGTAAAGATTATATCTTTTGTTTGGGCTAAGAAGTTAGTGGGGAAAGGATGTTTAGCCTTCTTGGCTTATTTATGGGATGTTAGTGTGGAGTCCCCTTCAATTGAGTTAGTTCCGATGGTTTTTGAGTTTCAGGAGGTGTTTCCAGCGAACTTGCCTGGCATGTCTTTGGATAGACACATTGACTTTTATATAGATTTGGAGCTGAACACTCGCCCAATATCAATTCCACCTTATCATATGACTTCGGCATAGTTGAGGAAACTTAAGACTCAGCTTCAGGAACTCCTAGATAAGAGATTTATTCATCCCAGTTCTTCACCTTGGGGTACTTCAGTATTGTTTGTGAAGAAAAAGGATGGTAGTATGAGGATGTGCATAGACTACAAACAATTGAATAAGGTCACCATCCGAAACAAGTATCCTTTACCCAACATAGATGACCTCTTTGACCAGTTGTGGGGTGCTTCAGTGTTTTCAAAGATTGATTTGAAGTCAGGGTATCATCAGCCTAAGACGACATTCTGGATCTAGTATGGGCATTATGAATTCTTTGTAATGTCGTTTGGGTTGACCAATACGCAGACAACATTTATGAGTCTGATGAATGGTGTGTTCAAATCTTTTTTGGATTCCTTCATCATTGTTTTTATAGATGGCATTCTGATTTACTCCAAGAGTAAGAAGGAGCACACAACGCATCTTCGCATTGTTCTAGAGATTTTGAGGCACCAAAAATTGTATGCCAAGTTTTCAAAGTGTGCATTTTGGTTGTCTTTTGTTTCTTTCTTAAGGCATGTTATGTCAAAAAAGAGGGTGATAGTGTATCCCTCAAAATATTGAGGCAGTTAAGAGTTGGGTCTGGTCTAGCACTGTGACTGAGATTAGGAGTTTTGTGGGGCTTGCAAGCTACTATCGCAGGTTTGTCAAGGACTTTGCATCCATCACTACTAACTTGACAAGGTTGAATCATAAGGAGGTACCTTTTATTTTGTCTGACAAGTGTGAGGAGGGCTTCCAAAAGCTCAAGACACTCCTGACTAAGGCTCCCATCCTATCATTGCTGGTTGAAAGTAAGGATTTCGTTGTGTTTTGTCATGCTTTACATTTGGTTTGGGTGTTGTGTTGATGCAGGACAGAAATGTTATAGCTTATGCTTCAAGGCAATCAAAGACCCATGAGAAGAATTACCCAACCCACAATTTGGAGTTTGCAATGGTGGTCTTTGCACTAAAGGTTTGGAGACACTACCTTTATGGTGTCAAGTGTGAAGTGTTCACAAACTATCACAACCGACAACATGTGTTTACCCAGAAGGATTTAAATCTGAGAAAGAGGAGGTGTATATAACTATTGAAGGATTATGATGTGACCATCCAGTATCATCCAGACAAGGCTAATGTAGTGGCAGATGCATTGGGCCAAAAAACGGTTAGCATGGGCAATTTGGCTTGTTTGGAGGTGTCCAAACACCCATTGGCTAGGGTGATTTGGGATCTATAATATAAGTTCATGTAGTTGGGTATCTCAAAACAGGGAGGTGAGTTGGCCAGTATTGAAGTCAAACCCACATTTATAGAGGAGATTAAAGCCAAACAGTTTCAGGATGCATAGTTGAACAAGCTTTAGAGCAAGGTGGTATTCAGAGAGTCCGGGGATGCCACATTAGATGCTGGCAGGGTGATGAGTTTCAGAGGGGGGATTTTTGCCCCTCGAGTTGATGAATTGATTCAGAATATACTGGCAAAGGCTCATTGTTCAAGGTATTCCATACATTCGGGCATAACCAAAATGTACCGAGACTTGAAGCGACTTTATTGGTGGCCTGGGATGAAGAGGGACATAGCTGACTATGTTTCTAAGTGCCAGAATTGTCAGCAGGTTAAGTATGATCACCAAAGGCCTGCAGGATTTCTTTAGAGGATGACCATTCCCGAGTGGAAGTGGGAAAGAATAACCATGGATTTTGTGGTGGGACTTCCAAAGACCTTGGGGAAGTATGACTCTATTTGGGTTATCGTGGACAGGCTGATCAAGTCAACTTATTTCATTTCAGTCAAGGTGGATTATAATTCGTAGTAGTTGGCCAAGATTTATGTTAAGGAGATTGTGAGACTGCATGAAGTGCCACTTCCATTATTTCAGAGGAGATTGTGAGACTGCATGAAGTGCCACTTCCGTTATTTAAGACAGAGGTACACAATTTACTTCCATGTTCTGAGGCAAGTTGCACAAAGAGTTGGGCACCCAACTCACTTTCAGCACCATATTTCATCCTCAGACAGACGGTCAGTCAGAGAGGATAATTCAGGTACTGAAGGACATGCAGAGAGCATGTGTAATAACCTTTGGGGGTCATTAGGACCAATTTCTACAATTTCTCATACAACAACAACTATCACTCCAGTTTTGATATGGCACCATTCAAGGCAGTTTATGGGAGGAGATATAGATCACACATAGGGTGGTTTCAGGCAGGCGATGTGAAACCTCTTGGCGTTGACTTGGTTAGGGAATCTTAGGAAAAAGTAAAGGGAATTCAAACTAAGTTTCTAGTAACCCAAAGAAGGCAAAAGAGTACGCAGATTGCAAGGTAAGATACATGGCTTTTCAGGTTAGTGAACAAGTGTTGTTGAAAGTGTCACCAATGAAAGAGGTAATAAAATTTAGAAATAAGGGCAAGCTTTGCCCTCGATACATCGGTCCATTCGAGGTTCTTCAGATTATAGGGCCGGTGGCATAAAGGTTAGCACTGCCTCCCAGTTTATTCGGAGTACATCCAGTCTTCCATGTATCTATGCTAAATCAATACCATACGGATGGGGAGTACATTATTAAGTGGGATTCAATCTTTCTAGACACGGATCTTCAATACAATGAGGAGCTAGTTGAAATTTTAGATCGGGATGTCCAAAAATTGAGGACAAAAGAAATTAGATCAGTAAAATTTTAATGGAAGCATCGTCCGATTAAGGAAGCCACTTGGGAAACCAAGAAGGACATGCAGGACAAGTACCCTCACTTGTTTGAGGATTCAGGTACTACCCTTTTCTCTCTTTTAGCTCATCTTTTTTGGGTTTGATCATTCGGGGATGAACAATGGGTAAATTGGTATCTATTGTAATGAACTATTTTGTTTTTATGGGCAAACCATTCATGTGAAGTTTCAGGTTAGAAAACTTCCGAGTTTGGGAGTTAGAAATTTTGGGCTAGGCTAATCTCGGACATATTCTGAGTGAGGTATGGTCTAGGGTAATCCGGGTAATGATTGGGTAAAATATCTTATGTTGAGCTAATTTTTTTGTTAGCTAAGAAAATAAAGAGTCTGTAAGACTTTTCAGAAGTGAATTCGGGTGAGTAATTACCCCCGGTATTAGAGTTGATGTGAAAGGGTTGGTTTAGAATGTCAGGATTTGAGATATGTCATAAAATGGGAAAATTTGTGAGAATTTCTGAGTTTTTCTTCTTTCTCAACCGCTATAGCAGTTGACACTGCACTACAACGATGACCATTATAGCTGAGAAATTCCTTCTATAGCGAAAGTCAATGTCGATCAGTACCGCCATAACGATTGAGTCCGCTATAGCAGCACCGCTATAGCGGTGTACGGTTCGCTATAGTAGAATAAATAGAAACTTCCACAAAAACATTCAGAAATTCTCAAGAATATTTTGGGGAAGGGCATAGGTGAAGGGAGGTGATTTCTTCTGAATTTTCACCAAACTCCATCAAAAAGGTAAGGATTTTGCTCCCCAATTCAGTATTTCGATTCCCAGACCTTATAAATTGTAATTTCGGGCTTGGGGGAAGTTTGGGTTAACCTAATAAGGTAGAACCCGATGAAAAAGAGGATACAGGGTATAGAATTCTTGGGTTGTGATTATAATTGCTCAATTATATTTAAAACACCATTATTTGCTTAATGTATCCCAAAAAATTGTAATTTAAGGTGAATTAATAGTGGGAAGGCCCTGGGATGGGTGGAATGATCATTGGTTGGCCTGGGGTCTTGGATTGAGTATAATCTGGGTAATTTTAGGCCATTTGAACTGATACAAGTTTATTGTGTAATCATGTTTAGACCAAGAACAAGCGAAAGCTTCAGAAAATGGGAAGACTCTGGTCTAGTAGAGTTTTTAAGCTATTCGAGGTAGGTGATGGTTATTGTTTTCCCAAATGCAATATGTGTTCATGTAACTGTAGTTTAGTATGGTATGTCCGTTGCATGCTTAGGGAATGGAATTATGAATGTCTAAGTATTCGGGTGTCAATTATGTGAAAGTAACTTGGTTTTGTTACTTATTGGTTTGCAAGTGTGATTTTATTCTTTGTTTGTTGAGTTTTGGATTTTATATGACATTTGGTTGGCTTGGGTACCATGCCTGGTGCGAGATACATATTTGTTGGCACAAGTACTACGCCTGCTATGGGATACTTATCGGTTGGCTCAGGTACCACGCCTGGTACATGTTCTATAAAGGTTGGCTTGGGTACCACGCCTGGTATGAGTTTATGTATACTTGTTGATTGTATTTTTGTCGATAGTTTCATGATTGAACCGGTTTAATTGTTGATACTGTGATTGTTGCATATTGGTCCATGAGTGGCCGGCTAATTGTACTTAAATGTGGGCTTGGTCCTTGTGTAGATCGGGAATTGCATGTTAAAAACTTAGGTGTTGTTCTAGGGATCCTTGGTTGGTCTGGGTTACTTTAAAAAGGTATATGATTATCATCATTGTTATTATGGTATTGGTTGTTCAATATGTTTCGTGTAGTTGGTAAGTAGGAGGAAAGACAGAGAGTCTGTAATGATATTGTTGGCTTGCTATTATATTTTGTACTGCTTTACTGAGCTTTGGTTTATTGTTCAGATGTTTCTTTGTTGGAGCTGACCAATGATCCTACTAGTACACTATGGTTGTGTATTGATTCTGCACTTGCTTTTCTTTTTGTGAGTATCATCATGATATATTTCAATGGCTGCTATGCGACCTTAGTTGTAGTCCTGATGATTCCAGATTCCAAGGGTGAGCTACTCTTTTGTCTAAGATGGTTTCATCCAGTACATCTCTAGTCCATTGTTTCGGACTTAGGCTCTTTTGTTTTGGGGTTGCATCCCCGCATTCTAGATGTTAGTAGATGTTTTGGTATAATGACTTTCAACTTCTAGGGGTAATTCCACAGGATATTTTGTTATTAGTATTTTGGCTATGAATGTTAGTTTATTTTAATGCAATTGGTATTGAGCTGCTAGTTCTCTAAGTGTTGGGTTGATTATTGGTTTTCTCCTCCAGGGGTTTCGGGTGGGTGCCCCTCACGGCGGATTGGGTTATGACAGCATCCTTTCTTAGAGCACTAGAAAACCTCGGAGAACCCAACCTAAGGATCTGACCTAACATCTTTTTCTCCTCAGAAGACAGGACTAGTCAGGCTACCATCGTCTGAGCAACTAACAACACTGGTGGTACCTCAACTCGGGGAGCTGCAGCGATGGGATGCTCCTGCACCCTGAATGCCCTGAGCCTCTCCTTAAGATGAAGTCTGCAGTATACTTCCCAATTCAGTCAACAACTGAACAATAACGTCCTGAAGTGCTGGTATAGCAGCGAATCTGGGTAGAGGCTGGGCTATTCCCTTCCCCATTGGCAGCTGAGGTGGTGGATCCTCTAGCACTAATCCTCGAGCAATCTCAGGCTCCAGATCAAATACTAGCTCTGGTAATGGTATCCGAGCTTAGGCCCGAGCTGGCAGCGCAACCCATGTCTTACTTCAACCTCTGGATCTACCTCTACCCTGTCCTCTAACTGGGGCTTTAACTATTGGCACATGAGTCTCGTTACCATCTCAATTCATCCTATTTCATTAGATCGAGGATGCGATATGGTTTCGAAAGATGAACCGAATATGGATAGTTCTAATAATATTTCATTCTTTAACAAGAATCCATTTTTTGTTTTATTTTATCTATTCCATGACCAGGAAAAGGGAGGATACACGTTACACTATGTCTCACCGGCTACTAATCGCGTCCAAAAGATCTGAGAAAGAGTGAAAGAAATGACATTTAGAAGTTGATAGAATCAAAGACACATAATAAGGGATTAATCAAGATGGAATTTACTAAGAATTACCTATAGCCCCAACAGATGGGATACATATGTCATCTTATCGATCCGCGAGACTCTACAAGACACTTTCTCTTGTACTGGGAAGACCGATGAACCTAAAGCTCTGATACCACACTATCACGACCCAAAATCAGGCCATAATAGCTCTTACTAAAACCCCAATAGGCAAGCCAAAACCTAAGATACAGTATTACAACTGAAGCTAAAACTAGATAAAGCGGAAGTAAGATCATAATAAGAACGGGCCACAAGTATAGGTCTATACAAAATGGTAAAAAATATACAATAGGGCCCTGAAGAGACCAAAGGAGACAAAATGTACACATAAGAACCAAATCCCCAAACCTAGTGTCACTGGTATAAGAGCATCTAACGTACTAGAATAAGGCTATACACGATACTACTGTCTATTAAAGTACAAAATAAAGACATCGAATGTTAGAGAGAAAATAGTAAATCTCTGAATGCCGGAGCTCACCATGATCCAAATAGCAACAAGCCTCGAAAGAGTGGAAGATCAGTAATGGTGGCTCATACTATGTGTTGCATCAGTAAAAGATGCAAAAGCATAGTATGAGTATCAAAATACGGGGTACTCAGTAGACATAATAGGCCGACCGAGCTCAGAAGATAATATATAGTATAAGTAGCATGAAGGTAAAACAAAAGTCAGAAAATAAACTAGAATCTCATACATAATTGGGTACAATGGTGAAGATAATAATAATAATGGTAATATTACACTCAAAACTAATACCAGTAAATGCGGTGCAATATGAGATGATGCAATGCATGATGTGTCCAACGCAGGAAAAGTAAAACCCAAAATAATCCCTCGGGCCACCCAAAATTTAACCTCGAGCTTATCAACATATTCAATAAAGTAAAAACATAGATATGTTCTCCTTGGGCCACTAAGAA
Organism: Jaltomata sinuosa; assembly: GCA_003996215.1. Taxonomy (NCBI): domain Eukaryota; kingdom Viridiplantae; phylum Streptophyta; class Magnoliopsida; order Solanales; family Solanaceae; genus Jaltomata; species Jaltomata sinuosa. The sequence goes on along the minus strand of QJPP01001733.1, from coordinate 26,312 downwards.
TAATGCCTCAGACTCATCAACAAAAAATAAAGGGAGAAAAGGTCCAAAAATGTGCCTCGAACTGAGTATAAAAGTGATACATTCTTTCCATTCCAAAAAAATAGTGATAAAATAGTACAATCCTCTCTGAAATCCGAAACCCATGGTGTCATGACCCGATTTGTCTGGTCATGATGACACCTACAAACCCCTTGTAGGCAAACCAATCTCCATAGCTCGGGATAGTTAATAAAGGGATACACTCTAAGTAAGTACGCACAAGAAGCATAATAAGCGGAAGAAGATAAAGTAAGCAAAATGGAAGGAAAGCAATATAGATATACATATATAGAAACTACACCATCCCACGACCCTGTATCAAAAGTAAATGAGGTAATACTAAATATATAGAGTACAAGAGAGTGTGAAAGTAAAATAGACAACTGCCTCTAAATATGCAAAAGAGTCAACTACCAAAAGTAGATATATAGCCAAGCCCCGATCGCCAGAAGCTCACCCTATGTCTCAGATGTCAAGTGTTGCATGAGTCCCCATGTCAACGATGATAGCTCACACTAGGATTTGCACTAGGAAGATACAAAAGTGTAGTATGCGCACAAATTGCATAAGAAATGGGTACCCTGTAGGCATCATAGACCAACTGAGCATATATAAAATATAAAAGCAGTATATAGCAGATAATAAAGAAGATGTCATAGAAGCAAATTAGAGAAAGGCACACGGAAGCTAGCAACAGATAGAAGTCATAGATAATACAAGTATACTATGCTAGCCACAGAAGATATATCACAGAACACAGGTGAAATAGTAGAGAACTCACCTAGATCCTTGCAATAACAATATACAAGGAAAAGCTTAATAAAAAGGGCAGTGTACCGGTAACGTCAAATAATGGGAGAGAAGAACAAGCAACTAAACATAACCATGCTAACAGTAAAACTCACAAGGTAAGGATAATCAGAAAGTAACCTAATAAGTAACTACAATATGATCGAGTAAACTAATCTAACTACAATCTCAATGGGCGCCCATACACCGGAGGAATACATACAAGTGAAAACAAACCCTCTGATATCCCATACTAACAGAGCGTACAAGGGTGGAACTATGCAAACAATGTATGATATGATATAAAGTTCTAGTGGTACCGTATGCACCTCTTCTAGAGCTCGTAGGCACATCAGGTAGGACCTATGGAAGGCTTCCCCTGTATACCTCTACTCCAATGTATACCCCTCCTTCGGCGCTCTCGGCCCGTAGCCCATAGTCTGGATTAGCACGGTCCATGGAGGTCTCTAAGACCACATACAAACTCTTAATAAATCAATATGCGTTCCTAGAATCCATCCTGGTCTAAAATCAATAATAAGATCATGTCTAGAGCTCTGGCCCAGCCGAGCCTAGTATCATCTCAGAACTAGTGATAAAATTATGTCTAGCACTCCGGCCCAACCGAGTCTAGTATCATCTCAAAATTAGTGATAAAATCATGTCTAGCGCTCCGGCCCAGCTGAGTCTAGTATCATCATGAAAACCATTATTTAATCTCTTTTATCTCAAGAAAATCCATAAATCCAATCTTAAAGCCATTTATAACCATTTATAATCGAAAAAGGCCCTTGGGCCATGCATGATTTAGAAAATCGGTGATAGTAAAGCACGCAGCCTCGTAGTAGTAATAAATCAATGCAGAAAAGCTCTTTGACTAATAATGATGATATTAATAAATACAACCAACAACTCAACAACTCACAATCAATCTACAAGCCCTGCATAGGCTCAATCCGCTCTACAACATAGATAAATAGCTCATAATTGTGAATTAATGTCTGGGACTCACGTACATTTCCTAATTATCCCACCATCTATGGTCCAAAGTCATATGCAAAGGCCACACGGGGCCGCAAAGGTAATAATACCAAACTAGCTCAAATACTAAAGCAAATGAAGCAAGAGCAGACAGAAAGAAAGCGGGAAAGGTCTAGGGTACCAAACTAGTAAACCCAACCCAAAGATGCTAAATACTACAATTATATTCTATATAAGCAAAGTCTAAGGTAGGTAAGCCATAACCTACCTGACGTTCGATGACAAGCTGCTGAAAAGATGTTGTCCAAGCCTAAACTACTTCGAGAAGCTCTGAATATCAATCAAACTATTAAGAATATAATGTACTCATCAATACAAAGCTTACTATACCCATAATGCTAATAATTTAGCTGGGTCAAAATCTGGGTCAAAAGCGTGCCCATGAGCCCCGTAACCCAAAACTGAAAATGAAAGTTACCGCGAGATTCCCAACGTTGCTAGGAACACATGCGTAGAAAATAAGCATGATTCGAGTTAGGGAAGGGCCTAAAACAGCCCCAAACCTCAAGAACAAATCAAAAAATCAATTGAAGAAATTACGGAATTAAAGAGAGGAAAAACTTACAATTGGAGACAAGAAATTGACCACGGGCATGAAATTAATCACCTGAACGCCTAAAGATGATGCCACAAAGAAATTGGATCTTTGAGCTTAAGATAAATGTTGGAAAAACGTCTTTGGGGTTTTTAAAATGAAGAAGGAAGGCTAAATAAGCTGCCAGGTGCTAGCCTGCGCGCACGCGGCCAGGCACCGTGCATGCAGCCAAGCATACACACACGCGGCCTGGTGCACACATACGCAACCAGAATATGCGCATGCTAAGGGCAGCGGAGGCTAGGCTAGGTGCCACAACTGCACGCACTAGGGCTGGCCACTGAGCGTGCGGACATGCGCACATAGCCAAGCTACCGCGCAGGTAAAGGGCAAAGAGGGATGGGGATGGACAACACCTTCTACGTGCACACAGCCTACCCACTGCGTGAGCAAAGGCTTGGCTGGTTCTGCAACATCAACCATTAACCAGCAATCTTTCGCAACAAAAAATGCCATCGGATGGACCATTGGTATTCATCTAGGGCCCCATGAATGCAATCTAACTATGCTACTCAACCAAAAATGACATTTTGGACTCAACAGAATTGATGAAATTCCTAATGGAGGTCTATTTAACACAAAGTGGCCCCCACACCCAAATACCTAACTTTACTAAAATGAAACCCAATATCCCAAAATGAGTCCGAAAGCCTCGGGACCCAAACCAAAGGTCCTTATTGCCCAAAGTCGATATTCTAAAGCTAACAAAACTGATGAAATTCCCATCCGAGGCTATCTTCTCCAAATGTTGAACAAAGTCAAACTACCAACCCCAACTAGCTTAAAATCTCAAAAAGTGAGATAAAACAAAACTGAAAGCTCCCTGGCCCCGACTAAAGGTCCTACTAGACCAAAATCCATGCTTCAAAGTTAATAGAACTGTCCAAATTTGATTCCTAGCATAGTTTCTAAGAATGTTAACTAATGTCAATAATTTCCTAAGTTAATGCTCTAAAATAGGGAAATGGTCATAATGACCTCACGAATGACCCGGGCACCGAACCACCAGTCCCAGCAAGTCATAAATGACTTGGGGACGCTATAGGCAAGCTCTAACATTATAAAGAAAGAAAAAATGTGGGAATGATCGTACGAGTCATTACATCATCCACTACTAAAAATGATTTTCATCCTTAAAAGTCAAGAAAAAAGGAGTACCTGAAGGCTCAAACAACTGCGAATACTAAACGCGTATCTCTCTCTTGGTCTCCCAAGTAGACTCCTTGATCGGACGGTGCCTCCACTGAAAATTAACCACGGGAATCTCTCTGGACCTTAATCTCCTGACATCTCTAGCTAGGATGGCTACTAGCTCCTCAACAAAAGCCAAACCCTCATCCAACTGCACTGAATCCCACTGTAGCACATGTGACTCATCCGGCACATAATGCTACATCATGGATACATGGAAAACTGGGTGTATAGCTTAGAATGTAGGAGGAAAATCTAAAAGATATTCAACGCTACCCACCCTTTGAAGAATCTCAAACAACCCTAAATACTTGAGGCTGAGTTTACCCCGCCTACCAAATTTTATCATGCCTTTCATATGAGATACTTAAAGAAACACCCGATCACCAACAATGAACTCTAAGGCATGAAGTCTATGATTTGTGTAGCTCTTCTGCGTACTCTGGGCTGCCTGAAGTCTGTCCAAAATCTCCTAAACTCTATCTAAAGAATCACAAAGTAGATTTGTACTCTACAGCTGAGACTCCAAACCATCTGGCAAACCCACTGGTGATCTGCAATGCCTACGATACAATGTCTCAAAAGGCGCTATGCAAATACTCGAGTGATAACTGTTATTATAAGCAAACTCTGCTAAAGGCACGTACTGATCCCATGAAACTCCAAAATCAAGAACACATGCCCGTAACATGTCCTCCAAGACCTAGATAGTCCTCTCAGACTAGCCATCTGTCTGAGGATGGAATGCAGTGCTGAGTTGAACCTTTGTACCCATCTTTCACTGAATAGTCCTCCAAAACTAAGATGTAAACTGAGTACTGAGTCTGAAATAATAGAAGTCGGAACCCCATGCAAATGGAAAACCTCATAGAGATAAATTTAAGCCAACCTCTCTGTGCTATAGAAAGAATGAATCGGAAAGAAGTGTGCAGACTTAGTTAGCCTATCAACAATAACCCAAATAGAGTCAAATCCTCGAGAATTACGTGGCAACCGTGCTATGAAGTCTATATTGATCTCTTCCCACTTCAACTCAGGAATAGGAAGTCTCTGCATCAATCCACAAGGTCTCATACGCTCGAACTTAACTTACTAGCAGTTCAAGCATTAAAATACAAACTCCGCTATGTCCCTCTTTATACCACTCCACTAGTAAAGCTTCATCAAATATCTATACATCTTAGCCGCACCTAGATGGATAGAATATTTGGAACAATGATCCTCACAGAGATTCAACTGGATCAAATCCCCAACTCTTGAAACACAAAGGTGACTATCAAATCTTAGAACACCATCAGAATCTAAAGTACCCCTGCTGGCCTTACCCCGAGAAACCTGATCATGAATATCACACAATCGCTAATCCTCAAACCAGCGACACTGAATCTAATCAACCAGAGTAAAATGGATCTCGACACTAGAAAGAACTCTGCTGGGATCTGACAAGTCAAGCCTAACCAAAAGGTTAGCCATGGACTGGATATCCAAGGCCAACGGTCGCTCTAAAACTAAAAGAGAAGCCAAGATGTCCATACTCATTGCCTTTCGACTCAAGGCATACGCTACCGTATTTGCCTTGCTTGGATGATACATAATTGTGAAGTAATATTCCTTCAGTAACTCAACCCATATTTGTTGCCTAGAGTTCAGCTCTCGATGACTCATGATATACTGAAGAGTATGGTGGTCGGTGTACATCTCACAGTGAACTCCATATAGATAGTGCCTCCAAATCTTGAGCGTGAAGACTACCATCGCCAACTCCAAGTCATGAGTGGGGTAGTTGCACTTGTGATCCTTTAGCTTCTTTGATGCATAAGATATCACTCAATCCTGCTGCATCAAAACACAACTAAGGACAACTAATAAGGCATCACAATACACTGAGAAGCCCCGTCCCTCAACTGGCAATATCAATACCAGAGCTTAAGTCAATAAGGCCTTAAGCCTCTACAAGCTATCCTCGCACTGATCAGACCACTGAAATGAAAGATCCTTCCTAGTCAGACTAGTCAAAGGTGCTTCTATGGACGAAAATCCCTCAATGAATTGCCTCTAGTATCTTTCCAACCGAACAAAACTGTGAACCTCGATAGCAGTAGTAGGCCTCGGCCAATCATGAATGATGTGCCGCTAATTTACGGCACTTTCGACTCCTTTTTACTAAGAACAATCGTATGTTTTCAAGCAACCGTTGTTGTTTTTGATGTTTTTATGTTGTATTTGTAGGAAATTGAAACAAACACAGAAACGGACGGAAATACACGAAAAAGAACATTCTGGATAAGAGTGACGGTTCAGGTGACGGTCCGTCAAGGGTGTGACGGTCCGTCACCCAAACCGTCACACCAAGGCAGCAGCCAAGGCAGCACCACTGCCTAAGGGTGACGGTCCAGGCGACGGTCCGTCAAACCTGTGACGGTCCGTCACCCTGGCCGTCACACTTAGGCAGCCTGGACGCGGAATCCGAGCGTTTTTAGGATTGGTTTCCTAGACTCCTATAAATACCCTATGTTAGGTTTATTTTACATATCACTTTTCCAATAGTTTTTACATACATTACCCAATAATTGTAGGAGAGTTTTGAGCGATTTTTGAGAGAGGAAACGCGCTACACACGGTTTCCTTCTGTTCAATCTTGTTCTTGATTGTTCTTGGGATCTTTGTTTTTCGTGCTCTTGGATTAATTAAAGATTGTTTTCAATACATTGTAAGGATATCTTTTCTTTATTATGAATATTGCTTTCTTTTGTTCTTCTACAAGCATGAGTAACTAAACCTCCCACAACTAGGGTTGTGGGAGCCATGGCTAAAGAAGCGATATAGATTCCGGGTAGCGACGGGTTCAATATATGTATTGTCACGTTGTTAATCATGCATTATTTAACGTTTTCTAGTGGTTGCAAACATTAGAATATACCTAGGTTTAATTTGCTTGAGTAAAGAGATTAAAACCGGGAAACTTGATTAACAACAAGGATTCGAGACTACTAACTCTCGTCTAATGATTAATGCTGTAACTAGATTAATCTACTTGATGTTTAAGGTTGAAATCTAAAAAGCACATCTTTTCGAGGTCGAGAGAATAGAAAAGGAAATTTGTTTATTTGGTCGAGAGACGTTTAGACGATACCATTACTTCAATCACATCGTGACACGCATATAAAAAGAACCCGATTAAGCCTAGAATCGACATTGTTACTAACGCCATGGTAAACATTTCCCTAGTTCATTCTCCTATTGATTATTTCGCATACATTATTGTTTGTTTTGCTTACAATTTGATTTCACAAAACCCCCCCTTTACCGGAAACTATTGACGACTAGTCACTTAATTCACTAAAGACTTAATTCTCACCATATTCTCTGTGGGATTCGACCCCAACCTAGTTGGGTTCTATATTTGACTACGACCGCTTACGCTTCATTAATTCGAGGTGTAGTTTGGGCGTTATCAAAAAGTGGTGATATGCCGCTAATTTACGGCACTTTCGACTCCTTTTTACTAAGAACAATCGTACGTTTTCAAGCAACCGTTGTTGTTTTTGATGTTTTTATGTTGTATTTGTAGGAAATGGAAACAAACCCGGAAACGGACGAAAATACGCGAAAAAGAACATTCTGGATAAGAGTGACGGTTTAGGTGACGGTCCGTCAAGGGTGTGATGGTCCGTCACCCAAACCGTCACACCAAGGCAGCAGCCAAGGCAGCACCACTGCCTAAGGGTGACGGTCCAGGCGATGGTCCGTCAACCCTGTGACGGTCCGTCACCCTGGCCGTCTAACTTAGGCAGTCCGCGACGCGGAATCCGAGCGTTTTTAGGATTGGTTTCCTAGACTCCTATAAATACCCAATGTTAGGTTTATTTTACATATCACTTTTCCAATAGTTTTTACATACATTACCCAATAATTGTAGGAGAGTTTTGAGCGATTTTTGAGAGAGGAAACGCGCTACACACGGTTTCCTTCTCTTCAATCTTGTTCTTGATTGTTCTTGGGATCTTTGTTTTTCTTGCTCTTGGATTAATTAAAGATTGTTTTCAATACATTGTAAGGATCTCTTTTCTTTATTATGAATATTGCTTTCTTTTGTTCTTCTACAAGCATGAGTAACTAAACCTCCCATAACTAGGGTTGTGGGAGCCATGGCTAAAGAAGCGATATAGATTCCGGGTAGCGACGGGTTCAATATATGTATTGTCACGTTGTTAATCATGCATTATTTAACGTTTTCTAGTGGTTGCAAACATTAGAATATGCCTAGGTTTAATTTGCTTGAGTAAAGAGATTAAAATCGGGAAACTTGATTAACAACAAGGATTCGAGACTACTAACTCTCGTCTAATAATTAATGCTGTAACTAGATTAATCTACTTGATGCTTAAGGTTGAAATCTAAAAAGCACATCTTTTCGAGGTCGAGAGAATAGAAAAGGAAATTTGTTTATTTGGTCGAGAGAGTTTAGACGATACCATTACTTCAATCACATCGTGACACGCATATAAAAAGAACCCGATTAAGCCTAGAATCGACATTGTTACTAACGCCATGGTAAACACTTCCCTAGTTCATTCTCCTACTGATTATTTCGCATACATTACTGTTTGTTTTGTTTACAATTTGATTTCACAAAACCCCCCCTTTTACCGGAAACTATTGACGACTAGTCACTTAATTCACTAAAGACTTAATTCTCACCATATTCTCTGTGGGATTCGACCCCAACCTAGTTGGGTTCTATATTTGACTATGACCGCTTACGCTTCGTTAATTCGAGGTGTAGTTTGGGCGTTATCAAAAAGTGGTGATGTGCCGCTAATTTACGGCACTTTTGACTCCTTTTTACCAAGAACAATCGTACGTTTTCAAGCAACCGTTGTTGTTTTTGATGTTTTTATGTTGTATTTGTAGGAAATGGAAACAAACACGGAAACAGACGGAAATACGCGAAAAAGAACATTCTGGATAAGAGTGACGGTTCAGGTGACGGTCCGTCAAGGGTGTGACGGTCCGTCACCCAAACCGTCACACCAAGGCAGCAGCCAAGGCAGCACCACTGCCTAAGGGTGACGGTCCAGGCGATGGTCCGTCACACCCTTGACGGACCGTCACCCTGGCCGTCACACTTAGGTAGTTCGCGACGCGGAATCCGAGCGTTTTTAGGATTGGTTTCCTAGACTCCTATAAATACCCTATGTTAGGTTTATTTTACATATCACTTTTCCAATAGTTTTTACATACATTACCCAATAATTGTAGGAGAGTTTTGAGCGATTTTTGAGAGAGGAAACGCGCTACACACGGTTTCCTTCTCTTCAATCTTGTTCTTGATTGTTCTTGGGATCTTTGTTTTTCGTGCTCTTGGATTAATTAAAGATTGTTTTCAATACATTGTAAGGATCTCTTTTCTTTATTATGAATATTGCTTTCTTTTGTTCTTCTACAAGCATGAGTAACTAAACCTCCCACAACTAGGGTTGTGGGAGCCATGGCTAAAGAAGCGATATAGATTCCGGGTAGCGACGGGTTCAATATATGTATTGTCACGTTATTAATCATGCATTATTTAACGTTTTCTAGTGGTTGCAAACATTAGAACATGCCTAGGTTTAATTTGCTTGAGTAAAGAGATTAAAACCGGGAAACTTGATTAACAACAAGGATTCGAGACTACTAACTCTCGTCTAATGATTAATGATGTAACTAGATTAATCTACTTGATGGTTAGGATTGAAATCTAAAAAGCACATCTTTTCGAGGTCGAGAGAATAGAAAAGGAAATTTGTTTATTTGGTCGAGAGACGTTTAGACGATACCATTACTTCAATCACATCGTGACACGCATATAAAAAGAACCCGATTAAGCCTAGAATCGACATTGTTACTAACGCCATGGTAAACACTTCCCTAGTTCATTCTCCTACTGATTATTTCGCATACATTATTGTTTGTTTTGTTTACAATTTGATTTCACAAAACCCCCCCTTTTACCGGAAACTATTGACGACTAGTCACTTAATTCACTAAAGACTTAATTCTCACCATATTCTCTGTGGGATTCGACCCCAACCTAGTTGGGTTCTATATTTGACTACGACCACTTACGCTTCGTTAATTCGAGGTGTAGTTTGGGCGTTATCAAAAAGTGGTGATGTGCCGCTAATTTACGGCACTTTTGACTCCTTTTTACTAAGAACAATCGTACGTTTTCAAGCAACCGTTGTTGTTTTTGATGTTTTTATGTTGTATTTGTAGGAAATGGAAACAAACACAGAAACGGATGGAAATACGCGAAAAAGAACATTCTGGATAAGAGTGACGGTTCATGTGACGGTCCGTCAAGGGTGTGACGGTCCGTCACCCAAACCGTCACACCAAGGCAGTAGCCAAGGCAGCACCACTGCCTAAGGGTGACGGTCCAGGCAACGGTCCATCAACCCTGTGACGGTCCGTCACCCTGGCCGTCACACTTAGGCAGTCCGCGACGCGGAATCCGAGCGTTTTTAGGATTGGTTTCCTAGACTCCTATAAATCCCCTATGTTAGGTTTATTTTACATATCACTTTTCCAATAGTTTTTACATACATTACCCAATAATTGTAGGAGAGTTTTGAGCGATTTTTGAGAGAGGAAATGCGCTACACACGGTTTCCTTCTCTTCAATCTTGTTCTTGATTGTTCTTGGGATCTTTGTTTTTCTTGCTCTTGGATTAATTAAAGATTGTTTTCAATACATTGTAAGGATCTCTTTTCTTTATTATGAATATTGCTTTCTTTTGTTTTTCTACAAGCATGAGTAACTAAACCTCCCACAACTAGGGTTGTGGGAGCCATGGCTAAAGAAGCGATATAGATTTCGGGTAGCAACGGGTTCAATATATGTATTGTCACGTTGTTAATCATGCATTATTTAATGTTTCTAGTGGTTGCAAACATTAGAACATGCCTAGGTTTAATTTGCTTGAGTAAAGAGATTAAAACCGGGAAACTTGATTAACAACAAGGATTCGAGACTACTAACTCTCGTCTAATGATTAATGCTGTAACTAGATTAATCTACTTGATGTTTAGGATTGAAATCTAAAAAGCACATTTTTTCGAGGTCGAGAGAATAGAAAAGGAAATTTGTCTATTTGGTTGAGAAACGTTTAGACGATACCATTACTTCAATCACATCGTGACACGCATATAAAAAGAACTCGATTAAGCCTAGAATCGACATTGTTACTAACGCCATGGTAAACACTTCCCTAGTTCATTCTCCTACTGATTATTTCGCATACATTATTGTTTGTTTTGTTTACAATTTGATTTCACAAAACCCCCCCTTTTTCTGAAAACTATTGACGACTAGTCACATACTTCACTAAAGGCTTAATCTTCACCATATTCTCTGTGGGATTCGACCCCAACCTCTGTTGGGTTCTATATTTGACTACGGCCGCTTACGCTTCTTTAATTAGAGGTGTAGTTTGGGCGTTATCAAAAAGTGGCGCCGTTACCGAGGAATACGGTTGTTTGTTAAGTCCGGTGTGTTTATTTGACTCTTAGTCATAATTTCCTGCTTTATGTTTATTTGTTGTTTTTGTCTTTGACAGGGTACACAGTTGTGCATGACAAGTACCCGAAGTTCGGGGGAATAAATTTTACCTTACGACCCCGAGCTTGCTAGAACATTGAGGCAGAATATGGCCGCACAACTAGAGGCAGCGAGGATCGCTGCAGAACTGCAGGCCCAACAAAATCTGAATGCTAGTGGTCTGCAGGATGAGATCGCAAGGAATGATGAGGATCTCGACTTAGATGGAGCTGGCGCAACGGGCGCTATTGTCGTTCCACCGCTACCGCCCGGAGCCAAGTTCAACATCACAAGCACGATGATCCAACTTCTGAACTTGAGAGGAGTGTTTCGAGGTGTCGCTGGGGAGGATCCAAACCAGCACCTAATGAATGTCGTGGGTATATGCAAGTCGTTTGAACTACCGGGCGTGAGTCAGACAGCGATCAGGCTCAGGTTGTTTCCGTTGTCTCTGTCTGATGAGGCAGCATTGTGGTTGACAGAGCTGACCCCCGACTCTATCGCAACGTGGGGAGAGTTGAGAGGAGCTTTCCTAGAAAGGTTCTTTCCTCCCTCTCGGATGATACAGTTGAGGGACGAGATTAGCAACTTTAGGCAGCAACCGCACGAAGCACTGCACGAGACTTGGTTGCGATTCAAAAAGAAGATAACACAATGCCCGAACCATCAGTTGACCGATAACTTTTTGATGCAGACGTTCTACCGGGCACTGAATTCGGCTACCAAGCCGACGTTAGACAACGCAGCAGGTGGTGCATTCATGGGTCTTACCTTTGTTGAGGCCACAACTACTTTGGACAGGCTCACCAAAACCAACAGGGCCTGGCACACACGAGATTCAGAGGTTGCAGCTAGCACCTATACCGTTGGTATGTCAGCAGAGCAGCGTAGGAAAGAGGAGGAGCGCGACCAAGACATGGCGCATCTGAAAACGCAGTTGGACCTACTGACCAAGCACTTGTTCTCAGGAGGTATGGAGAAGGTACAAGCAGTGGGGTCCCAAGGTATGGAGACTGAGGAGGCTAATTACTTGGGGGGTTTCCAGGCCAATGGCCAGGTAAACCAAGGTCGAAACTACCAGAGAGACAACCACTATGAGAAAGATGGTTACATAGATCGCGATCAAGGTAGCTGGAGGAATAACACCGATAGAGGTGGGTTGTATGTACCACCTGGTAATCGGGACAAAGCTGGCAATGAGGCAGGGACTTCCAAGCTAGAGAACATGATGACGAAGATGCTGCTAAAGGTGGAATCGACTGACTCTGGGGTAAAGGCAATGAGGACTGAGTTATCAACGTTGAGTCAGGTAGTAGAGTCACATTCCACCGCAATTAAGCAATTGGAGCAGCAAGTGGGTCAGATCTCGGCATCTTTAAACCAAAGGAAGACAGGTACCTTGCGAGTGACACGACTCATCCGAGGAATGACGCTAGCTGTATGGCGATCACCATAAGAAGCGGAAAAATATTACCTGAATCACATCCGGTAATTCAGACTCAAGGTGATGCTGCGGATGATGAAGAGGCGGTAGAGGAGGAAACTCCAAAGCCCGCGGAGAAAAGCAAGGAAGCTGAAAAGCTTCCAACTATGATGCCTCGACCACCACCTCCGTTCCCACAGCGTTTGAAGAAGAAAGCTGACGATGGTAAGTTCCTGAACTTCATGACCATGCTAAAGCAGATTTCAATAAACATACCATTGGTGAAAGCGCTGGAACAAATGCCCGGTTATGCCAAGTTCATGAAGGACTTGATTACAAAGAAGAGGTCGGTAAGTTTTGAACCGGAAGACAACCTCCACCACTGCAGCGTTATTTCCTCAAGGTCCTTAGTCGAAAAGAAGGAAGATCCAGGCGCTTTCACTGTTCCCTGCACTGTTGGGAAGCTCAACTTCGGGAAAGCCTTGTGTGATCTAGGTGCTAGCATCAAATTGATGCCACTAGCCGTCTACAAACAACTGGGTTTGGGAGCTCCTAAACCAACGTCCATAAGAGTGATGATGGCTGACCGTTCAGTAAAGCGACATGTGGGAGTATTGTCTGATGTGCTAGTAAAGATCGGTAAGCTTATCTTCCCAGCTGACTTTGTGATCTTGGATTGCGAAGTGGATTTTGAAGTTTCCATAATCTTGGGACGACCATTGTTAGCCACGGCTAGAGCATTGGTTGACATGGAGAGAAACGAACTGACCTTCCGATTAAACAATGAAATGGTCAAGTTCGATATGTCCAGAGTGATGAAGCAACCAAGTGACATGAGGGTGGTCGCGGTCATCAATGCTATTGAGGAAGGCCCCTGCGGATATGGATCTTGAGGAGAAGGGTTGTGTTGAAACCCGAGCTGTTATGAGAGTAAAGTCGCGATCGCAAGAGGACGAGCAGGTTAAGGAAAGCGGTGAAAATAGATCAAGAAAATGAAAACACCGCAAGAGAATCCGCAAAGAAAGAGCGAAGAAGTTGGCGCGACTAGCTGCGGAGCCAATAAAAGAAGAAGCTGGAACGCAACAGAATGGTGTGTCGTGCACCTATTCCATCGATTTCTCATGCTTTGGAGACCCTGGCGGTCTCCAACATCATTCCAGAATCTGAATCATATCGACTTCACAGGTATTCCTTTCTCTCACAGTTTTTAGCTTTCATATGTATGCATTGGGGACAATGCATGAGTCTAAGTTGAGAGTGTGGGGAAACCTGTGAGTCACCACCGAGGGTTTTTGTTGCCGTATTTCTTTTCTCTCCGGTGTGCTATCTAGTAGAACCGGCATGTTTAGGTTGTATTTTAAATTTTTTTAGTGTCTATAGCAAGCATGGCGTTTTTCTTATTTAAAAAGGAGCCCTTTAAAAATTTTCTGGTTTTGAGCCTATGTTGAAACAATTGACTGTCTGGATCCTTGTATGTCATTGTGTGATTATGAGTAGAATGAGTATGCTAAAGCCGAGCGGTTGTTTGATAGTTAGTAGCGATATAGTTTCTTGGTGCCAAGAGCGTGTGAGATTATTGTTATAAATTCTTACTCTGTGCATGCATCTAGAACTTGCCCGATCTATTTTGTTAAGTTCGAAGTTTGGTTGCTTAGGAAAGGATCACAGGCCCTTTTTGTGTGCAGTCCACTTAACCTAAAAGACCGTCCAAATATAAATAATCCCTTGATCCCTGTTTGAGCCATAATTAACCTTATTCTTTCAATAACCTGTCACCATTCCCGTTTAACTTTGAATCCCTATTTTGGCCCTGGTCCTTCCTTGGACATCGTGCACCTCAACGCAGGCAATCAACCTAAGTTGAGGGTGGCTACCATAGAGGTAAACCCTGTTTTGGCCCTGGTCCTGCCATGGACATCGTGCACCTCAACGCAGTCAATCAGCCTAAGTTGAGGGTGGCTACTACAGAGGTGAATGATAAGAAAAAGAGGATGGAGAAGATTGGTTGTGAATAGAATGAAAATTCGGGTGTGTGCCTAAGAAAAGAAAAATAAAAAAAGTGAAAAAGATCGAAAAAGTAACAAAAAGAATTCTCAAAATAAAGAGGCCGCACCTGTAGCTAGAGAGAAGGAAATAAAAAGGCGAATAAGGATGGACAAAGTAAAGGATGTGGTAATAAGACGTCGGTAGTTCCAAGGAGGGCTTAGTCACTACCCCCTAAATGTATCCTACCTGCACCTGAAGCCTCAGTACAAGCCAAAACAAGTCCTGTAGTGATCCTGAGCGGCTTTCTGAAGAACCGAAATAGAATAGTAAGGGCAAGCCTATGGTATCGCATGTGCATTGTTTGAAATCGTTTGTAAGTGTGAGCGCTTACCTAGTCCCAAATCTTGTGTGAGGGATTTCTTTGTGGTGAGGGCACCAAGATGTCTGTATTGTCTATTGATTGTTAGGATAGCTGCGCGTGTGAATGTAGAATGTTCTATCATATCGGAATGACATGTTTGGATCCTTGCAAGTTAGTGTTTCATACATTCGTGTGCTAGAGGGAGCTTGATTTAATGGATTAAGATGTGGAATGACCATGAGTTGCTAGAGACATGAGTTCGTGTTCTTAGTTGAGTCGTTTTATTGTTTTATGTTATGTTGCTTGAGGACAAGCGAACGTTTTAAGTTGAGGGTGTTGATGTGCCGCTAATTTACGGCACTTTCAACTCCTTTTTACTAAGAACAATCGTACGTTTTCAAGCAATCGTTGTTGTTTTTGATGTTTTTATGTTGTATTTGTAGGAAATGGAAACAAACACGGAAACGGACGGAAATACGCGAAAAAGAACATTCTGGATAAGAGTGACGGTTTAGGTGACGGTCCGTCAAGGGTGTGACGGTCCGTCACCCAAACCGTCACACCAAGGCAGCAGCCAAGGCAGCACCACTGCCTAAGGGTGACGGTCCAGGCGACGGTCCGTCAACCCTGTGACGGTCCGTCACCCTGGCCGTCACACTTAGGCAGTCCACGACGCGGAATCCGAGCGTTTTTAGGATTGGTTTCCTAGACTCCTATAAATACCCTATGTTAGGTTTATTTTACATATCACTTTTCCAATAGTTTTTACATACATTACCCAATAATTGTAGGAGAGTTTTGAGCGATTTTTGAGAGAGGAAACGCGCTACACACGGTTTCCTTCTCTTCAATCTTGTTCTTGATTGTTCTTGGGATCTTTGTTTTTCGTGCTCTTGGATTAATTAAAGATTGTTTTCAATACATTGTAAGGATCTCTTTTCTTTATTATGAATATTGCTTTCTTTTGTTCTTCTACAAGCATGAGTAACTAAACCTCCCACAACTAGGGTTGTGGGAGCCATGGCTAAAGAAGCGATATAGATTCCGGGTAGCGACGGGTTCAATATATGTATTGTCACGTTGTTAATCATGCATTATTTAACGTTTTCTAGTGGTTGCAAACATTAGAATATGCCTAGGTTTAATTTGCTTGAGTAAAGAGATTAAAATCGGGAAACTTGATTAACAATAAGGATTCGAGACTACTAACTCTCGTCTAATGATTAATGTTGTAACTAGATTAATCTACTTGATGTTTAAGGTTGAAATCTAAAAAGCACATCTTTTCGAGGTCGAGAGAATAGAAAAGGAAATTTGTTTATTTGGTCGAGAGACGTTTAGACGATATCATTACTTCAATCACATCATGACACGCATATAAAAAGAACCCGATTAAGCCTAGAATCGACATTGTTACTAACGCCATGGTAAACACTTCCCTAGTTCATTCTCCTACTGATTATTTCGCATACATTATTGTTTGTTTTGTTTACAATTTGATTTCACAAAACCCCCCTTTTTTCTGGAAACTATTGACGACTAGTCACATACTTCACTAAAGGCTTAATCTTCACCATATTCTCTGTGGGATTCGACCCCAACCTCTGTTGGGTTCTATATTTGACTACGACCGCTTACGCTTCTTTAATTAGAGGTGTAGTTTGGGCGTTATCAATGAACGACTATAATCTAGGTCCACTCTAATCCCATTCTTATACACCATGTGTCCTAGGAATGCTACTGACTCCAGCCAAAACTCGCACTTTGAGAACATGGACTAAAGTTGGTGATCTCTCAATGTCTGGAGTACGATCCTCAAGTGCTGCTCATGCTCCTTTCTACTACGCGAGTATATTAATATGTCATCAATGAAAACTATCACAAATGAATCCAACTACGGCTTAAGCACCCGGTGCATCAAGTCTATGAAAGGTGTTGGGGCATTAGTCATCCCAAACCACATCACCAGGAACTCATAATGGACATAATGTGTCCTGAATGTTGTCTTAGGGATATCCTCCGCCCTAATCTTCAACTGGTGGTAGCCTGACCTCAAATCTATCTTAGAGAACACTGCTGCACCCTAGAGCTGATCAAACAAGTCATTTATACACGATATCGAATACCTATTCTTTATAGTCACCTTATTCAGCTGTGGATAACCAATACACATCTGTATCGAACCATCTCTTTTCTTCACAAACAGAACCGGTTCACCCCAAGGTGACATACTAGGCCTGATGAAACCCGTAGCTAAGATTTTATGAAGTTAAACCTTAAGTTCCCTCAACTCAGCTGGAGACTTACGATATGGAGTAATGGAAATGGGCTTGGTACCCGGTTCTAACTCAATGGCAAAGTCTACATCATGCTTAGGTGGAAGGCCTGGCTGGTCAATTGGAAACATATCTAAGAACTCCCTATTTTAGGGAAAAATGGTCGTTTGACTTGAAGAATTAGTTTGAAAACCAAGTTAAAGTTTCAAAAAAAATTCAAGTAAGAGCAAGAATCGCCACTTAATTAATTAAAGGGAAATTAAGAAAACCTTTTAAGAAATTTCTAAAGACTTAAAATAGTAAAAGACTTTAAAAATCAGAGATTCGTGATAAGAAGTTTGTATTAATACTTTTGGAAGGGTATTAAGGCACCAAGAGTATCCGTTAACTCGCGGTTATCCGCCGATTTAAAATAACTCTTATTTTGTGACTAACTTTGAAATAAAATATTATTATACGAAAGAAAGAAGTTACTTGCTTGATTTAGAGAAAATAAAATTGAAAGATTTTTAAAAAATGGTCAAATGTAAATGAGGCAATAAACATTTTTTCTAAACCAAGTACGTGACTTTAAAAGCAATCAATTTTAATTATGAGGAAAGTATTTAAATTAAAATATTTAAGCATGCGAATCATATACTTTTAACAGAAATGATATGTTTTATAGGGGTTCCAACTAAGTATGTAAAAAAGTTAGCATCCAAATAATTATACAACAAATTCTAAAATTTATACAAGTAAATTAAAAGAGGGAAGAAGTTTAAGCTTTTAGCTTAATGAGCTAAAATTAGCCTCGTATGGAATCCTGTCCTAAATCTATATCTTTGGGCTTTCATCCCATTTGCTGCGAACTGCTGAACTCCTGTCCCAATTCCACGAATTTCTAGCCCGTTTGGGGGTGCTGCAACTATGTTCACATGGGTTTAAGCCCATTTAGTCACTTATTTCCACCTCCATTAGCCTTCTTAAATCTGCTTCTGCTCCTTGACAGGGATGACTCAAAATTGTCAAGTTTTAACCTAACAAGACAGTGTAGGGGGAGGATGGGAGTCCAAAAAAAAACTCGAATGAGTTTCACATGAAAAGAAACGAGAATAAGAACTAATTCATTAAAGCTTTCAAGCAAGTTCATAAACAAAAGCCATAGAAACTGTTTGAAAATTCATTGTTTTAAGACCACCAAAGTTATCATAACAGTATCTTGAGCCTTAAGATCAAACGATAACTTTACAAAGGGCTTAAATAAATAGGTGAAGGCAAAACAAATTTAACATCATCTTGATGAAGCATAACAAATCGAATCTAGTCTCAAGTAGGAATTTTCATAACCTGAACAATTTGCCTCGTCTTATCTTAGTTAATCAGTAACACACATATTTTAATACAAGACCAGCCCAAACAAATATGGAATTACGCTACTTGAATAGAAAGGAGAAAAGAAAGAGTTGAACCAGTGGGTTACCTATTTCTTGGCAGCGAGACTGAGAGCAAACGAGTTGAGTTATTGATGACTTTCTGACGAATTAGTAGCTGGAGGCTTCTTGGTTTACAAATAACAAGAGGAGTAGCTTACACAATTCTCAAGAAAACTCAACAAAACAGTATGATTTTTTGCTTTGTATTCGACTTGATTTTTCTAGGTTTCCCCAAGAGCCGGAGAAAGACTCTCCAAGGCATTGCTACCCAAAAAATCTTCTCTTTACAGTGAGAAAAAGAAGGTATTTATATGGAATTCTAGGGCTTGAATTGGGTGGGGGGGGGGAACGATGGGATTTTCGGATAAGGTTTTGAGGATTTTTGAAATCTAAAATCAAAGGCCCTTTAGATGAGGGCACAAATGTACTCGTCCAGTACGAATTCATTCATCAACCAATGATTTTGAGTGGCTTATGCTAGATTTTACGGAGATCAATGTTGTAGATGCCACCTACCAATTTCTGGTTTCTTCTAGAACCATACAATGCAACATCTTCGTACAAACAAACTATGATAAGGAAATTTTACGGAGGGGTGATGATTACTCATCGATTAGAGGCATCGTTTAGAGGTGTTTACTGAGGTTGTTTGAGCAATGTTGTTGATGGAGTTATCTGGGTTTGGGTTCATTTCGTTGTTCTGTTTGGTTGTTATGTTTGTAATTGAAAGAAGGAGTAGAGAAGTGATAAAGGTGTGTCAGTTTTGGGCTGGAGTGGGTCAAAGTGGGGATTGGGCTGAGGAAAATATTGCTGGTGGAAGAAGAATTAGGAGTGTGCTTTAGGAAATGGCCACATTTTGTGCCAGATTTAATTATGCAAGTAATCAAATTGTAACAAATCAGTGAATTTTGGCTACAATTGAAATAATTCAATAAATTTAGGCTAAAATTGGAATAGATGAATTTATCAAAATTAAATATTTGAGCTTTTTTAATTTAAACAAGTGAAATAAATATTCTGTTTGAAACATAATTAATTTCATTGAAAATTACAAAACTGATTATTCGATTAATTTCTCAATTTTAACTTAATTTGACGAAAACAAAGTATTTTTCAATTAAAACACAGTTTTCTCATGAAAATAATTTCCAAAATAATTTCTTAAGTAAAACATATATAATTTCATATAATAATATACAAAAAGTATAGAGTCTTACTTAAAAATTATTATAAAAATTGATTTGGAAAATATTTTACTTTTACAAATAATTATTTCAAAATCGTTTAAAACTGAAAAACTCAATAGTAATTTGTAACGTGGAGGGTAAAAATTGGGTGTCAACAACTGCCCCTTCCTTTGGGTAGGGTGAATGCAATGAATCCTGGGCAAAGGGAATTTGATGTTCCTAATTTTGACCGACCACAAATTCATCTCTCGGGAGCGGTTGGTTTTAGCACAAATTTCAAAGAATTATGGCCGAACTTCGGTAGAGTTTCCTACATATCTCAGGTTGTATGCGAATTCAGGACACTTGTAATTTAAGACACTTTAATTTATGCCTGATTTTCAAAGAATTCTAAAGTTGTCCTGGTCTCAGATTATGGAGTGACCGAAAAGCTAGGGAGTAAGAGTATTGGGAGGAGTTAGGAATACAACCGAGTTTTTAACATAAAGCCCGCCTACATATCCCAAGACTCAGGAAATCAGGCTACTTGTAGTTCAACTCAATCGGTGGAGCAGACACATCCTTTTGTGGATATAACCTTTGAGGTTTGAGATAAGTGACAAAGGATTTGAGGATAAAAAAGAGGCTCGTAACCTCTCAATTATGAATGTGGCATGCTTCACACTCATAATAATAACTT
The DNA here is from genome assembly GCA_003996215.1 of Jaltomata sinuosa. NCBI lineage: Eukaryota > Viridiplantae > Streptophyta > Magnoliopsida > Solanales > Solanaceae > Jaltomata > Jaltomata sinuosa. Next base: position 5,748 of record QJPP01001733.1, on the reverse strand, counting down.
ACACGTACATAATTTCTATAGCTGTAGGCGTATTGTCACCTGAATTTGAAAGAAAACGATGTTGCTTCCAGTGTGAGTTCATAAATTACCATGGATGCCAAATTGAAAACGTTAAAACCCAAAGAAATACACATATTCCTTTTGATAGGGGTATGGTTTGATTGAAGTGGAAGTCGATCTTCAACTCGCATTCAAAGAGTTTATTACTCCTGTTTGGACTATGTCCCAGTTTGCTGTCAACAAAAAGTTTCATGTTGTGTTGTATCCTTTTTGGCGTCGTCCGCACCTATGGTTTTTGATTTGAGAATTTCATTCTCTAGGATGCTCTCAGAAATATCTTAAGACAAGATTGTTAGTAGTAACATAATTCTATTTGGAGAGATAGTTTATTTACCATACTGTCACGACCCAATTTCTCGGTCATGATGGCACCTACAACCCCCGGTAGGTGAACCAATCCCCGTAGCCCAGAACAGTTAGTAATGGGCTACTATCTAGAAAATAAGGGAACAAGACAAATAAAATAGATAACAGGGATATAAATATATACATATGCGGAAACTAAACCAAACCCCAAGACCTGGTATTATAGTATAGAGCCAAACTACATACATGGAGTGCAAGTAACCAAAAGAATATATACAGATGTCTCTGAATGGTAATAGAGTACATGAAGCAAAAGATAAACTAAAGCTAAGCTCCGATCACCAAGAGCTCACCCTCAGCCTGAAGTAGTCTCCAACAGATCTCCAAGCACGATTCACAACGGTCTAACGGTGATGGCCCCCGCTAGGATCTGCACCCAAAGATGCAGGGGGTAGGGGTGAGCACCAAATGCGAAGCATAAGGTACCCAGTAGGTATCATAGGCCGACTGGGCATATATAAGATAAAAGCGCAGTAATAGACAGAATAGAACCAAGTAGTCACAAAAATCAACGAAAGGTACACAGGAACTAGCCCAGAGGGAAATCAACAGAACCACATATGAGGCTAGTAAGCAGAATATACACACCATAGGCACAGGTGAAAGTAAGAAATAACGCACCTGGGGTCCTTGCAATGACAGTGTATACAAAATAAGTTACGAAATGGACGGTATACCGGTAACCTCAAGTGTAAGAAGAAGAGAGAAAGAGTAATGATAGGCATGCTCAGAGACATGAATCAAACTCAACTAATCAAACCAATCTCATACTTATCCATAATAGAGAACAATTCTGTAGGTAAATAGCAAAAGTCTACCTACAGTCCCTCGGCCGCCCATACAACTGAGGAACACAAACAAGTGAATACAAACCCTCCGGCAATCCATACTACCGGAGCGTACAATCAGCAAACAACAAACAAGGGTGGAGCCTCGAACAATGAATGATATGATGCATGAAGATCTCAAGTGCCATGGTATCTCTGTATGTACCTCCTCCGGCGCCGATCCGGCCCAGCAGGTAGGTTCCATGGAAGGACTCTGCCCGTATACCTCTACTCCACCGTATACCCCTCCACCGGCACACGCAGCCCGTAGCCCCTGGCCCGGATGGCAAGGTCCATGGAGGTCCCAGACCCCATACTAAAACTCAGTATCAGAAAATGTCGTCCGGAAGCAAGTCCGGTATCAAGATAGAGACCCAGTCTCGATATCAAGATAGAGACCCAGTCTCGAATATGCATGCCCAGACCCTGTCCAGGACTAAAAATAGTAGGAAAATATCTCAAAAACCCCTCCAAGGGTGCCCGGGCGTAGCCGGGTCTAAACGGTAAAAAGTCATCTCAGGTGCTCGGTCCGACCGAGGCTAAAAATCATCTCAAGTAGCAAGAAAACTCAACTAGTACTCCGGCCCTGCCGAGTCTAGCGTAGTAGTAAAACTGGTGTCTTAAAACATAATTTTACTTTCTTTTACCCAAGAATACTCACAAGTCAAATCAACCATTTCCAAATCATTTCCATCAAAAACGGGCCCCCCGGGCCATGCAAGGTTTAGAAAATAGTGCCAGTAGGCCCGAAGCCAAAACCATAGTAAAACATGGATAAAACCTCTTTATATGCATGGAAATGATATGATCACACACAATAGCTGCCCCGCAGCTCACAATCAACCTATCGACCCTGCACAGGCCCACAGCTACTCAGCAAGCATAACCAGCCTAGAAGGATAATTCTATGCCCGGGACTCGCGGACATTCCCAAAATCCCACCTTCTATGTTCCAGAGTCAACAAGGCCTCACAGGACCACAAGGGTAAATAAAATATATCGGCAAATACTACAAACAACGGAGGAACAAAAGTAGGCGGACATGAGTAAAGCGGTCAAGGTCTGTGGTACCAACCTAATAATCCAACCCAAGGATGCCCATTAATACAATTTTATTCTATATATGCGGAGTCTAGGGAAAATAAACCGTAACCTACCTGTCGTCCGGTGACAAGCTGCTAGAACAACGATGTCCAAGCTCGAACCACTTCGAGAAAATCCAAAACTAAATCGGAATCGGATTTGGGCCTGAATAATTTGGCGTAGATAATTGATTTCTTTTTATACTTAACAATTTTGCGTCAGCAATTCTGTTCATACGAACTCCTCATTTAATCATTTCAACATACAGAAGTATGTAATTGCTCACGAGCTTACTCCTTCCACTGGAAGCTATCAGTTAAAGCTATCAATTAAAGCTATCAATTAAAAGCTATCAATTAAAGCTATCAATTAAAAGCTATCAATTAAAGCTATCAATTAAAAGCTATCAATTAAAGTACCTTTCAATTGCATATGCCACTCAATTTAGCTAATATGCTAATGAGTGGATATGTGGCAGCATCCTACTTTGTTAGCAAATGAGTTGTCCAACCCCTCCACTCCCACGTGGAGTGGAGGTGGCACTATTGAAAGGTACCTTTATCCCGTTATATATATTCGGGTATTGCATAAATTCGTGGTAATAAATATAGCTTTTTAAATATACCATAATTACTAGAAAATTATTTCGAATAAAACCTACTATATTATAATAATAAATTTCAACTTAATTAAGTTTACTATCCCCATTAAAATAATACAATGTATAAAAACTTTATAAAATAAATACATATACAATTATAACGTTTCAAAAATATTTTCCATAAACCTTTAAAATATTTTGAAAAGGCAATACTAATATAGTTTTTACCAAATTCAACTTTTAAATAAAATATTTTCAAATACACGCATGATGCTAATAAAATTCTTAAGTTTAGGCTCGTAATTCGCCAACGCACGATTTTGATACTCAAGAATTCTCTCGGGATCCTCCCTTATGTTTTATTACTGTTTCGGAACTGAAATGGCGTTTTAAAACGTGAAGTCGAGGCTTAAATCGAGTTTGACCCGACCCGGTTCGCGACCCGGTTCGCAACCCGTTTTCTGCCAGACAGTCCGCGGTAAAACAGTCATAACTTTTTACTCCGAGATCAGTTGGATGTGAGGTTTTGTGCGTAGGAAACTAGACTCGTAGACCTTCGATTTGGTATTTCGGGGGACTTCTAACTCTTTATATATTGAGAGAAAAGCCCTGATACATTTGACCCAAGGTTCAGAAAATTTGTTAACGAACTTACGATAACTTTTGTCGATTTGCTTGACTTCAAAACTTATACGTGGAAATGACCGGAAGGGTCATTACATCATCCACTACTAAAAAGGGCTTTCGTCCTCGAAAGTCAAGGTAAAGGGGGGTACCTGAAGGCTAAAATAGTTGCGGATACTGATCCCGCATATCTCTCTCGGTCTCCCAGGTAGCCTCCTCGACTGGACGGTGCCTCCACTGAACCTTAACAACCGGGATCTCTCGAGACCTCAATCTCCTGACATCTCTGGCCAAAATAGCTGCCGGCTCCTCAACAAAGGCTAAATCCTCAGCCAACCGAACTGAATCCCACTGCAACACATGAGACTCATCTGGTACATACCGACGTAGCATCGAAACATGAAATACAAGATATATAGCTGAAAACATCGGAGGCAAGGCTAGCTGATAGGCAACGCTACCAACCCTCTGAAGAATCTCAAACGGCCCAATGTACCTGGGGCTAAGCTTGCCCCGCCTACCAAATCTCATCACGCCTTTCATGGGCGATACCCGGAGAAATACCAAGTCACCGACACTAAACTCCAAGGCACGAAGCCTACGATCAGCATAACTCTTCTGCCTGCTCTGGGCTACCCGAAGTCTGTCCTGAATCACTCGGACTCGGTCTAAGGAATCTCGAAGCAAATCTGTGCTCTGTGGCCCAGCACTAAAACCATCAAACCAACCTACCGGTGATCTGCAACGCCTGCCATACAAAGCCTTAAAAGGTGCCATGCCGATACTCGAATGGAAGCTGTTATTATAAGAAAACTCTGCCAAGGGAACAAACTGATCCCAAGAACCTCCAAAGTCAAGAACACAGGCTCGAAGCATGTCCTCCAAAATCTGAATGGTCCTCTCGGACTGGCCATCTGTCTGAGGGTGGAAAGCGGTACTAAGATGAACCTCTGTACCCAAAGCTGGTTGAATAGCCCTCCAGAACTGAGATGTGAACTGAGTGCCACGGTCTGAAATGATAGAAGCTGGGACCCTGTGCAATCGAACAATCTCACGAAGGTAGATCTGAGCTAACCTCTCTGCACCATAAGAAGTCTGAACCGGCAAGAAATGTGCTGACTTAGTCAGCCTATCCACAATAACCCATATGGAATCAAACCCATGAGAAGTACGGGGCAAACCAACAACGAAGTCCATAGTAATCCCTTCCCACTTCCACTCAGGAATGGGAAGTCGCTGCATTAAACCCCCAGGTCTCATGTGCTCGAACTTAACCTGCTGACAGTTCAAGCACCGAGATACGAACTCTGCTATATCCCACTTCATACCACTCCACCAGTAAAGTTGCCTCAAGTCTCTATACATCTTTGCTGAGCCAGGGTGAATGGAGTATCTAGTACAATGTGCCTCGTGAAGTATCAACTGAATCAAATCACTAGTCCTCGGAACACAAAGGTGGCTATCAAACCTCAGAACCCCATCTGAATCCAGGGTAGCCCGACTGGTCTCACCCTGAACAACCCGATCACGAAGGTCACACAACTGCTGATCCTCAAACTGACGGCCCTGAATCTGATCAATCAAAGTGGAACGAACCTCAACACTGGCGAGAACTCTGCTAGGATCCGATAAGTCAAGCCTAACCAGACGGTTAGCCAAGGACTGAATGTCCAAGGCCAACGGCCGCTCTAAAACTGAAAGAGAAGCTAGGCTACCCATACTCACTGTCTTCCGACTCAAGGCATCCGCTACCACGTTCGCCTTGCCCGGATGATACAGAATAGTAAAGTCATAGTCCTTCAGTAACTCGACCCACCTCCTCTATCTCGAGTTCAACTCCCGGTGACTCGTGATATACTGAAGACTACGGTGATCGGTGAAGATATCACAGTGAACTCCATATAAATAATGCCTCCAAATCTTGAGCGCGAAAACTACCGCCGCCAACTCTAAGTCATGAGTGGGGTAGTTGCGCTCGTGAACCTTCAGCTGCCTCGATGCATATGCTATTACTCGACACTGCTGCATCAACACACAACCAAGACCAACCCCAGAAGCATCACAATACACGGAGAAGCTCTGAACCTCAACCGGCAAAGTCAAAACTGGAGCTGAAGTCAATAAGGCCTTAAGCCTCTGGAAGCTATCCTCACACTGGGATATCCTTCCTAGTCAGCATAGTCAAGG